>JAOPTO010002329.1:1140333-1465668 GCA_033822845.1 Tetrapedia diversipes
GCGGTCGCTGGGGCGACGTCATGGCGATAAAACTCACGGAGCTCGGCAAGGGTTCGAGCACGGCCCTGTAGATGGATGCAACAGTCCACCCCTGCCGACTAACGGATGCAAGAACGCGCCACAAACTGGCGACGCGCCTCACAACGGCGACCAGTGGAAGGAGCATGCCGCTGTCCCAAACGCGTAGCGCCGAGACCCGTCCACCTGCAGGACCTAACCCTGGTCGGGAGCAACCACCGCTCCCTTCGACGCAGCGCCGCAGTTCCCCGGCTGGACACCGGTAGTCGCATCGACATGACGCCGCCCCAACGATCGCGGCGCGAACATGGAGTATCGTGACACGAGCGAGATTGGTGAAGACTCGCGAGAGTGTCTGACAGAAGCATGGAATTATTAAGCGCATGTCGCGCGACGACGAGCGAGTGCGCGATGCAAAGCCCTCCGACACCGAACGATTGCGAAACTATATGCGCGCGAGAACATTGAATTGTTCTATACGATTAGACGGCGAGTTTACAGGGAAAGTGAACTGCTTCGCTTTAAGTTGGACGAGGTTTCCTTGAAGGAGAAGCGCCTACAATAAGATTAACATGCTTAAACTAGCTTATGATTAATTAAAACTACGTGGCATGCATCCCTCGTTGTCCTATGAAACGTATCGGAGCGCTACACTGTATAATTCAGGACTGTAACCTTAACACCACAAGAATAAGGGATCGGGAGCATTCCATGGAATGCAATAATGGTGGAAAACGTAAAAAAGGAACGAAACGGCCGCAACCAAATGATCTAACGCGCGATAGAACAGAATGGAATTGGATGGAGAAAAATGTAAGAGCCCCAGTGTCGAACCGATTCAAAGATCGAGAGAATATGATAGCACTGATTAGCGAGTGGGAAAGTTGGGGGGTGGGGGAGAGGGGAATTTATCGCATTAGTGAGGTTTTTGCAAGACTTGGTATAAAATTAGATCGATCAATTAAATACCTGAAATGGGAAAACTAATATTTACACCTGTAAAAAGTTTGTGGATTACGCGATAACTTGTTCATGCAAACGGATCAATCCAATTTGTATGAATAAGTTATTTGACGGTATCATGAACCGCGACGGACGGATTACGGAAAAATGAGAAAAATTGTTGAAAAGTTGAAAACATTCTAATAATTTAATCAATCTCCAATCGGTTTAAGACCGGGAGCAAAAATCTGGAAACTCTACATTGAATCGCGAACCATGCGTAGCTCTTAGCTTGACGTAGATTTCCAAAGATCATGCATTCCTTGGAAACCGACGTCAATTACCGAGTCTCACCTAGGGGAGGTGGCTACGCAACGAGCGAGACTCGTCTGAAATTCATTCTACGTTTCTGTAATTTATGATTCTAACGTTAGATAAGAGATAAAAGTTTGACAGCGTTTGATAAAGTGTAGAACGAATTTCGGACTCACATCAGGTTATAATGACGTTGAATCCTAAGTGGCGGATATCCTATTCAAGGATAGCTTGTTCAACTTAAAGCGAATGGAATGAAATGAAGCTAAAATGCACTTGAAAACTATCGTGCACTGCAAAGGGAAATCGATACGGAAAACTAAGGTGTGACTCTAATTTCGCAACGCTAAACTATATGCAATGATCGGTTGATCATTAAAGAATGATCCGAAAACCACCCAAAGTGGGTGTTCGGTAATAAACGCGAGCAATGAAAAATCGCGGCGCGACCGAAACTACCGAGTTCGCAATCGCTGGCCAACATCGTCGAACAGTGCACAACGCACTCTCATGCACTTAATAACGCCATGCTAAATGCGCTCTCGAGAGCCGCCCCCGCCTTCGACCGTGGCACGATATCCATGCCGCGACTTACGCGGTCGCTGGGGCGACGCCATGGCGATAAAACTCACGGGGCTCAGCCAGGGTTCGAGCACGGCCCTACAAATGGATGCAGCAGTCCACCCCTGCCGACTAACGGATGCAAGAACGCGTCACAAACTGGCGGCGCGCCTCACAACGGCGACCAGTGGAAGGAGCATGCCGCTGTCCCCCAACGCGTAACGCGCGGGACCCGTCCACCTGCAGGACCTAACCCTGGTCGAGAGCAACCACCGCTCCATCCGACGCACGGCCGCAGTTCCCCGACTGAACACCGGTAGTCGCATCGCCATGACGCCGCCCCAACAACCGCGGCGCGAACATGGAATATCGTGCAACGATTGAGATTGGAGAAGACTCGCGAGAGCGTCTTACAGAAGCATGCAATTAAAAAGCGCATGTCGCACCACGGCGGCGAACGAGTGCGCCATGCAAAGCCCTCCGACACCGAACGATTGCGAAACTATATACGCGCGAGAACACTGAATTGTTCTTTACGATACGACGACGGGGATCGAGTGAAAGTGAATGTTTCCGCTTTAAGTTGGACAAGATTTCCTTGTGCGAAAATCGCCTACACTAATGTGTACATGCTTATACTACCTTATAGCTAACTTAAACCGAGTCGCACGCATCCCTCGTTGTCCTGTGTGGTGTACTGGAGACGCTTATACGTAGAATTAAGGGCTGGAATGCTAGATATGAAAAATAAATGGGGGTTAGGGGGAAGGGGTTGTGGGCAATGCATTGATTTGGGTTGATCTCGATATATACAAACGCATAGGAAAAGAGATGAAGGAACGAGAAGCCTCGGAACGGATTTGAATAGGAAGCAAGTGGATGAACGAGCCCCGATACCAAATCAGAATAGAATATATTGAAACCCGACAAAATGGCGAAATTTAGAGGTTTTGGGAGGGCTATATAACACAATGTAAAATTATATTAGCATTTGGGTCGGATTAAAATATTTTATTAAATACCTGCAACACGAAAATCAGTATATTACGCGATAACTTATTCACACTAATGGATCAATCCAATAGTGCGAATAAGTTATTTGACGGTATCATTGCACACGACGGACGGAGTACGAACAAGAGCTAGTGATTGTGCAAAAGTTAGAAAGATTCTAATATTTTAGTCAATCTCCAATCGGTTTAAGACCGGGAGCAAAAATATGCATACTCTAAATCGAATCGCGAACCATGCGTAGCTCTTAGCTTGACGTAGATTTCCAAAGAACACGCATTCTTTGAAAACCGGCGTCAATTACCGAGTCTCACCTAGGGGAGGTGGCTACGCAACGAGCGAGACTCGTCTGAAATGCATTCGATTGTTTAATAATAATTTATATGTATGTTTTATAATACTTAATATGTAATTTGCAAGATATTAAAAGGCTGAGTGAAGTAAGTGTTGAGGTCCCAAAATAAGTTGAGTGAGCACGAAAAAAAACCAAATGAATTACGAGTGAAAGAACTTGATCGAAGACTTCGAAAAAGAGATTTCGCTGAAATTTTCGTGGCTCATAATTGAATGGAAAGCTTTTAGATTCGCAACGTAACAAAGTAAAATATATTAGGTTAATTTAATATAATACAAAAGAGGGTATAATGGAATAATCGAGAATGGAATATGATGAGGTAGCTGGAATGTACTGGAATAGAATACAATAGAATACAGAAAAGTGAAATTAAACAATGAAAGTTTATATGTTTGCAGCCAAAAATCTTTAAGTTTGTCGAATAGTCTGATTAAAACGATATATTGAATATCGATTACAGCATTTATCGAGTATGCTGTTCGATTTTTGTCGATTCGAAACTATTAAAGAGCTGGATACAGATTTCTTTTTCAGATGATGTTAAGATGTAGAGTTAAATCGAGGTTTTCGTTACTACGATTAATTTATTTAATATACTTATATTTCGCAACTCCAAGTTTTTACTTTTGTTGCAAAGCGAAATAAATTTTTAATTCCCGATCGCAACATAAAATTGTGTTTGAGGGATACTGATAGATCCCCGAACGTTGTACGTTCAGTTTGTATATATTACGTTGCACAGACGCAAAACATGCAAAAATCGATATGTGCGAGTGCCATCATTTCTAAAATCGATATTAGTTGTTCAAAATTATTTATATTATTTAATATTTAGCGCATAATTTTGCAGATGCCACTCACATATTTCGATTTTAACACAAAGCATGCAATGAACAATTACAATTAGCGAGCATAGTGATAAAATAGTATAACAACTATTATATACCACCTTATTTTCTTCGCGCTTGCTGAAAATTTTGCAAAGAAAAGTGATTAACAGAAATTAACATCCTAACTTGACCCTATCTTTCAATTGACTCGATTGAATAAATTTGTTTTGATATGAAAACTTTAGAAATGAAGTTAAAATGAAAAAAGAAAGAAAAATCTAATTCAATACTCAACTCCGATAAGCGGAGCAATATTTTATTTAAATATCAAGAGATTCGAAGATCAAAGTAAATTCTCGAAGAATATTAAAGCGTTTCATTCAATTTAATACTTTGATTTTCGAATCTACTTGTCGCTCAATACGTTCTTGCACTTCTTTAAGTTTTTACGGATGGTCAAGGAAAGCAAATGAAAGTTGATAATAAGCAAAATTTCGAAAACCTAGATTCTCATTTAATTTTTTAAGCTTTTGTTTACGTTACATTAAAATTCTAACGCGTGAAGTGCAAGAAAGCCCTACTCTAAGCTAAGAAATGTACCATAAAAATGTAACATTTACGATTGCTATTGTACTAAGGTACAATAACATTCGTGATCACTATGCTCGCTTAAAAAGTGGTAAAATACAACCGGCCCCCGTGTCGTTTCGGACCTTTCATCCTACGACATGATTGGGGACCGGAGGAATCGTAAAGCATGCGACTCACCGATCGCAGAATCTGCTATGGCACCCCGAAACAGCTCGAAATCGGCAGCAATCCTCGTGCCTCCTCTAGTTCTGGCACCAAAATGTAGTTTCTCGTTCAAATTCACCGGGCCGTCATCCTTCTTTGCATAGCGTTCTGTAAATATTTAATCAAAAGCTTTAGTGGGATTCGTTTTAAAAGAGGATATAGAAGATTGTGCAAACAACATACACAAACAGATGCAATTGTACTCGAGAATTTAGAAAATATTACATGTGTAATTACAGAAATACACGCGAACACGTATACAATATAGCATTCAAAAATTCGAAAGTTAAATCGTTAAAGCATTTGCGAGAACAAACATCAATCGAAAAAAAAAAATTCGTGATAACTCGCGATAATTAATAAAGAAGCACTCGCGAAAACGTAAGTTAATCGAAGAAAAAAGATTCGCGTTAACATGCATTAATCGAAAAAAAACATTCGTGAAAACTCGCGATAATTAATTAGGAAGCACTCGCGAAAACGTAAGTTAATCGAAAAAAACATTCGTGAAAACTCGCGATAATTAATTAAGAAGCACTCGCGAAAATGTAAGTTAATAAAAAAAAAAGATTCGCGTAAGCATGCAATAATCGAAAAAAACATTCGTGAAAACTCGCGATAATTAATAAAGAAGCACTCGCGATAACGTAAATTAATCGAAAAAGAAAAGATTCGCGTAAGCATGCATTAATCGAAAAAAAACATTCGTGAAAACTCGCGATAACGTAAATTAATCGAAAAAAAAGATTCGCATAAGCATGCATTAATCGAAAAAAACATTCGTGAAAACTCGCGATAATTAATTAGGAAACACTCGCGATAACGTAAATTAATCGAAAAAAAAGATTCGCGTAAACATGCATTAATCGAAAAAAACATTCGTGAAAACTCGCGATAATTAATAAAGAAGCACTCGCGAAAACGTAAATTAATCGAAGAAAAAGATTCGCGTAAGCATGCATTAATCGAAAAAAACATTCGTGAAAACTCGCGAAAATTAATTATGAAACACTCGCGATAACGTAAATTAATCGAAAAAAAAGATTCGCGTAAGCATGCATTAATCGAAAAAAACATCCATGAACACTCGCGATAATTAATTAAAAAGCACTCGCGGAATATTCACTAATTAATAAGTAGACACTCTTAAAACATGCAGTAATCCATGCGTGAACATATTCACTAACCGGCACTAGATTCCATCGATGACTATCCCTGGACACAGGAGACAGAGGTGGAAATACTGGTGACCACTCGCGAGCACACGCGTTAAAAAACGATAAAACACTCGCGGATACCCGCGGGTACGCGCGCGAACCCGGTACTATACGCGCGATGTGTCAAAATATGTTCGATAACATATTGACATGTTGACGTGCACGGTAAGACGGTCGGACAACAACTGATCTGCTGGGACGTCTTCTCCGAGTTGCGCAGTGTACTTTAGCGCAAAGTGCACTGAAGCATAAATTACCGTTCTTATGGACTTGTTTACTATTCATTTAAATCCAATATTTCGTTATTTCTCTTTATTAATAGTAATTTATTAAATCTTAATTGTTTATGCAATAAATTATTATAGTACCTACTAGTCTTCATCGTTTTTTTCATTTTTTAATAAGCAAATATAGCAAATTGCTGGTGAAAAATAGAATTCCTTTAAATTTCATCGTACTTAATGAAATACAATTAAACTAGTTAAGAATTATTTCTCTTTATTAATAATAATTTATTAAATATTAATTGTTTATGCAATAAATTATTATAGTACCTACTAGCCTTCATCGTTTTTTTCATTTTTTAATAAGCAAATATAGCAAATTGCTGGTGAAAAATAGAATTCTTTTAAATTTCATGGTACTTAATGAAATACAATTAAATTATTTAAGAATTTCTTATAATTTTTAAACAACTAGTCAATACTTGCAGTTGCATTTGTAATAATTTTAATCCTTTATTAGAATTTTAATAATAAATGAAAACAATATTGCGTACAGTGTGTTCTTTTAATAATTATTCAATCTCTTTGGATGATAGATTCTCTAATACCCTTTATATTAAATAATTTATGTAATTTTGATTGTTTTTGCAATAAATAATTGTAATACCGATTACCTGGTATTGTTTAATCATCTTTAATTATGCAAATACGAATGATTCTTAATGCTAAATAAAGGCATTACTATAATACCTTGTATTCAATGGATTGTAATTACATTATCAAAAGTTTTGTATGGTTTTTAAACTATTTATCTTATTTTAAAATTTTATGCGATTCCTTTAATATTTTATTAAATTATTTATAGGAAACATTCAAAAGATATCTAGAAGACAATGCTGTTTTACGATTAAAACATATTTCCAGCTGCATTTACCTCTTAATGCTTACATGGTGATACTACTTTATTAATACTTTCGTTATATTATTTTTCAAGGCTTTTGTGAATTTTCTATTAAGAGGTGGGGTCTTTTGAAAATGAATTTATTATAAAGAATTTGCTCAATTTTCTTTGCAACTGTATAACATATTTTTCAATTCATTGCAAGTATTAAAGCTTGAACTACCTTTGTTTTCGCCTTGTTTACTATTCCATGAAATATATAATTTCGTTATTTCTCTTTATTCATCATAATTTCTTGAATTTTCATTGTTTATGTAATAATTTATTGCATTACCAATTAGCCTTCATTGTTTAGTTATTTTTTGATTGGTAAATATAGTCAACTTTTGGCACAAAATAGAATTACTTTTAGTTTCATGGTATTTAATGAATTACAATTAAATTGTGTACAATTTTTAATAATTATATACATTTAGGCAATGTTTGCGACGGCTTAGGTAGGAGCTTGCATATTTTATTAAAATTTTTATAACAAATCTGAATAATATTGCGTAAAATATGTTCTTTTAACGATTAATCAAGTTTTTCGATGATAAATCGATGATGTCCTTTAAAAACAAATAATTTACTGAATATTATAATTGTTTGTACAATAAATTTTTGCAGTTCCCATTGTCCGGTATTATTTAATTATTTTTAATTTTGTAAATATAAAAGATTTTTAACACTAAACAGAGGCACTTCTAAGTTTCCTTGTATTCAATGTATTGTAATTAAATTATTTGACGTTTTGATAGTTTTTAAACTATGGAACCAATATACTACAGTTCATGTAACATCTTTAATATTTCGTTAGTAAATAAGAAAAATATCCTGTAAAATTTTATTGATTAAAGAATATTTACTTTTAATATTTGAATAATGATGGTTGGTTATTTGTTGGTTAATCTAAAACGTTATGCACCTCTGCTTCTATTATGATTATGTTTTTAGTAAAATCGTGAGAAGCTTAATGCTTCATTATGCTTTTTGGACATTGAAACACTATGGCCATTTAGCGATGAAAAGGTGGTACTATGCGCCCGTATACCTGTCATACACAGAAGCATATTTTTAAATTTTTCAGTCAGATTTTTGAACTATTTCGTTACTGGATAGTTGAAAATGCCTACTCTTTATTTCAAGACACGAATACTTCAAATTCTTGCCCTAAATGTTGAGAAATTTTAAAATGTATTTCTCCATATAACTAGTATACGGGCAATTAATACCACCTTTTCACCGTTAGATGGTTATAATGTTTCGATGACCATAAACTGATCAAATTTTCAAATAAAAAAAAAATACATTTACAGTTAAAATTTTGGAATATTTCCAAATACTTTTCTTTTTATTATGACCTATGCTTTCCACTGATATCGATTTTGTTACGATATTCATTATAATAACTAAATTAACAAACTGCTTAGTAGACAGGATGACTGCGAGATGGCGCGAGAATGTCCGATATGGTAATATTTCATAATTAATACCTTTAACTATCAAATGAGTGGAGCAATTGAAACTGAATTGTATAGAGATTATTTGTAAGGACTTCTTCTTTGATCTTATAAGCGAAAAGTTCGAAAATATTTTCTGTGAGCTAAAAAATTTAAATATACGTTCTTTTCGTGTATCTTATATATCAGCGATTAGTACCACCTTTTCACCGCTAGATGGTTATAGTATTTCGATGTCCATAAGCTGCTCAACTCGTCGAATAAAAGCGAACAATGTAGTTCCAGCAGTTATCTATGAACTTTTATGCCTGTTTCCTTTTTTATAGGCTTCATCCTTCCTTTGAATGTAAAATCTATTACTTCAAAAATTACTCAAAAATTTGCAAAGGCAGGTTTTACGTCCATTGGTTAACTTCTTATTTTCTAAACACTGTACTTTCCTCCCATTAAAGTTACAATGAGATTTCGTTTATTACGATTCGTTATTTCAATAAAATTTTAACGAAAAAATTATTAAGTATTGATTCTTCAGATTCAATTTACAAACGTTTACCCATGCAACCTACATTAACTTCGGCTACGTTATGTTGAGTGCAATAATCATCGCGAATGGTATCAGAGGTGCTTATACAAATATTTCATCAGGTTGTCGACATTTTTATTTTCATAGACAAGTAGACATAGGAATCGTTAAGGAATAGGGATGAAATGAAACGAGATCTCGTGGAAGTTGAATATGACATCCATCTTTTATTTAATTTCTGGTAACGCAATGATACAAAGTGAAGGGCTTACACTACTTAATAAACTGCCACCATATAGTTCATTCGGAGCTACGCTAGTAATATAGTTCACAGTCGTAATAAGTGTGGCCCGACCAAGAAAGTTCCATGTAACTGTAAGAGATCTATCGTTCGCGTCGTTGAATACTTGAATTCCCGTGTTTTTTGATGTTCGCTCTGTTAAACCGGTCGATCTAGATAACATTGATCTAAGTAATACACGAATGAATGCGATTGCAAAGTTCGCTTAAACACGTGATTTTCAGCAAAGGTTCGCCTATAATAGAGAATTTCGAACGGTCGACTTAGCTTTGACTTCGAGCTGCTGTTTTACATTCAGAGAAACGTTATCCTCCTATCGTGATGTGCGATACTTCGTAATCGTTAAACGAGTTCAATTACATGGCTGACCCGCGGCTGCTTAATTACTTTATATTTACTGTAAAATTATACCCAATGTGGGCTTCCATTCAACGAGATATCCACATCACAATATTCTGTTATTTACATAGACTCTCTACATTTACGCTAACGAAGTATGTACGTATGTATGTATATACAGGGTGTTCGGACGAAGCTAGGAGAAAATTGAAGGGGTAACTCTATGCAACATTCTAAGACGAAAATCAAGAGTAACAATATTGCGTTTGACGCTTTGTTTACGAGTTATAAACAATTAAAGAACGGGGTATTTTACGCCTGAGAGCAGGCAAACGGCGCAACACGGTAGGTAACGTCGCTAGCTGCACAGTGATGCTCAGTCGCAACTACGTGCGGAATATGATTTATTTCTAAACAGCTGCAGAAATGCACGTACAGCAGCAGCAAAAGTTTAAGATCAAAGTGCCAAAGAAATCAAATTAACTAATTTATAAGGAATACCATGATAAACAAAATTTGCATTCTGTGCTAATTAATAAATACAGTTCTACCTTAATAATGATAAAAATGAATGTACACACAATATTTGTAGACTATAAAACTATGTTCTACATTATCCTTTCGCTTTAAACTTTTGTCCGGTATTATAGTTACGACTATGCATCACTATGTAGTGATTGACGTTACCTACCGTGTTACTCTATTTGCCTGCTCTCAGGCGTTAATTAGACCGCTTCTCTATAATTGCTTATAATTAATAAACGAAGCATCAAACGCAATATTGTTACTCTTGATTTTCGTCTTAGAATGTTGCATAGAGTTACCCTTTCAATTTTCTCCGCGTTTCGACCGGACATCCTGTATGTATATTTCCTTTTTTGTATCTGAACAACATATTCGAAAAAGTGACATCCTTCTCGAACGATAAATTTACGTGTCATTCGACAACGCGAAGTAATAAATTTCTCCGTCTAATCTTACTGTCAGCAATCTCGTTGCGCGATCGTTTCCATCGAAAATTTATACACGCGTATTCCCGTCAACTGGTCGCGTCCAACACAGATCGTACGCGTTCCCTTTGTTCAGCGATCACCGAGTGCGACGACACTACTTAAAAAGCTATCTGCAATCGAATAGAGTTTTGTACATGGTTGTTCATCCATTTCACCAGAACGTTATTGTACTCACGGTGACTCGGGCTCGGGCAAGGCGATCGTGTACAATACGTTCACGTTCATCGTAATTGACAAATAACTCGATATTCCGTACATATAGCGTATAGGAAAATGATACAATTGCGATACACCTCTCGTTAGAGATAGACAATGCCGTAAACAATAGATCCAGCGTACGCATTCATACCATCTGGCCTACGATTAGCAGGTTTTATAGTTCGTAGATCGTGTTAGCCGGGATTATTCCTTTTTCCTTCGATAAATGATAAATTGTGGCGTGGTATAAAGAACAGCGTAGGCGAGTGCGCTTATTGTTAATCGAATCGAATCGGATTCCTGGGCCGTTTTAGCGATGGAATAGTAAGATAGCGAGTGGGCAGTGGGAGACAACCCTGAAATAGGATATACCTTTGTATAGGATACATTGTTGCATCTGCACAGATGGAATTCCTCGAGATAATTCGGAATACATGATTATTAACCAGCTGCTCGGTTGGTTTTTCGTTTTACGCTGTTTCATCGATCCGCGGGCTCGATCGAATCGTAACATTTTTCATGGGGATTGAAAGGGGAACAGGGGACACCGTTGCTCTCCATCGAGGAACAACCAAATGACTAAGTCGCAAGGGAATAAGTTATCGCGCGATAACGTGGCGCGCACCATGGATCGTAGTTTTGCCTTCGATCTAGGAACGAGAATCTCGAATTTTCGTAGCACGTTCTTAATCAAATGATGGACAAACTAGAGATACGTATTGTGTGTACATCAAATATGCACGTTGATTCGCGCTATTGTACATCGAATTGTCGAACGATAAACATCGAATTGTTCCGTTGCACGATCAGCATTCGGAAGTGATCCGCTAAACCCTTAACACTTTAACTACCGACGATTAAGGTATGGTTATTTGTGATGAAGAAATCAAATTGAAAATTATATTAAAAAGGTACTTAATACGAGGGAAAGAAATCGTAATGATTACAGTAAAAGTCACAGTAAAATTCCAAAGGTGTCACGATAAATTTGTCAGGTTTCTATGAAAAATTACAAATTGATCATTTTGGGTAGTCTTGGTAGTCATAGTGTTAACACTTAGCCAACCGAATGGGAACGTCTCCCATTTTTTCGCCAATAAGGATGCTGCCATTGATTTTATTTACTTTTGTTACTAGTTAGTTTTAAACTAGTATTGTTTACAGTTCGTCAAATGCACTTTCTGTTTTTTCAACGTGCAACTTTTAATAAATTTTTAATACACGATGGACAGTGTCCTGTTAGGTGTGACACCGTGCGGTTAGCTAAATGTTAATAGGCTCCTAATCGGTGAAGTGTTAAGAATCTTAGTTTAAGAGAACTTGATCGATCGCGGTTGGGAACTATCGAGTTTCGAGCAGAGGCCGTCGTCTCCGTAGCCGCGATCCTCCTATAAATTGAAACGGCGTACAGAATTTAGGTTCCATCAAGTGGATTCGGGAACGGAACCGTTTCAGGCTCGTCGAGTCCGCAACGATCGAAGAAGAAGAAATTACCGCGTTCCTCGGCTGAAGCTGACCTTTATCCTTTCACCTGCGACATCTTACACCGATTGTCTGATCCTTTCGAGGATCTATTCTATATGGGAACTGTAGATCTTTGTCGAGTTAGAACAATCGATCGATCATGGGAAATCTCGCTAATGGATTTGTCGCAGAGGCATGCAACTTCACCCTCCTCCCCCACCCTTTCGAGGATCTATTCGATGTGGGATCCGTGGATCTTTCTCGAGTTAGAACAATCGATCGATCATGGGAAATTTCGCTAATAGATTTGTCGCAGAGGCATGCAACTTCACCCTCTTCCCCCACCCTTTTGTGGATTTATCCGGTGTGGGATTCGTGGATCTTTCTCGAGCTAGAACAATCGATCGATCATGGGGAATTTTGCTAATGGATTCGTCGCAGAGGCATGCAACTTCACCCTCCTCCCCCACCCTTTTGTGAATTTATCCGGTGTGAGATTCGTGGATCTTTCTCGAGCTAGAACAATCGATCGATCATGGGGAATTTTGCTAATGGATTCGTCGCAGAGGCATGTAGCTTCACCCTTCTCTCCCACCCTTTCGATAATCCATTCGATGTGAGATCCGTGGATCACGGTCGAGGCGCAACAATCGATCGATCATGGGGAATCTTGCTAATGGATTCGTCTCAGAGGCATGTAGCTTCACCCTCCTCCCCCTGCTCTGTTTTTCGCTTCCCCACCCCATCTCTTTTCGGTTCAACAACGAAAGGTGGCAGACTGCCTGTTTACGAGAGGATGCAGGAATTCCTCTTGGACTCGGAACGCTTGCGGAGCTCCTGCAGGTACTGCAGTTGCGCTGGAGATGGCACGTGAGCGCTGCTGCTGCGCGAGTTCAATTGCTGGGGCGGCGGAAGCGATTGCCTGCGACGTCGTCTCAGCGCCGGGCTCAGGTTGTACTTGAGCTTCGCCTGGATCAGAAGCTCCTTGAACACCTGCGTGATGTTCAGGTTCTCCTTCGCGGACACCTCCACGAAACCGTTCTCCCACTTCATGGTCACCAACTCTCTCGTGCTCTCGGTGTCCACCTGAAACATGTTGGGTTAGGTTTCGAAACAGTGGGTGCGATTCTAAGAAAATGTGAAGAGTACTAGAATTGAGCGATAGAGTGAACGTGATTGAGTGAACGTAGAATATTTGAACTAGAGGGTTTCTAAGGCGCGAAAGATGAGCACTTGAAACAACTGAGCGATTGAGGAATTTTGGGTGAACGTGATCGAATGCATCGATTGAGAAAGGTTTAGAATTAGAAAGAAATGAGATGAGAATTTGGAAGAATATGAAGAAGAGTATGATTTTGAGAAGAGCAAGAGCGTCAAAAGTTGTTAAGTTGAAAAATTGTTAAACCATCGTTGCTGTCAAACTGTTTTAAATACATCAAAGAACTTTACTTTGTCACACTTACACCTGAATCCTACCACGATGAAACCTACCTCTTGCTCGGAGTCGATCAGATCGACTTTATTGCCAACGACAACGATGGGTACTGCCCCCTTCGTGCTGAGGATCTGAGCCCTCAGGGTCTTCACCTCGAGGAACGTGTTGGCGTCGTGGACGTCGTACACGAGTATGAACGCGTCCGCCGATTTGATGGAGAGGTCTCTCATAGCCGGGAACTCGTACGAACCCGAGGTGTCCAAAATGTCCAGGGTCAGGTGTATTCCGGAAACGTTGAAGTCGCCGTGATGCATCTCCTCGACCGTTCGCTTGTACTTTGGTGTGAATGTGTTGTAGAGGAACTGATTGATTATCGCCGACTTGCCAACCTTCGCGGCGCCCATCACCACGATTTTGTGTCGTATGGAGCTCTCCGCTTGCTTTCCGCCGCCGCTGTCCGATTCTGACAGCCTTTCGTTTCTGAAACAAGTTTCGAGAGATTGCACGGGAAGCGGAAAACAGTTCTTTATAAAATAGAAGGCTCGTTGGCACTAGTAAAATTAGTTGCTTCGGTCAAGACATTTGTTTATTGCTTATTGTTTATTTATTTAATGGGTTTTGTTTCTCTTGTTCTCCTATAGATTATGTGATTTACAGTAATTGAATTAACACTGAATCAAGTTAGTTTAAAAGTAGAAATCTAATCGATCGGAAAGGTTGTTAGCATGCATTATTGTGCAGTTAGTACAATTATGCATTCCGTAAATAGTACGGTGAGCTTCTTGGAAGAGGATATTGCGTGTTTTGAAAGCTGGTCTATGTATTACCAGACTATACAAGGATAGGAGTTTAGAATTCATAATTTTGTTATTTAATGCTTTATGTTCAAGAGTCAAGTTCGATTTTCTGCGTTGAATATCATGAGGCCATAAATTTAATTTTGCTTGTGTTTCTGTGTAGTCATGGTTCGATATAGCCATAGGTACTCCCATATCTCGAGCTGCATTTACTTGATTCGAAACAAGCTTTGGCGTTTCAGACTAATCTTTAATTCGCTTTAACCACGCTTTAAAATTCTAAATTCCAGCGAATACCGATTCCTTGCGATGTCTCTGTTAATGGCAATTAAAAATTTGAGTTTGAGGCTCGTCGAACGCAAACACGAAGCCGTGGTTACTGCACCGATGCGAGCGAGGCTTAAGCGAAGTCAAACATTCGACTGTGCCACTTTTTGCGACTACCCCAGCAGTCAATGGCGCTCTCGAGACTTCGAACGAGCCACGAGGGTGCGGATAAGAGGGGCAAAGCGTCTCGTATTTAAGGGACAACGTCCTAGCCGACAGAATGGCTCTAATGAACGCCGAAGATCCCTTTCGACGGCTTTACGAGTTATTGAATACGCGTTTTGCACAACGGCTGCCCTAAATTCAGGCGGCTATTACCGGAGAACATCTAAGCCTTTGAGTGTAGGGCGAGCACCGGTGCTTTTGCATGCACCAGATAACAACTGTTCCTAAGTATCTTCGTCTCCGTAATCATCCACGCTTATTACGGGAAGGAGTCAGACACGGTTATTACCCGAGCGCACAAAGGAGAAGAGAGCCAGCTTCCCTTTTTGCGAGGGCTCGCCGCAAAATTAAAGCTTGGCCCGGCCTAAGAGCGAGTCAAGAGGTGGAGGGCAACGGGACGAGGAGGGGGATGGAAGAGGGGAGAAAGAAAGGGCGAAAGTGGTTGAAGGGTGGAACGTGTTTCGCGAACAACGAAAGACGCGCTTTCGCGTCAGACGGGGCACGTTTTGTTCGGTCCCGCTACTACATTCAACTGTTTCGCTTGTTTCAAATTAGCGAAAGCAGCCGCTGCGTTGGCACGTGATATGTTGCGAATTTAAACAGGAGAAATACAAAAAGAGGGAATCAATTACGAGGGTTTTTTTTTTAATTGAACCTCAGAGTATAAAATTTTAGAAAGTTAGAATAATTTATTTATTTATTCATTTACGGACAGAAACCCTTTAGTACACAAAATAGTACCATGAACTGACATAATATTATGCTATTAAAAGACATGAAGATTATATGTGATTTATCCTTTCTATATAAGATCATCAATCTATACCTATAAAAAGACATGTCCTGACATGACCTGTTCATGATCGAAGAGCCTAAACTATCGAAACTAGAAACCTGAAATTTGGACAATGAGTTGCTTTTATGACATAGGCAGTCATTAAGGAGGACTTTTTGATATTTTACCTCTAAGGGGATTAAAAGGTTGTTTGAAAATCCGCCGATTTTGAATAGCTAGTGGTGCCATAAATCACCCTAATATGATAAGTAAAGTCGATAATAATATCAATAAGGCATCCACTAATATTTCGACCTAAATGTTCGGTCTCAAGATTTACCAATATGGATCCTATTAATCGAATTCTATCTGTAGCAAATTATCATATTACTATAATTGACCTTTTCACTTATAATACAAATTGATCTAATAATTTTCGCTATGCCTAGTTGCTACTCTAAACTTTAGTTTCGTTTCTACGTATCTCTTCAGCCTATTTTATCGCATCCAAACGGGACCGGTAACATTCCGTGAAAATAGGTTTGAACCCCATTTACGGTTCTTCGCGAAACAAGGGTCGAAAGAACGCAAAGAAGTTTGGCCGTAGGATAAAGGGACGAGCTTCTGTTTTTTTTTGTTTATCGACGGGAGGGATTTTCGAGCGCGAATGAGACAAATTCGAAGGGCATAAATCCCCTTACCTAACGTTCTTCGTCGTTCCATCTTCCTGGCCCTCCTTCAGCGACGATGGCTGTAGACTGAAGCGGCGGCGAAATTGATGCCGTCCTTTCATCATTTGTGCAGAAGTTCCCCTATAAAAGAGACATCGTAGAAATACGTGGAAAAGGGAAATCGAACAAGAAGTAACGGCGGAAACGACTCTTTTCTGTTGGTTGAATAACGCGTTCGCAGTTGAAATATCACCGCCCCTTGATTCCTCGAAAACGCGAACACGAGAGCTCACGGCGAACGTTCAGATAACAGCGTGCCGCGGTCAAAGAAGATCAAGATATCTATTGCAACGTTCGTGCAAAGTTATGGCTCCTATGCGGTGGCAAACAGCAAGAAAGCCGTGGATGGGAACACGGTGTGTCGCTTGCTGCTACGTCGCGGACTATCTGTTTTGCATTATGCATCGCGACACAGCTACAAGCGCGCTTTAATGCGTTCGAGAAAGCGGCGAAATTTATACACAGAGTTAAGAGGCAGCGCGAAAGTTAACTGCAGTCGATGTTAGGCGTTAAAAGCGTAAGTCTAATAAAATGCGACGAAGAGCGAAGAACAAAGGAAAGAAATGTTGATAACTCTGACGACGAGTTGAACTCGTTCTCTTTGATCAACAAATTGATAATCAAATTTTATCAGGGTGGGAAAATTAATGAAAAGGTCATAAAGGACTGTTAGGAATTTGAATATAGAAATATTACGAAGCAAAAATTAAGCGTGTTTCAGAGGCGCTAAAAATAAATACTTGAGACAACTGAGCGACTGAGGAATTTTGGGTGAACGTAACCAAATGCATCGAGTGAAAAGGGTTGACAATTAAAAAGAAAGGAAATGAGTGTTTGGAAGAATATATGACGGGGGAAATGCGAGCATGTGGCAGAAAGAGCGTGATAGTGAAAGAAGTAAGAACGTTAAAGTTGTGTCAAGTTGAAAAGTCGTTTATACTATATACTATTAAATTATTTTAACTATATAATATACATATCTAACAATTTCACTTTATTTTACGTACACCTGAGCCCTACCCTCTCTCGCCCTAATAAAAATAAGGAATATCCTATATACATAACAAAGTATTAAAGTATTTTAAATAAGAGTGAATTTTATTTAGTGATATAAAACCCCATTTCCAATAAGGACGATGAAAAAAAGATGAAATCGTCCAATAATCCACCGGTAGGTCACGACCCCCCTGAACATGTTAATTTCCACGCACACCAACTCCAATAAGCGTCCTTAAACGCCCGGGGGCGCGTAAACGGGCGCGTTAAATTGAATTCCATAATTCCCCCTTATCTTTCCCCGGGTTAACTCTCGAGATTAGTTTGCATAATTTACCGGCGGCGTGGACAATTAACGTTCGGACGGCGATCGCGACGTTTCACGGGTGTATGCATGTCGTTAAAAGTTTCGAACAGCTGCGAGTCGGTCCTTGGGGGCTACCGTGGCCAATAGAACCGATTGATCCACCTACTGCGATAGAGATAGCCGCGGATAGACGGTCGCGTTCAACGCTGATAAAGCGGAACGAGCCATCGCGCGTCAAATATATGTCGTATCGATCAGGCGAGCCCGTTTAATCGCGCTACAATAACGTTGTCGATGTTGAAGAACTGTCGGAACACGAATTCATTATTATAGATTATTCGAAACGGGGATTTGTGAGGGTTACTTTATTTCTTTTACAAAATCGTCTCTCGTTCGTACAATACGGTTTCTATCTTACTAAAACTGGCTATGCCCTTTTCCTCATATTTTTATGGGCGCATCCCCACTTTGCACTTTCCCGAAAAACAAACCCGCCGTTGGTGCGGGCCTGGAAAGTGTTAGCGGCCGTGACCGAGCCTCGCGCGTACTCGGTCTCAACCCTTATTGGGGACCTCTGGTTTATGGGGGCCCTAATGACCACTTTGGCCATCGTCACCTCTGATTATCTGGTTCCTTTTACAGATTCACATTGTTTATATTGGGAATGGGGTTTTATATTGCTAAATGAAATAAACTCTTATTTGTGAAATAATACTTAGATAATTTATTGATACTTTTGTATAGCACGAGGAAAGGCAATTTTGACCGCACCTAGCGAGTTTTGTCACAAGACTAGCAGAACGCAGTGGTCGAAATTCTTACAACCCCGTCCGGGTCCTTCAGCCCCTGCAGTTCTGTTTCTCGATGTTTTCGAACTTTCTAAAATGCCAGATGTGGCTTAGCTTCTTGGAAGAAGCCCTCGAGAAAGTACGTTAAGAGAAAGCTGGTTTATTGTTAATTTTTGCTTCGTAGTATTTCTGTATTCAATTTCCAACAGTTTAAATAAAATATACTCTTATTTGAAATATTATAATTAGATTAACTCTAGAACTACGAAAGCAGTCAAAATGTACTCATAGCAATCTTATAAATTCATTGTAGTGAAACTTCCAAAATTCACTATGATTTTCAGAAGAAGGTATAAATAAAAATTTGTTTTCTACGTATTCGGTATTTTTCGTGTAATTTTCAATTTCATCTCTTCCATGCAAATAAGTACACTTTAATCGTCGGCAGTTCCAGTGTTAAATGGTTTAACTCTAGAACTACCAAAGCAGTCAAAATGACCAATTGGTGATTATTTATAGCAATCTTATAAATTCATTGTAGTGAAACTTCCAAAATTCACTATGATTTTCAGAAGAAGGTATAAATAAAAATTTGTTTTCTACGTATTCGGTATTTTTCGTGTAATTTTCAATTTCATCTCTTCCATGCAAATAAGTACACTTTAATCGTCGGCAGTTCCAGTGTTAAATGGTTTAACTCTAGAACTACCAAAGCAGTCAAAATGACCAATTGGTGATTATTTATAGCAACCTTATAAATTCATTGTAGTGAAACTTCCAAAATTCACTATGATTTTCAGAAGAAGGTATGAACAAAGATTTGTTTCCTATGTATTCAGTTCTTTTCCATGTAATTTTCAATTCCATGCAAATAAATACACTTTAATTGTCGGTAGTTTTATCGTTGAACATAAAATTAGGACAGCAGCAATTTCGCGTGTTAATTCGAGATCAGCATGATTTTAGTTGAATCTTCTACGTCGATTCACGGTGATGCTATAGATTGGCAAGCAGGCGCGAAGATTATTCGCTTGAATCCGTTCACAGTTTATTCGGAACAAGCGTCTATTCGAAGTGCTTCTTAAAGGAAATTAGCAACGCGCGTAATTCACGTCCATGGGCAGTCGCTTTAAGTTCTCCGTCCCCTTCAACGTTACTTCCTTTAACAAGTTTCCTCTGAACCTTTTTTTTTCACTCCCCTCCCCTGCCTCTGGTTCCGATTCTTTCTGCAGTAATAGCTCCGCTCTGATTAAGGAAGTAATCAGCAATCTGAAGTCCTTCAGGGTACCTTCTTGTTCAATGTACCGTTGTTTTTGTGCCTAATGAACGATATAAATTGACGTCGCAGACAGGGATGAATGTATTGCCAAGCGGAAACGGAAAGTAGGGTGTTTGGTTTATCTTTCCGGATGAACGAACTGAAATGTGGCTAGAACCTTATAATTAGATTGTATCTCGTGCGTTAAATGTAGTGTAAACTTCGATAACTTATTGCACACAAACGAATAAAAATGCTTGAAACTTTATAATTATTAATTTATATTAAAATTATTAATGTAGAAATGCAATTGAGCGGGTAAGATTTTAGAAAATGTGAAGAGTGGTTGAGTTCAGCTATAGCCGTGTGAATGTAGAATATTTGGACTAGAGTGTTTCTGAGGAGTAAAAGATGAATACTTGAGACAACTGAGCGACTGAAGAATTTTTGATGAACGTGGCCGAATGAATCCAGTGAGAAAGATTTAGAATTAGAAAGAAAGGAAATGAGGGTTTGAAAGAATATATGGCGGGAAAAATGCGAGCGCGAGTCAAAAAGAGTATGACTGTGAGAGAAGCAAGAACGTCAAAGTTTTTAAGTCGAAAAGTTGTTTATACTATTAAAGTTGTTACTATTAAACTATATACTATTAACCCTTTACGGACGAGTGTCGGATATATCCGCCTAACTCTCGCGCTGCGGCTGGCGTTTGTCTCTCGTAAACGACACGTATAAGATACGCATGGGTATACTAGCCTAAAAAGTCAAGTTGGCCTAAATTTGTTTGTTTATGATTTTGTTAGATTTTATGAAAAACTTATTTAAATACAGTTTTAGTTTTTATAACACAAACGCGCGACGTGACTATTTTCTTTACTGCTCCGTACGCAAAGGGTTAAAGTTATTACTATTAAACTATTATATATATATAATCTAACTTTACTTTGTTCCACCTACACCTGAACCCTACCATCTCTCTAAATAAAATTGAATTCCTACGCATAATTGTTCTACAATTCATAAAATGTTTCCGTGTTCCCATAAACGATAGAACAGCACGAAAGTAACCGAGAATACGAGGATCGCGCTACGATTAAATATCAGAGCCTATTTGAACGTAAACCAGAAATCCTTTGAAGCAAGTAATAACCGAACTTTCCAACGTTAATTCATACGTTGCACGAATCTGCGTTCGTCTCTAAATTTCATTCGCGTGCAATAACGCTGTAACCGTCCAGATCCGTGAGAGGCCTTGCAGCGTGGCCTCTAAGCATCCCTTTGTTCCCTCCCCTTCCCCCCTGCACCCCCTTTCTGGGTGACGTTTTCTAATCTCGTCCAGACGGTCCCGGATTCCCCGTGGACAAACACGTAAAACCCCGCTCCCCCTGCAAGCGGATCGATACACGCCGCGTAACGCAGTTTCCCATCGTGATAAACGACACGCGTGTTCCACGGTGTTCACGTTTAAAGCATACGTGCCCGTCCTGAGAACAAGACTCCGTAGATCGATAGGGGAGCGTGATAATTGCCAGGCAACCGTGTGAAAACCTGGCTGCGATATCGCCTCCGATTGTACCCTTCGAGCCCGGTGCAACAGGGTTACTATCAGCCGCGCTATCAGCCGCGAGATTGTGAGCTACGAGCAGGACTGGACAGGCGTATAAAAAGAGGAGTGCTCGAAGAATGATTAATCGAACGACGGAGAACGTTTTCGAACGATTTTCGTGTCAGTTTATTCGAGCAATTGGATGTTTCCGTATTACTTTATCGCTCGAGCGCTTAGTTCCTTCAGATGTACAGTAACGGATAAAAGTTTTAAGACCGAAGAGTCAACGAAATTAATACGTTCCTTGCCGCGTGGAAAGTATATGCCCCACGCTGAACTTTTCATTCAAGTCATTGGGTGGGTATTTTCATTATAAAATGAAGAATTTAAAAAAAAATTTTTGGTTTGTATTTGGTTTTGTATTATTGAGAAATTGAAAGGTGTACGTAGGTCAAAAATATTATTTGATCGTAAAAGTGTGGGTCGTATACACCCCTGAACGGAAAGTCTTCAAAAAATGGTCCGGTATGGAACGTGTTATACTAACTAATTTATTAAGAACAGCATGATAAACAGAATTTGCATTCTGTGGTAATTAATAAATAATGTTCCACCTTAATAATACTAAAAATGAATGTACAGACAATATTTGCAGTCCATTGTTCCACATTGTCTTGTCGTCTCAAACTTCTGTCCGCTACTGTAATTTCTTCGAATAATTTCCAGCTATGTCACAGCAACCACGTCGAAAGTATAAATCTTTCGATCTGATTCGCGCGTGTAGCAGCTTCGCTATGCAAGTAATCGTCGAGGATTTGTCTAACGCAACCGTGGCAATATTTTTATCGCGCGCCTCGCGAGGGAAGTATTTTAATCTCGCGTTCAAAGCACAGCGTTGTGCGGCGTGCAACGAGCGCCGTTGTGTTTCGCTTAAAAATTTGATGCGACGCTGCCGCGGCCCCGGCTATAGATAAAAATGAGTAATGGACAGGACGTGCTTTAAAGAAAAGTCAAGCCCTGGGAGAAACGGGCATGGTAGAGGAGTTTTACGGGATTAAAGCGCTTCGTCGACGAATGCTCGCGTGCCTCGTTTCTCTGCAAGCTGTTGCAAATGACGCCTTAAACTGGCTACTTGTTAAACGCCGACCCCTTCGCATTTATTCCTAACGAATCCTTTTTGAATGCGCTCGTTGGTGAACGGTGTGTTTGTTTTTAAGATTAAGGAACGACGAAACATAGGTAATCGAAATGCTGTAGGCATGCGATTGAGTGGATACGATTCTGAGAAAGTGTGAAGAGTGGTTGAGCTGAACGTAGAATATTTGGACTAGAGTGTTTCTGAGACGTGAAAAGTGAGTACTCGAGACAACTGAGCGTCTGAGGAATTTGGGGTGAATGTGAAAGAATGCATCGAGTTAGAAAGGTTTAGAATTAGGAAGAAAGGAAATAAGTGTTTGGAAGAATATGAGGAAGGGTGTGAGAGAAGCAAAAACCTCGAAGTTGTTAAGCCGAGAAGTTGTTTATTCTATTAGACTATATACTATTAAAGTTGTTACTATTAAGCTGTTTTAAATATCT
Organism: Tetrapedia diversipes; assembly: GCA_033822845.1. Taxonomy (NCBI): domain Eukaryota; kingdom Metazoa; phylum Arthropoda; class Insecta; order Hymenoptera; family Apidae; genus Tetrapedia; species Tetrapedia diversipes. Next base: position 1,163,543 of record JAOPTO010002329.1, read on the forward strand.
AACTTTACTTTGTTTCACCTAAAAGTAAAATTCAAAAATTAAATAAAAGTAAAATTCCTACAATGTGATACGAATATTCAACCCTTTGAGTATTAAATGCCACTGAAGTAACTTTCACGTAGGTCATCGTCAGGTGAAGGATACTACGAGTAATAAATACAGTAGCGGACAAAAGTTTAAGACCAAAGGGTTAAAGAAAATAAATTAATTAATTAATATGAAATAACAGTATAAATGAAATTTGTATTCTATGCTAATGAATAAATAGTGTTAATGACAATGGAAAGGAATGGATAAACAATATTTGCTAACCATAAAACTATGTTTTATATTGTCCGCTACTGTATATCGTGAAAACGTTGAAGGAAAAAAATTAATTACAGCAAGTAAGGGGTGAACAGTATTTTTGCCAATCGGGAAAAATATTTATAAGTCGTGACGAAACCGCGGCAACAGTAATATCGCTGTTTCAAAGTTTATGGCATGGTTCTGCGTTCCACGTTGAAAACTGAACCCTTTTTAAAGCCGAACCCTCTAACCCTTCTTTTTTTTTTTACGCCGATTGTTTCGAAACTAATAAAGCGAAACAGTTAGGACTTCGCGGCGATTCTGCCGGAGCTCCGAGCACGTTTTAATCTTCGCGTTTATTGCTTCATAAAGCACCGAAGAACCAGTATCGACGCCCGGTATCGATCAACATTTTCCGGCGATATTACCCTCGTAAACCATCGACCGTCATCGGTCCAACTTTTAATCTGCTTTCGCCTGAATTTATTCCCAACGGTTCATCGAATGTCAGCTCGTTCTTTTGGTATCCCTAATGGCTGCGTCTTCGGCGGTACCAATCGACGATGCTTCCTCGAATCGATCTTCTAATCTGCTCGATCGGTTCCACGATCATTTATTAATTTATTTATTTATACAGGGTGTTCGGACAGCCCTGGGCTTAAATTGAAAGAGTAACTCCCTGAGACATTCTAAGACGAAAATCAAGAGTAACGATTTTGCGTTTGAGGCTTTGTTTACGAGTTATAACTAGTTAAAGATATCGTTTAATCCGGACTTTGGCTTAACCCTTTGCACTGGAGAGGTGACTGTCAGTCGACCTAATGATAGTAGCTTCAAAAATTTTCAAATTCAGAATATTTACTAAGATTCACCAATATTAAACGTTAATTGGTTTTAGGTAAGTCGTTTGGTTTAGTTAAGCCAAGTAAATCTGAAAATTTGCGAAACTCGGATTTTCTAAGTACAAAGCCTCTCAAGTACAAAGGGTTAATCATCACAGTTTCTAATCAACGGTATCAGAATAATTGTTTGCCAAGTTGAGTATTCTATTTAAAGGGTCTGTATACAAGAATCGAGACAAATGGTGAGGTATAAAAATTCGGTGGGTTCTCGTAAACGATCTCGGACTATTAAAGTTAATCAACATGGTAACACTAGGGTTGTTTATCACGCCATGGATAATTTTGTGCAGTAGACAAAGATCGTTTAGGATCCTCCACTGAGATCATGCTGTATCTATGCTGCTGCCATCGTGAACAATTCATGTTTTTCATTATTCATGGTCCCGTACGCAGGTGAGAAAATAAGCAAAATCTCGTTCGAAATCTCCCTCGAGCCGCTCCAAACGGTTCAATCCTCCTTCGAATCGGAGGAATTCAAATTTTCCCTGTGTTGGGTTTTTTAACACTTTAATAATAATAATACATACATACACTTTATAATTATTCTAAACATTACTTAATTATAATAACTATTACTAATTCACTACATCTATTCATATGCACGGATCTGGGTGAACTGCCGGTGCCGAAACATGTGCGGTACAACCACGCTGTTCTATTGTTTCTACATTTTCCCCTTCTTTCAATCACACACACACACACACACTTACACTCACACTCAGTGTTTCATCTCTATCACCCTGCGATTCCATCCCAAGAACCTGTTCCAGCTTCAATTCTCCGCTGAGATTCGTCACTTTGTCGTGGTTGTCGCGCGATATAAATAACGGTGATTAAGAAACGCGACGATCAACCGCGCTAAATATACGCGTTGCGATTTGTAATTAACCGCAACGAGACGGTGTCCCTCTCTGGGGATGCTGGCGGCAATTACGAGTCTTCGAGGCATTTCCAATAACGCAGGAAGCATGCTTATTATTAGAAACGTGGCCACGAGACGTGCACGATAGACGATACTCGAGACCGCTTCTATTTCCGAATGCTCGATACTCGACCCGGTCTCTCTTGCCTCGAAACGGAGGAATCGACATCCTAACACTTTACCGACCGTTCGTGAGGCAACTTACGACATAATCCCAATCGACTCATTCTGACGGGGATAGAACGTTAATAAATCGAACACAATGATTTTATTCCAATAATTAATAGTTTGATATTTCTTTGAATACGTGTTATCGACAATATATGAAAGCTGGTGTTCTATAGAGTGCTTAGGCACTATGTATAATGGTCGGCGTTTTTAGGCAATGTACGAAATATGAGAATTATTACATACTTTCCCTAGGCATTCTATAGAATAGCAAATGCTATTTAGGGAAAGTATGAAAAAAGGTCCTGATAAGGCTATTATACAAATGACGTGCATTCTTGAAAAATAAAAATGTTATTCTGAAAAAATAATGAAAATGGCATTAAAAAAAAATTTATTTAAAATACGTAAAGAAAAGTTAAAGTAGTACAGAACAAAATTTATGCCTTTCTCATTAAGGGAAACAAAATTTTCAGATAAAAAATAAGAAATTAAAATTAACCTCAGACTCAGAGGTTAAATAGTCACATATGTAAATTTCAGTATATTACTTAACTAAACTAAATGAAGTTTAATGTAGGTGAATCTCAGTAAATGTTTTGAATTTTGAAAATTGTTGAAATTAGTATCATTAGACGACTAACAGTCACCTCTCGAGTGTAAAGGGTTAATTCTTCCCGTGCATCGTGCCGGGTTCGAGAATGTGTCGTTTACGAGTAGAGATAAGAGCAGGCCCATCCCTCTTTGGAAATTGAACGAACGGAAAGCGGAGGCAAATCCCGCGAGTAAAAAGTACACCAGCGCCTGTAACAGCGTTACGGCTTTGTTCGCGTAATCAGATGCGTCCCGAGATCCCTGGCTTTCGAAATAATCTAAGTTAAGTAAATTCAAGACTTCGACTCCCTCTTACACTCCCGTTTTCTTCCACTCGCTGGCATAATCTCGACGTTGGGCCCAAGCGAAAGGGGAGCGATGTCCGACGGGTGCCTTTAGCCGGTTCGACCAGACTTGATTAACCCTCTGAGATAGGTCAAACTGGTCTAAAGTATATATAAGTAAGTTTGATGGTATTTACATAATTATTTTGTCGAAACGTGCTTGCAAGCGATAGATATGAATTCATTAACTCGTTGAGGCACACGATTTTAAAGAAAATAAAATCCCAAGTCTCACAGAATCTTTTTTTAGTGTAAAATAAATAAAAAAGAACATTTCTGTTAATTATTAAAATATTAAATGAAATTGTTTGACCGAGTAACTTCAATTTTTCGAGGTGGGTTAAGATATATCCCACCATGCGTAAAAAGCTAAGCAAAATGTGGGACCAATTTTAATCTACCTAACCCTAAAGAGTTATGGCGGTCGTTGTCAGATGGAAGGCTTGCAAAGAGTCGATTATGAAAGAAATAATAATTTTTATTCTCCTTCTTAATGAACATTACAAAAAATACGTAAAATACTGCTACACCTTAATCTTGGCGAGGTGAGAATATTAAACAATATTGTTAGGATACCAATAGTGATATCTAGCGTAAAAATAAGAAAAAAAGAAGAAGTGAACAAGAAAAAATCTAAAAGAGCGTGCATAGAATAATGTATTATGGCGAAGAAAATAGTGTAAACATAAAAACGTGTATATTTAGTAAAGAATAAATATATTATTATTATTAAGCAAAAGAAACTATTAATTTTACAAATATAAATCAACTGACATTATGTACGTACAATTGTGCGTGGTACACACAAATAAGAATACACTGTTGCAGACAAAAAGTCTCCATCGCATAAAGTGTGTCACCTTGTTCAAGTGTACCACAAACGCACAAACGCAATAAACGGTAAGACGTTTCTTGAATCGGGACGTACAAACGAAATACGGCTCGTCGCGATCGATACGATCATGTCTACGGCGGTGCGGGTATCGTGGACAGGCTAAAATTATGCCGAACCGGGTGATATACCGCGGATCGATATTCAGATTATCCGAAAAAATGATGCGGGTGGGCGTGTCTGGTTATCAAGTGGCACACCGTGTATAGATAAGGCCCTCCACGATTTATTGCCAATTTGACGAACGCGTTCCCCTCTCTTATCTGACGCTCTAACCCTGTGTATTTTTCTGCAAGCACGTACCGGCGGAAATACAACGGCTATCGTTCGAATACACCAATACCTCGATTTGCGTCGTTTCGTTTTGCGTTTTTTCGATGTTGCGTCGCTGCTCAATTAGTACTAATTTTCATTGCGCGTCGTTAGGTTTTCGAGGTTGCGTTGTTTTGGATTCGAGTCTTGAATTTTTTTTCTTGTTTTCTAACAGATGGCTCTACTTTTGTTTCTAATTGCGCCATGCCAAAAAAACTCGGTAATTCCTCTTCTAACCGAAAATCAACGTAATTTTAATACAGTTTTATTTTTACTTTGTTTTGCTAATTTTAGAGTTCAGTTTCAATCTTTGATCTTTTCATGGTTTGCTATAGAAAATCTTAATTCACTTTGCGTCGTTTCAATTTGCGTCGTGTTTTTTTTGGAACGTAACCCCGACGCAAAGTGGGGTATTGGTGTACTGTTATTTTTGTGCTTCTATCGTACGATACCAATGCTGTACTTCTTTTTGTTCCACGTACAACGGACGAACACGTAGGATATATTAAATCTTGTAATTTGTGTTTGAATTACGGAAGACACGTTGAACTTTCTAAGCTTTATATCCGTTCAACGTTACACGTTCAATGGTACGTCGATGAGTCGTGTTAAATTTTCCGCTAAACTCATTAATTTCGTAACGCGAAACATCGCGTGTGTGTCCCTTCGATTGCACGTCGCGCGATAGAACTGAAAAGGTGAAGTATGTAGGTAGTAAAGTGAAAGTAAAAAAAGCAGAATGGCTGCGAAATAAAAGCAAAAAAAAAAAGGTAAACCGGTAGTAAAAGGAAAGTAAAAGAGATAAAATGATAGTAAAATAAAATTTAATGCTGAAAGTGGGATGGCAGTAAAGTAAAAGTAGAAAATAAAACTGTAAGGGTGTTAGCCCTTATTTTTTTTTTTGCTAATAATTATAGGTGATATGAAATGTGTTGTATCTCGTACACGTTTCACATAAGCGCATGCTGGATTATCGGTACACGAATAAATGGTAACTGAATACGGGAGTTTACGGGATTTAAGCGATCGCTGCTTCGTTAATACTAGAGCTACCGACGAATAAAGGGTGCTTATTTACATGAAAGAGATCAAATTGAAAATTACATGAAAAACTATTGAATACGTAGAAAACAAATCTTTATTTATACCTTCTGCAGAAAATCATAGTAAATTTTGGAAATTTTACCACATTGAATTTATAAAGCTGCTAAGAGTAATTTTAGCAATTAGTCATTTTGACTACTCTGGTAGTTCTAGTGTTAAACGATTTAACACTGTTAAAGTGTACTTGTTTACATGGAAAAGATGAAATTGAAAATTACATGAAAAACTATTGAATACGTAGAAAACAAATCTTTATTTATACCTTCTGCAGAAAATCATAGTAAATTTTGGAAATTTTACCACAGTGAATTTATAAGGCTGCTATGAATAATCACCAATTGGTCATTTTGACTGTTCTGGTAGTTGTAGTGTCAACTGTGTGACTTGTCAGACAAGCGGAACGCGAAAGAAAAAGGAGGACAATTTCGTCTGGAGAGGATCAAACTGACGTGCACCCCTCCCGTGTGTCGTGGCTCGACGCGTCATCGCCGTGACATTAATTAAATTCAATGACTGCGTTAATACCAGCGTTAACGGGTCGCTGAAAAAGTCGGCTGACTGTTTTCCGATAGAGGATGTCGCGTCGATTTAACGTTGATTTTACGTCGTGTCCGACCTAGGGTGGCTGCGTTGGCTTAACACGTGTATCTCGGTGAAGGGTTGAACTCCTCTTACCGGAAAAAACGAATTACAATGGATTCTCTGTGCGTCGCGGTGGAATTAACTCTTTGCACTCGAAACGTGACTGTTAGCCGTCTAACAATATTAATTTTAAAGATTTTCAATTGCAAAATATTTACTAACATTCACTTATATCAAACTTCATTTAGTTTAGTTAAGTCGTATACTAAAATTTACACATAGGATTATTTAACCCCCAGGTCTGATTAATAAACAAACTAATTAAAGTTTGAAAATTTGTGAAACTCTCATTTGGCGATTAACTTTAAAAATTTTCAAATTCGAAATATTTACTAAGATTCGCCTATGTTAAAAGTTATTTAGCTTAGCTAAGTGATATATTAAAATTTACATATGTAACTATTTAATCTTTGAATTTTACCAATAAACAAACTAATTAAAGTCTGAAAATTCGTGAAACTTTCATTTGGCGATTAACTTTAAAAATTTCCAAATTCGAAATATTTACTAAGATTCGCCTATGTTAAAAGTTATTTGGCTTAGCTAAGTGATATATTAAAATTTACATATGTGACTATTTAATCTCTGAATTTTACCAATAAACAAACTAACTAAAGTCTGCAAATTTGCGAAACTATCATTTAATGACTACTAACAGTCACCCCTCGAGCGCAAAGGGTTAATTTCAATGAAACTAAGGAAGAGCACACTTGCAAACTTCGATGCACAAGTCGGTTCCGGAAGATTCTTGGAAAACTGAGAATTCTATCCTTTTACAAATCTACATATTTTATATTTTAACAGCGGTGGTAGTTCATGCTGCATCGATAGTAGTAGGTCTTTGTGGCTACATTTTCAATTTTGCTGGCTAAGAGGAAGAACTGTACGTTCGGTTTTGTCCGCTTCGAGAAATTTTCAAAGGACGCTTCCGAAGCGAGATACCTAAAGCGATTCCGAAGTTCTTCGAAAATTTGAATTCGAAATCGCTGGGAATCCAGGAGGAATAAAACGTTGGAAGTCGTTGGAATTGTATTTTAACGGTAGCTGAATCGCAGGCGACGAGGGTGCGGCGTTAAATTCTTTCGAGAAGTAGTTCCGTGGGCGAACCTTTCGCGAAACCGACTTCTCTATCCACGGGAAGATTCCGTTTCCGCATGCTATTCTCCGTGCGTAACTTTACAACGCGGGGCTTCCGCGACGGGTCACGAGGTCATCGAGAGCTTCCGGTTGTCGAGCCGTCCGAGTAATTTTTTATTTTATTTTATTTTATTTATTCACGGGCAAATGCCCATTAAATGATAAACATAAAAAGCAGAGAGGAGCGAACAAAAGAAAGATAGAAGGGTTGAAAGAAAAGATATATATATAACATATAAACATAGTAAAATTAAAATTATGAGGATGAGCATCTGTATACTTACGATCTGAATACATTTATGTTAATTGCAAAAAAGTCAATTGATCCATTAATATTATTCGCATATGTACAGATCCGACGAAAGGGATTAGAATCCTTGAAATTAAAAAAATAGAAGGGTGGACTGAACAGAAGAGGCAATTTAGTATATCTAGATGATATCAATAGACTTGGTAGCTACTAAGGAATAAAGCCTCTCACAGTAATTTTCACAGGAAAATTAACACAGACAAACATCAAATGTAATGTATAAAAAATAAAAAAAATATACCGAATGCTCACGTGGCATGCTCATGAATAAAAAAAAAAAAAAACGTGCCAGCTGAACCTCCAGACCTCTGAACTTCTTCCAAACAGAGAACAGAAAGAAAAGAAAGATCGGTGAACTTCCGTTGAACCGGTGGAAGCGTATAATCGAGGAATAAAGAGGAGGGAAACGAGGAAAGGGGATTGTTTGTGAAAATTTCCACCGTAGCATGTTTCATCGTAACAGATCGACCTTACGTCGAGACGCGGCGGCATAAATACACGGTCAGCTTTAATTAATGTTTCAGATCTCGTTTATTTTCTTTCTCTGCGAGCCGCCACAAAGCCGAAGACTTCTTTCGCCCGGCAATGACTCTAATTACGCACCCTTAACATTCCCGTTCGGGCAACGCAGAAGCTTTTAAGGAATTCCTGATAATTTAAGATTTCACGAAGAAAGGTCGTGGGCCTCATTACCAGCTTTTTGTCAAGAAAATGAAAATGCGCCCCCCTGTCGCCCCTCCATTAACCTGAACCGCTTCTAAGCCCAGGGGCGAGCGTCTTTTTAATTAAGAAAATTGCTGGGTACCGCATGCATATTCATGGCATATTCGGTCTGAAATTAAGTATACCAACGAAACGATATCCATGATAACACAGCGAAACGATCCAGCGAGATGCTCTCGAGCAAAACCCACGATTACTGCCAGACGCAAACCGAGGTTTCATGAATTATCTGATCGAGCGAATATTAATGGGGGAAAATAATGTAAACCGCAAATCGAACGCGCTTTTGCTTGTGGCACGTTCGCGATATAAAGCTCGTGGAGGGTTCACGGCTGGTGGAATCCCTCGTTTAGGGGCGGCCTTCCGGTTGGATGGACGTTTTTATGTAACGTGAAAAGGCCAGACCGTAGGACCGCCTCCGAATTCCGCGCCATTTGCCGTCATAAAGGTGTTCGCCGGTCTCGGACACACGTAGACACGGTATAAATTACGTGTATCGGGACCTTGGCAGAAAATACCTTCGCCAGGCCTTGCTGGAGCCCGCAAATTACGCGTTCTATAATATAATACAAGTTCGCGTCGATTTCTCGAGCAGTTGGAACTGTACGCGCGAGCCATTCGATGATGATCGATCGTCTTCGACTTCGAGCAACTCGTTACGCTCAGGGACCGGTTGATTGGATCCGAAGTAGTTAACACATTGTATGCCGGTGGCATCTGAGGCATTTAAAACTGTAGGTGAAGAAAATATTTAAAATTTTATACATTATTGTAAAACACTAAAATTGGTTTGCATATTCATTATATGCAATTTAACGATAACGAAAAATAGAAACAAACAAATCGCCAAACAAAAGAATGTTGTATTATCGCAAACCCGGCGCTAAAGCAACAGACTTCCAAACCCGCGTTTTCGCGGGGCCGGCATACAATGTGTTAATGTATTGGTGTGTTTGTTAACGTGGCGTACTTTGCTTGTTAATTGTTCACGATCGAGGTCCGCCTCTTTTAACGAAGTTCGGAAATATGTGTAACCTTGAAGATTCAAACAGATGCCAATCGTAGCGTTGCAAGGTATAATTGCTAATTGCCTCGTACAGGGGATTCCGCGACGAAAATCGAGTAGCCTTGAGAGTATGAAAGGGATACCATTCGATTAATCACAGCGTGCGCGAGGAGAAACACAGAGGGAAGTAACAGGGTCGGTGAAATTACAAGTCGCGCCCTGTATGGGGTCGAAGAATAACAGCACTCGTCAAGACACTGAGCTGTGTGCGTTCCCTCCTACGTTTTCCGTGGTTGACATGTATAAATAGCGTTAATTATGTTTTCCAAAAAAACAATATATAATGGTACAAATTGAGCTGTTTAGAAGAAAATAATTTCATTTTATTTATAAACGAATCGAAGCCCTTTATACAATATGTTTAAACGGAAAAAGAAAAGGAAAAAGAAAAATCAAAGGACATACATAATTAAACTTAGTGTAAAAAAGAAGTGATGTGTGCAATAATTTATTTTACAACTACGGATAACTTTAATCAATTAACCTGTGCAATCGCCTTATAATCATAGATACAGGAAAAGAATCGTGGAATTAAAATTCGAATTAAAAACGAATAACATAAAATTGTAACGCGCAGCAGTGTCCCTTTTGCGCATGGATCCGCGCAACTTCCCCATAATATTTTCCCCATAAATCTAGCGACAACGTGCAGGGGAAACACGATAGGAGATCCCTACGTATCGGTGACGCGTCGTAGGAGAAGGCATCAGGAACGGGATCGAGGATGAGGGGCGAAATAAGAAAAAGGCCGGCTAAGGGGACGAGCGCCCTGGAGTCTCTGGCTCGACGGGATGCCAGAATCGTGTCTGTGGGAAAAAACGAGCAGGACCAAGAGAGAATCGCGCGACCCCCCTGGCTCGTCGATGTCGACGACGTCGTACACACCGCCCTTACCCCCCGCTCGTCTGAACTGGATCGGTGCAATACGACGAAACCCGACAGTATGGAGCCGGCCGGTTCCGACTGACTTCCCGGTCGTTGCTCTACTTTGCTCGTGCACGCATTCATCCCTCCACACAGACACACACACACTCTGCCCAGTATACCCATACATCGAGTCCACTGATTATCGTCCAATACTGGTGTCTCCGTTGCACGCGTGCACACACCCGTACCCCTGTCTCTCCCCCTCATCCGCTTTTCTCACTGCTGTGTGATCGGCGCGACAAGACCGTGTTTAAACTGCTGTTCATAAGTCACAGAACGGTTGAACTCGAAAATCTCGAGTAAAATATTTAAGCTTCGGATGAGATCTCGGAAAGGCAGGATAATATTCTGAAACGACATAAATGGATCGACGAGCAGCGGCGTTCTGTGACACGAACGTTTTCTCTTATCCTAAGTACACCGAGCGTCCGATGATTTATGGACGGGAGCGTTCGTACGACGAACGCGATGGTTTGTGTGTCGGTCGTTCGGTTCTTCGCCCCGGGAAAATTGTAGGCTAATGCAGGAGAATAATTTGCCGGGTTGTTGATACGAGCAGACGTAGGATTTATAGCTCCGAGGGGCAAGATTCTGGTTCAGCTTAACCTGTTAACCGGGGGACGGTCGACAATCGTGAACATTCGTGTATCATAACTGCGGGATCTCTGTTTTCAGCAGGCCAATCTTCAGACTTGATCTCAACGATATAGCCACCACTCGTTTCCCTTATCCATCGACGGAATCGTTAACGAGTTACGAACCCGGAAACAAATTGCTTTCCTTGATATGTGTACCGTAGTACGTACACCTATAAGCTAGGCGGGGGAAAAAAATAGGGTGACCGGTCGCAGAAGAATATTTTGGTCAGCATCTTCTTTTAGGGCACGCCATGACGGGAAGTAATTTCGTTTATCGTTCCCGTTTCGATGAACAACGTCGGGTTCGTCTTTATGGACCCCTTTCACCGTCCCTCCATAAAAGCAACGGCCACCTCGTGGCGTTCCGGTCCTCTCCTGCGGGCTTGTTCCGCGCGAACCGGAATTAAACACACGCGCAGCCTATACAAACATCACGCTCACGGTGAAACGTCTACGGCGACCGCACCTTTATAAATGTGCGGTCACGCGAGCGCTCGCACAATTTTCCGGTAGCTACTACACCAGGCCGTGTGCCACCGTAACCAACCGAGTATCAGTATGCACGGCCGGTATGCATGTATATTACAGATCAAAAGTTTAGATCCACTTTCCCCTCTCTATTTAGATAACGCGAAATTTCTCGCAAATTTTCTGATCGGTTAAAAATTCATTTCGACAACGGTACGGATAGCAGACGATGGTAGAAGTACACTTTTAAGTATTTTTACGCTTATCGTTCGCGTACGCGAATGTCGATTTGATAACGAGTCTTTCGTATTTTTTGTCTTGCTTAGTTGCTGTAAGTAATGTTTAAAGCGAGTAAAATAGAGATAACAGAAAGTGGGATCAATTTTTTTTCTTTATTTAATGAAGGTTTAACCCTTTGCGTTCGAGGGGTGACTGTGTCGCAAATTTTCAGACTTAAGTTAGTTTGTTTATTAGTCAGACTCACAGGTTAAACAGTCATATATGTGAATTTTAAATTAAATGACGTTTAATATAGTCAAATCTTAATAAATATTTCGAATTTGAAATTTTTTGATCTTAGTATTATCAAACGACTAACATTCGCCTATCAAGTGCAAAGGGTGAATAGATTTTCGACTGAAAAGTTCTCTCCAAGGAAGTGCAATTCGAAATTCTTTCCTTAGTCAAACTTTTGGCCAACGCTGTATGCGCTTGGCCCGGCAGCGTAGACATTTTGGGAACAGCGAAACACACACGGCACTCTCTGTTTGTGTATGTGTTCCAGCGACTCCCCGTTAGAATCCTGACACGCAAGAAATTTACTATTACCTTCGACCGCGTCCCGGTCCAACTGGGACGTCCAGGGCATTACTCCACTTTTGGCCGATGTTTTGGTGTCGGTGACGTCGACCCAGCCATCCTTCGACCCCGCGTCGTTGATCCAAACGTTAATACTACGAACGGGGTTGCTTCCTTCCCCGGAGGAGACGATCGTTCTACGACGCGAACGATGGCGGATGAGTTACGAGGCTTTTTCGGACCAAAGCCCCGGCGGTCGGTTGCGTTTATTGGTAAACGCTGCGTTTACGAGCGACGGCGGGAATTTATTAGGACGGGTGTTTGTCCCGGGATTCGAGGATCGCTGCCAGGTCTGCGGGATGCTTTTTGCGTGTCCTGGAAGCATTCTAATGAGATAGAAAGCCATTGATCCAGTTTCGTTGGCCCGTTTCGACGACGCCTCCGAGACCCGGCGGATGCTAATAACGTAGACGATGCTCGCCTCGAAGACGGCTTTTTGCGTTCGACGGTGGCATGCGTTTCGGGATCAAGCGAGACTTGATAAATGTTCCTCCGCCAGTCTCATCGACGGGCGATCGGAAGCTTTTTTTGCGTCCTATTGTTCCCTCTCGCGGCAGCTCCTTTTAGCGCTCGGTTCTTTTCAACGTTTATTTTAATACTCTGCCAGCTTCGAGATCTTATCCTCTGGGCGTTATCTCGAACATTGGGACCTCTGTTCTCCTCGCCTTTGTGGAGGATCGGAGAAACGGTTCCAAGGGGAATCGTTCGATTTACAAACTTTCACCCGATAGGCGACGATCCAATCGTGCAGGGTTACCTCGCACTCGACACTGACGAATAACGGAGGAAGGATATGTTTTCCCGATTTTCCACGGGAAAATGTGTGTAGCGACCTTCCTGCCGTCGTCGCTAGCAGGGATTTACCGACTACCTTTCTCGCAAGTGCTCCAGCCTGACCACGATTTCTATATACAGGCACCATTCAACTTTCGCACAATTCGCTATTTCTCACATTTTTAAAAATTCAATTTTTTAAGCCTTTGCGGTCGAATGCCCACTCTGAAGAGACATCGTGAATCAAGCAGGCTACTGGGCTGCCCCCTCTCAGGGTACATTAGACTTTAGCCATCTGATTACAATTTTGTTCCAATCAATGCTTTAAAACACAGTTTTTAGTGAATATTTTTTTACACCCCTCTACTTTCAAACATTTAACATTCGCACACTCTTTCAGGAATTAATTGTGTGCGAAAGTCAGGGAGCGCCTGTATACGAGTTCTGACCTGTCCCTTCCTATCTCTGTGTCTAAGGCAGGGGCCTGCTAGGTAGCCTTACTAATGAGTCCACTAACAAGCCCCGGACGAAACATCATCTCCTTTCCCTTTTCTTTCTTCTTCTCCCTTTTATATTCGCAACAGCCACATGTGTAACCCGTTCTGATCGCGGTTCGACGCGATGGTAAACACTGTTTCTCTCTATCGACACTGTTTCTCTCTATCGAGAAAGGTTCTTTCTCGCGTCCCGGGTAATTCGATGTTTCTTTCCGACCGGCAAGGGACGGCGCGTAACGCTGACAGTCTCGAAGAAACACAGTTCGATTGATAGACGAACGAATGAGGTTCGTGGAAGAATCGTGGCGAATTTTCGTCTTCTTTCGCAACCCTCGAGAACATTGCTTTCGATAGATTCCTGTGTGGTGTTGATACACGTGGACTTACGCGAGATTAGGGAGAGCTGGCGGAAATGGATGTTTTCTTTGGTCCTCAAACACGAAACGTTACCATTAAGACTTACGGGTACAAGAGTGGGTAATAAATTCACAGTACATTGCATGCTCTACGGATTTACGGCGATCAATACGCTCGAGAAATTGTTAACGCGTGTACGAGCGTAAGGGTGTTAAGAGCGGATGTTTAAGGGTGTTTAATCATAAAAGCGATAAACAATGTCGAGAAGGAAATTGAGTACTTCGGTAGCAAGTGCATTGGCACAGATAAGAAGGAAATTTATAAGACAGACACCGAGTAATCCCGATGTTTGAGAGTTTCAAAGAGGTCAGTAGCTCCCATATTAAACGCGAAGATCCTCTTAATACCGTCGTCGCTCTATACGTACTTCTAGACTACTGACCCCGTGCGCTCCATTCGAACCTTCCTTTCGCCCAGCTAGTTTTGGCAAAGCTTTCGGTTTATCTACCGTGACGATCTCCGGATACTTTTACGAGCATGCTAAGTGAAACAGAAAACTGTCCATTTCCTTGGACCTCGTATTTTACGACGGCTTCCCCAACTTCTTTCATACCACTTCCAAACTCTCGAGCTTGTTACTCGGCGTTCGTCACGAAAATTGCTCTGCCTCGTGTGTGGAAACACGCGATTGAAGGGAAACAACAGCTGTCTGTCGAACAAAGTGTGGCGAACCTGTGTTCCCTGCGTACAGGGAAACGCACGTGACACTTGTTACCGTGAATTTGGGTTAAGCCGCGATAACAGAGGTGAAACGCGCGCCAGTCGATAAGTGGCGAGCAGCTCGCGACGACGCATAAATTTCAGATATCATTAACGGGTCGGTCGATCGCCTCTTTTTCTCAAGCTATATGCAGGCGACGGCCTTTACCCCCCCTGGTACGCCATGGTGAAAGCAGAAAAAATCGTACTTAACCGAGATGAAACAGGGCGGCGCCAGCCGCTCGTTAAGGGCGCCGACCTGTGAAACTTCGGCGTAGCGTCGCGATACGCGTCGCAGCCACGGTGAAGCGTGATTAAAACGGTGACGAGTGGTCGGCTGGCGATGCTGACTACGCCAAGTCGAGCGGAAGTCGCATCGTTTTCCTCCACATTTGTTGCGACGCGTGTTACGACAGGTTTAGCGTGAAAACGACTCAAAGGACATGCACTGGGCGTTTCGTTTTGTGGTGGAATGGTTAAATAGTGTTAATGGTAGGTCAGGCATAAGATAAGTACTGTTTAACACTAAAACAACCGACAGTTATAGTGTACTTATTTGCATGGAAGACATCAAATTGAAAATTATATGAAAAAATACCGAATACGTAGAAAACAAATTTTTCTACTATTTTATCGTGTTTTTAATATTAATAGTTTTTTTTTTAAATTTGCGTTTAATGTCGCATCAACTTTCTGGTCATTAGCGACGACTTGGTACTGTTCCTTTAATTTTAACTTTAATTATCGAGAAAATAAATTGATAAACATGGAAGAGTGCTTGATTAATACCTCGTAGAAACACTCGAATCGAACAAGGAAATTTTGTACAATGTATTTTTCTTCACTCATAGCTCGACGACGGGTCTGATAAAGCGAACAGTGCATCGTGCCACTGAATAAGACTTTAATTGCAACGCGTAATCCCGTTAGGAAAAGCGAAATTGAGTTACGCGTCGACCACCGGGTGCGGATTACAAAATGATATTCTCGCCTAACCAAGACTCGCGATACGACGCCTTACTTTGCCCTAATGTTTGTCTACGGGCACGCGAGCATATACGTTCGGGAGATTTTAATGCCACCAAACCGGGAGCAAACCCATTCCCGCGCTGTTTATGATACAGCAGAGAACGCTTCCTTTCCCGCTCTGCCGTAAACACGCGTTTTAGGATCTTCTTGAATATCTTCACCTGCGACTCGCGATTTTCGCTCAATTTTCAAGCACCTGCTCGCTATTGCTGTTTAGAACTCCTAAGTGCGACTTCATTTCATTACGGTTGCTAAGCTTCGGTGCTTAAACATTATTTGCAAGAATTTCATCGTCAGAATTCGAAATGCGACAGCATGGAACAATTGTCGCTGTCACGCAGTGTTCCTTCTTTCGAAGTGAACAAGTGTAAAGTTTAAGTTAATAAAATTAAATATACAGAGTAAATCATTGGCACATCACTATTCAACAGTCAACAATAACGAATGTTAGACGAGGACGCAACGATTTGTTAGCAGCATCGCTAGATAGCAAGCAATTGCAAACGATCACAAACGTTTACCAAATATTCTAAAAATAGTAATAATAATAATAATATTAATAATAATACCAACAATAATAATAATATTAATAATAATACCAACAATAATAATAATATTAATAATATTAACAACAACAATAATAATAATAACTTTATTAAACGGATAAAAACCCTTTGATATAGAATATATATACAAATAATTAGGCTTCCCTTGAGTTAAGAAGGTGAAGTAAGTTGTTGATAAAGTCTTTACACAAAGTTAAGAAATTTAGATATAACAATATAGCTGACGCGAAGCAGCTACCGCGTTTAGCGTCTCGATACATGACCGATTCGGCCCACCAACAGCGTCAACTGTATTAACCATCGAGCGAACTTTAATTCGTTCGTCCGGCACTCGTTAAAGTTTCCCCGAGAACATGAATCTTAATGTCTACTTTCCATAATCCATTTTTCCGTCTGGCAAACTCGTCACCGGATCATTTCCTTCCCGCGTTCGGTTCCCCCGCGACGCATCCCTGTCCGATCGATTTCAATTTCCACGTTTCGTAAGTCGGCGACGATCCCGGACGCGAAAAAGCGTCCTACGGGATCGGGGTCAACGGGGGTACAACGGCGGGGATGCGAACCGAATCGTGAGCGGGAACCGCAATATTCCAGCGAGACAACCCGACCCGGTGACGACAAACGACTTTGCGCGACGAAATCCTCTCGCGAGGGTAAACAATGAAGAGATCGCGAGCTGAATATCGGATTCGCAGCGAAAACACCAGGTCTTCCTGATTTATGCTGCAATCGAAGGAGCACGGTGGGTACTCGTGACGAATTCGATAAAAGTATCGCGTGTTGGATCATTTTTGGCTGATAAGCTTTAACGTTTTTTACGTTTACCGTTTTTGAAGAGGTTTGAACCTCTTGTGAGCGTTGGTTTTAAGGAGGGTGAATTTCATGTATGCAAGTCGTTTGTTTAGTGTGTCGTTAGATAGTTTATGGTGTATATGTTCTGAAGTGAGTGTCGCATCTGGTATGTTTTGTGTGGTGTATATAAGAAGTGTCTGAAGTCGAAATGAGTCAGTTGGAATGAAAGAATTGGAAGAGCAAGTTGAAAAGAGCAGAGCAGAGAGAGCCAGTCATAGAGATTAAGAGAAGAGAGTAAGAGAAATTAAATATATATTATTCTCAGATTAAATATATATTATTCTCTGTTAAACTGCAAAATCAACAAGAGACGCTATTCATCCCATTCTACCCACACCTCTTTATCTAGATTTTTCTTTAGATCTTAATACCGCTTGAAATAATAATTTTATCAGGAGAACGACACGTTACGTGACTCGTACAATAACTCGTCAGCCCCGAACAGGTTAGCGATTCAGCTGGTCGTGAAAATTTTGCGAGAGTAGCAGCTGTCTGCATCTCTGAAACGTTGTTCCTCGAATTCGCCGCCGATATTGGTCGAACGCGGAGAACGACGGTGCAGCCTCGAAAACAGAGAGCGTCGAGCAACATGTTCGTCGCGTTATCGACGGAATTTCGTCGCGAAACAACGCCGTAGAGGGAATAAACATCGATCGACGGTGGCAGAGAGGACTACAAATATAAATGAGATGCGGCGCGGATATCTTCTTGCAGTTCGATGAAGATCGACCGTGGCCAGGGGCGGAAGGGGGTGGTGAGTTCGTTCGAGCGAGAGGGAGCACGCGGACGGAGACAAACCGCGCAATTTTCCGCGACACGCGAAATCCATTCTCCGCGAGAGAAATCGTCTGACGTTGCATTCCTAGCGCGATCCCGGTGAATTCCTCGAGCGTCGCGCGTCCTTTTCGCTCGGCACGCGAGATTTATATTATGTCGACGGTTCTTTCGCTCGATTCGAAAAGACTCCCGTGGAAAAACAGAACAATCTCGTTCCGCGTTACTTCGCGATAGACTTTCTCCATTAACCGGTTGCTCGATTACCGTCGCCTCTTTTTCGATCGAAACGACAGAGAAGCGACTTTTGTTGGTATTGCGATATTGCATTTTACATGAATGTAAGAATGCGATTGAGTGGATTCACGATTGTGGGAAAATGTGAAGAGTGGTTGAGTCGAGCGATAGCCGTGTGAACGTGGAATATTTGGATTGGAGTGTTTCTAAGGCGCGAAAGATGTCTGGGGAATTTTAGGTGAACGCGGCTGAATGTATCGAGTGAGAAAAGGTTAGAATTAGAAAGCCAGGAAACGAGTGTTTGGAAGAATATGAAGAAGAGCGTGATTGTGAAAAGAGCAAGAGCGTCAAAGTTAAGTTGAAAGGTTGTTAGACTATTGTTATTATTAAATTATTTTAAATATATTTAAGAACTTTACTTTATCACACCTACCATCTCTGAACCCTATCATCTCTCTAAATAAAAAGTAAAATTCCTATGTGTATATGTATCCTGAAAAATTTGGCGAAAACGAGAGCAAGGTGAAATAAGGATATAATGTTTTAGATCAACGATTGCCTTTTTAAAGGATTCGATCATCGTTGGCAAATAGTTTTTTGTGGAAAAAAAAGAGAATATCTGTGATCCAACAGCGGGAAGTGCAGCTCGAACGAGTTCAAAGTTCGTTAAAAAGTAATTTAGGCGAACGACTGCGTTTTATCATTTTTCAAAGGGGTTGTAATTGAAAAGTTTTCATGAAAAATTGCTGCCTCGGTGAAACGGAAGCGAATCGTTTAACATGGTTGTTCCATGGGATTAATTTCGAAACAGGCAACGCGTTCCTTCGAATTTGTATCGATGATCGATACCTGATGGAACCTGGCCTGTGATCGTGATCGAGCCGTTATCGAACGGAACGAAACGGCTGAAAGATTTCAGCGGATTTCGGTGATCGTTTTGCAAATGCACCGTGCACTGTTCGCGTTCGCGCCTGCGATAAACGTTTACGCAGCTTAATTTATCACCTTTTATCGGCCAACCTGTTCGATTCAGCGGCGAACGCGACTCCACGATGTTCCCCGCGTAATTTCGATCGTACGTTTAAATTTGCGGTGCGTTCTGCGAATCGCGTTTAGCTGGATCAACAATACCATTATCGGTTCGACTCTCGATGGATATCGGAAGGGGAGTACCGATTCGAAAGATTTAAATTGTGTGTGGCGACCTTCCTGTCCTCGCCACCAGGAGAGATCAACCGACTACCTTTCTCGCAAATGCTCGAATCCATCGCGATTTCTATATAGAGTGTTCGAATGAAGCTGGGAGAAAATTGAAGGGGTAACTCTATGCAACATTCTAAGACGAAAATCAAGAATAACAATATTGCGTTTGACGCTTTGTTTATTAGTTATAAGCAGCTAAAGAAACGGGTTAGTTTGCGCCTGAGAGTAGGCAACTAGGGCAACACGGTAGGTAACGTCAATTGCCTGCTCTCAGGCGTAAAATAGCCCGTTTCTTTAATTTCTTATAACTAATAAACAAAGCGCCAAACGCAATATTGTTACTCTTGATTTTTGCCTTAGAATGTTCCATAGAATTGCCCCTTCAATTTTCTCCCAGTTTCGTCCGAATACCCTCTATATAGTTCTGACCTATCCCTTCCTATCCCTATGTCTAAAGCATGGACCTGCTAGGTAAGCCTTACTGATGAATCCACTAAGCAGGCCCTGAACGAAACACCGCCTTCCCGTTTCTGTTCCTTCTCTACACTGCCTTCTCTTTCGCAACAGCCACATTGTGAAAAAATTCCATTTGCTCCCGCTGGTAAACTGGAGAATCGAATCGCACAATTATGCGTCGCATTAACATCAGGGACGTGATTAACGCCGCATTAAATCCTCGCCCCGTTAATTCGCGAATTACTCGCGGTAAATTGCCGTGGTAAGTAATTCGAAGTTTTGCACGCGGGGCGTTGGGAAATTTACGAGGTTTCATTCCGGAGGTTTATTCTTTCCCGTCCGTATCGAATTTTTTTTATTAAGATTTACCCATTTAATCCTTTTGCTGTAAACAGCGTATTATTAAGCCGGTGCAAAAGTTTTCATCGCTTACGTAAATTGAGGCTACCACGAAGCACGGTATTTTTGTTTCTTTTTTTTTAAGAGACGACGGAAAATAATTGAAAGCTAGTGAAAATATTAGACAATCGTAAATCAATAACGTGTAAGTGTTCGTCCCTCACAAACGATGGAAATGGAAAGTTTTTGTATCGATCTAAATGTTAAATTTAATAGAAAAACGATTTGTATATCGGTCGCTCGAAACGATAAGAGTTAAGAATAAAATTTCGCGTCGACCTATTAGCCCACCGCGTTAAACGTCTTAAAATATCGAATTTTTAGAGCTTCTCGGAGCTTGTGCACTGTCAGTCCCGTCGTCATCAACGCGTTTTTTAATCCCGACCAATAGACGGCTGGTTTATCGGGATACGGTTATTCATCGCGCTGAACAGTAAGCTCCGGATACGCGAGGGTCGTGGGAAAAAAGATGAACACCCTTCAGAGTCCAGTTGGTTATTTCACGGTATCAGACCGCGCTTAATCCTTACACGGTGTAGCATGAAATATTTTCGGAGCTAGTAGGATTTCGCGATTTCTCTCTCTCGTCCATCTCGTATCACCGCTCTACATCCCGTCGGTCTTCAACACTCCGTTAACACTAGAATTAGCGACAATTAAAATGTATTCATTTGCATGAAAGAGATGAAATTGAAAATTACACGAAGAAATACTGATTACATAGATCTGAATGCAGAAAACCATAGTAAATTTTGAAAGCTTTACCACGGTGAATTTATAAGGTTGCTATGAATAATCATCAATTGGTAATTTTGACTTCTAACGTTAAATTTCCGAAAACGTGTAAATTTTTATTTATACCTTCTGCAGAAAATCATAGCAAATTTTGGAAGCTTTACCACGGTGAATTTATAAGGTTGCTATGAATAATCATAAATTTGTAATTTTGACTTCTAACGTTAAATTTCCGAAAACGTGTAAATTTTTATTTATACCTTCTGCAGAAAATCATAGCAAATTTTGGAAGCTTTACCATGGTGAATTTGTAAGGCTGCTATAAATAATCACCAATTGGTCATTTTGACTGCTCTTGTAGTTCTAACGTTAAAGAAGCGCTTTGGTATTGGATAGTTGAAAAGCTCGTTCGCCGGTATTATTCCTTTTTTCTTTTTTAGGATAGAACGCGCCTTTAGGAGGGAACTTTAATTATCGTTTAAACTGTGCCCCTGCGAATTCGCGAAGGATGGATAACCGGGTGGTAAAGTTCGAGAGGAACAAAGCGATTCGAGAATTTCCTTTGATAGACGTAGCCGTTGGAACTGTACTGACTCGAGTCTTTCATTTCGCACGAATAGATATAGAATTCTAAAGTCCGAGGAAAATGAAGCTGTCTGAGAGTTTCTGTTGCCAAACGAAGCTCTTAGGGGCGTAGAAAGTTGTGTCTTTCATTCGATAAGAATAGTTGTACAGTTTTAAAGTTCGAGAGTAACAAAGCTGTTCGGACAGTGTTTCCCGTCGAGCGAAGCTTGAAAAATGCCTGAAAAGCTGCGTCCGTATTCCAAGACGCAGACACGGGGTGTTCAACGACTCTCTATTGCCATTTGAAAAGTTGCGCGCCGCAGATTCACGAGAAAAACGTTTCCTGGCTCACAGAGAAACTATCCTCCCGTTGTAACGTACAAAAGTTGGCAAAGAAATTCACGGCGCCAAAGGCAATCGCGAAGCGATCGTAAATTCAAAAATCGACGCGTTCGTTCGCGAGAAGGAGCTTGCCGATCGAGCAATCGGAATAAGAGCCTCGCTTTCGCAGGATATAAACTCTTGTCGACGCTTTGGAAACTTTTGGAAACGCGGTGTAGAACTTCCTCCGCGTTGTTTTCGGCGATTGAAAAGCCACGAGGGAGAACGTTTCTGGGTTAATTACCCGTTGATCGGCCGACGTTCCGTTTTTCATGCTTCTGTTCCCTGAAAACGCTACAATCACGAACGCAGGCAATTGCGGGAAGCGTGTTAGATCTTTTAACTCGATTCTTCGATGCACGAAATTCATCCTTTGTGTTAATCAATAGGTAGAATATTCCTCTGTCTCACCTATAATATCTATAATACCTAGTATCCTTTTTACCATTTTCTGAGTATATTCTTTAACTCGATTCTTCGATGCACGAAATTCATCCTTTGTGTTAATCAATAGATAGAATATTCCTGTCACACGTATATCTATAATACCTACTATTCTTTTTACCATTTTCTGAGTATATTCTTTAACTCAATTCTTTGATGCACGAAATTCATCCTTTGTGTTAATCAATAGATAGAATATTCCTGTCACACGTATATTTATAATATCTACTATCCTTTTTATAGTTTTCTGAGTATATTCTTTAACTCAATTCTTTGATGCACGAAATTCATGCTTTGTGTTAATCAATAGGTAAAGTATTTCTCTGTTACACCTATATTATTTATAATATCTACTATCCTTTTTATAGTTTTCTGAGTATATTCTTTAACTCGATTCTTCGATGCACGAAATTCATGCTTTGTGGTAATCAATAGATAGAATATTCCTGTCACACCTATATCTATAATATCTACTATCCTTTTTACCATTTTCTGAGTATATTCTTTATCTCAATTCTTCGATGCACGAAATTCATCCTTTG
The DNA here is from genome assembly GCA_033822845.1 of Tetrapedia diversipes. NCBI lineage: Eukaryota > Metazoa > Arthropoda > Insecta > Hymenoptera > Apidae > Tetrapedia > Tetrapedia diversipes. Next base: position 1,186,407 of record JAOPTO010002329.1, read on the forward strand.
TGTTAATCTATAGGTAGAATATTCCTCTGTTACATCTATAATATCTATAATATCTAGTATCCTTTTTACCTCTTTCTGAGTATATTCTTTAACTCAATTCTTTAACGCACGAAATTCATCCTTTGTGTTAATCAATAGATAGAATATTTCTGTCACACCTATGATATTAATAACATCTACTATCCTTTCACCATTTTCTGAGTACATTCTTTTGTTGATAGAAACCAGAAGGAATTAATTTCGCTTGAACTCTTAAGCAGGGCTTTGTTTGCATTAGCAGCGACAACCCAGTTTGTTAATGGGTTCATTCGATACGATTGTTCTTTCCAGTGTCAAACTTGTGCCCGGCATTGTATGCATATGAAAGATGAAGCAGATAGAAATAGAAGGAAACGAGGGGCGGTGCAACGCGGTCATTTTTCACTGACAAACCTCCAACAGCTGGCGCGCGACAAATCGCTCGCTGTCGCGTTGATTCAAAAGCGATTTCTCATTGCGTGAATTTCCTGCTTGAATTTTGCCGCACCATCCCGAGCGTTATGAAACGTCACCGTAACGTTATGTGAAAACGGCCAGATATTTTACGCTGTATCCTTGTCGCGGAAATAAAATCTGTTGTTCCATAGTGGCGCGCGATTACTCTCTCTCTCTCTTTTCCTCTCTCCCTCTCTTTCTCTCTGTCTTTAGTCTTTTGTTTTTTTGAAACTCATGCATGAATAATTACCAGCTCTGGCGTTAATCAAGCATGAGTTCGCTCGCAGTTGAGCACGCTAAATGGTCGCCGGTATTTTTTATTGTGATACACGACGCGATTAACCGGACGCTTTAAAGGATACAGCTGTACCGTTTGAAAATTCTGCAACAATAAAAACTGGCGCATTCTCCTTCCCACCATCCCTGTGCATTTTTTATGCGGGAAACGTGAGCGCTTAATTGTGTCAGGCAATATTTATGAAACGCGTAGAAAAGTAGGAGAATTGAGTTACCGTTGTACGTTACTTTGTAAATTACGAGGCGAGACGCGATCGATTCGTTCCCTCGAGAACGATCGACGCGATTTTTTTTAAGAATAAAACGATGGAAGCATTCGATTAACGCGTTGAATGCCACGCCAGTTTTACGGGATTTGCCCGTGTCGCCACGGTGAATTTTTTATTATACGATACATTGCATTAACGATGGTAATGATGAAAAATTTATAAGTATTAACTTTTCGTCCAAATTATGAATTTCTACTGTTAGAAATTGAATACAGAAACATTACGAAACAAAAATTAACCATGAACCAGCTTTTCCTTAACGTAATTTTTAAAAGGCTTCTTCTAAGAACCCAAGCTACATTTGGCATTTTAAAAAGTTTGAAAACGTTAAGAAACAGAACAAAGAGGCTAAAGGACCCGAACGGAATTGTAGGAATTTTTACTACTGCGTTTTGCTAGTTTCGTGACAAAGCTCGTAAGGTACGGTCAGAGTTGCTCTTCCTCAAAGTATTATTTCACAAATAAGAGTCTATTTCATTTACCAATATAAAACCCCATTTCCAATATCTACCAGTCTTGTCTACCCTGTGGCATTCAACGCGTTAAGGAAATCGTTGTTAGCTATGGGTTCGCTGCAAAAAAGCTTGCCCCGGAATAATGGCTCGCAGGATTCGACGCGATAATGGACGACACCCGGCGGGGGAATTAATCTGGTGGCCGCGCCGTCGGTGCTATAATTAAACGGACGGTAGAACGTCGGAAAAAGTGACCACGCGTTTATCGAGCAATTATTATCGCGTCGCGAGAAATCGTTTGCGTCCAGTCTCGACGAGAGTCCGCGTTCATCGTTGGGCTGCTTCTGATTGTCTTAACACTATTCCTACCGACACTTCACGTATACCTATTCCTACCGCGACACATTCCCAAGTAAGATAGACTACAAATTTTTCTCAGATAAAATATGCAATGAAAAAGGAAGTAAATATTGAGAAACGTATTATTCGTATATTTGAGAAAAAGTTTGAAGTTTAACCCCTTGACTACGGCAGACTTTGATATGTACTGGTCGTACCATACGGCAGGGATTGAGTTACGATGTGCGCCGAGAACGGCGAATTTTTGGTGTCAGAAAGCCAAACTGTGTCGAGCGCCTATAGGCGCTCTCAGTATCACAAACGCAAAATTTCTAAGCGCCTACAGGCGCCCACAGTAGTCAAGGGGTTAAAGGCGATTCAATTACGTTGTAGATATGAAATTGTAATAAAAATTTTAAGAACGGTCATTTGACCGGTCGTGGTAGGAATAGTGTTAAAGCACGGGCCAGGATTGATAAACCGAAGCTTAAGCGATTCAAAGTGAGCAAAGGTGGGTTTGTTAGGGAAATGGAGTGATTTGGCACGAATTTCAGCGAGTTGACGAGGACCAGTGCGATTCGAAAAAGGTCAGATGCTAACTCGCAGAAAATAGAACAATCGGTCAAGAATTCGAAACAGATTGGAGTGAATGGTCACGGGTTCAAGCACGTAAAAATAATTTAGCGTGAGTTTGAGTTGATTGAAGAAGGTCGAGGTATGCCAAATCGAGTTCAAGCATCTCGAAGCGATTAGTTACACGTTCGAGCGAGTTCAAGCGGGCAGGTTTAATCAGTTCGATCGAATAGGAGGCGACGTGACGCTGATCAGAACGAGTAGACGGACGCTTTGCCGTACCGCACAAGCAGGACGAAGCTGAAATTTTGAAGTAGTAAAATTTCCAATTCTATACGCGCCGCGTCTCTCTGACGAAGCTGGGAAGCTTCACGGATCCATGTTCGAAGGAGACAGATTTAGAAGACAGATCAGTCTCTCTGAAAGTAGCTCGCAGGCGACGAGGGTGAGAAACCGGGGTATGAAAAATGAAAAGCACGGAACGAATTCGTTCGCAGACTCACTCGTGTCATCCCTCGCGGTTTCATTCCCCGTTCGTTCGACAGGAAATTGCCACCGTGATTCCGCTGAAAATCTACAGGGTGACACCAATTCACAAGCAATTGTGCAAATTATAACGCTACGTTTTGCTCTTGCTGAGGGCGAGGAAAAGGTTTTATCATTCTCAGAAAAAGTAAAATGTGGTATCGAAGTTTAATTCCTTATTTAATTCCTTACTTCGGCGCCACCCTGTGTATACTGATTCCCAGGCAAACACGCGAACACGCAAAAGGGGGAAATTTGATTTTAGCTCTCGTAACCATTGTTTCGCTCGAATAAAAAGTATACGACGTCGAAACTCGTACTACCCTTAACCTTTTTAGTACTATGGACGCATATATGCGCCTGACAGAAACTTCTCGTAAAGATTATGGACGCATATATGCGTTTGTCAATTTTTATTTTCATCACTGTATGACTTTTCCCGTGGCCACACATTTCGACGTTAACCGTTTAGCGGTGACGAAAGTTACTCCTCGGGATTATGGACGAAAATATGCGTTTACCATTTTTTTCGATCTTTCGCTTACTGCAACGCTATTGTTAATGTACGTGTAACCATACTCCGTCTCCAGCGATAGCGTGCCGTCCCTTCGAAGCACTTAGGCTAAAAGTATTCAGCGCTCAAAGGGTTAAATAAATATACACCGTGGTTGGTTGCGGGAGTTTCTGCTGAACACACGGCTAACCGCGGGCAAAATCAGATATCTGCTTTAATCATTGCTCTATAAATATAGCGCGAGCGTGGTCGCGGTCGAAAGGGAGGAACCGTATTATTCTCCGCGAAGGGGTGGAACATTTTACCTGGTTGCGATGTGTTACACGTTCAACGTGGACCGCTACCGTCACGGTCCTAAGTAAATTTCCCTGAGCGTGTTCGCAGCTGGGCTCAGATTTGATCCATCCGGGCGAAAATCTGATTTTTCAGCCGTTCGAGATGTTGTCAGAATTTCCCGCCTTTTTCCCTCGCGAAACACGTAGGAGCCGATTGATAGACCGTGCATCGATCCTAAGTAAATTTTCCCAACCAAGCTCTGTCCCCCGTTCTGAGTAAAACCCGATCCAAGACGCTGGAACCTGCAATTTAATTCCTTCGACGTGATTCGATCTCTCTAAATGCTTTGACTACTCGTTCCCTCTGCTTCTTCTTTCCCGCGGTCACGATTATAAGAATTGAACGAACCACCGTATCTTACTTTAATCCCTCTTAAGTTTCTGGAAATATTTTCGTTTTGGTGTCGAACCTGTGGCAATCTTCCTGCACTAGGAGAGATCGACCAACTATCTTCCTCGCAAGTACTTGAATCCGACACGGTTCTTATATATACGAGTTTCGACCTGTCCCTTCCTATTCCTGTGTCTAAGGCACGGAATTGCTAGGTGAGTCTTATTAATGAGCCCACTATCAGATCCTGGACGAAACATCTCTTCCTGTTCCTTTTCCTTTATTCTTCCATCATAGCCGAATCTCAACAGTCACGGTACCAAAACCGGTACACGCAAAATTGTAAAACCACCCTTCGGTAAAACAGCGACTCAATTTTCCCCCCAAATAGGAACGAGCGAAACCTGACTATACATAGGCTCAAGAGCGAGTTTTTATTTCTTTTTTTATTATATATGCGGTGACCTTTTTGCCCTCGCTGTTAGGAAGAATAGACCAACTACCCTTCTGGCAAATAATTGAATTCGACACTCCTGTATGCTCCTATGCATACAAGTTCCGAAGTATCCTTCCCTATTTTTGTGTCTAAGGCATAGGCCTGCTAGGTAAGCCTTACCGATGAGTCCACTATCAGGTCCCAGACGTAACACCCCTTCTCTTTTCGTCTCCTTCACTGTTTCCTTTAAAACAGCCCCGAACATAAACACTTCCGGCGCAACTCCGAAAATAGCATAAAAACCGACCTAGCAGCCGTCTGCGCTCGACAGCAGGTCCTATCTTTTCGTCGCCACATTGATACGTCGCCAATCGATAGCGGGATGCACGAAGTCAAACATTATTATCGATAGTGGCCCTCTCTCGTCCCCTGTTTCGTTGCGTCGAGCGTGCAACGTTAATTGGACGTGCGCGTACATCCTGCGGGTTTATGGTTGCAAAGGCGGTCCTCGATGTCGCGATTGTCTCCCAGTGACAGCGTCCACAACGAACCGCGTTTCAGCCGCCCCTCATTGTTCGACATCGACGGAGGACCCTGGTCGAATCGTGATTAATCGTCACTGTTTCGAACAATGTTGCGCGAATCCCTATTGTATACCGTCGTTATTGTTAACCGCGGCTCTGCTCCATCGAACGAAACGCGGTTAAGTGTAATTCGAGGCTGGTTTCTGGTTTATTTTCACGGTGTTTCGGTGCTCGACGATCGCACAGAGCTGGGCGTCGAGGATGGGTTTGCGCTTGAAAGCGGAAGTTGAAGGTTGGTTAGGCAGGAAGTTCCATTTTTCCACTTGTTGGAGATTGAACGCGACGAGAGTTGTGTGTTCTCTCTAGTTTCTGTTTGCGAAATTTTTTGAAATACGTGTACGCGATAAATAATTTAATTATAGAAGAATAAAGTCGGGTCCATTTTTGACCCAGTCATAAATGCTTCTATATTATTTATCGTACAATGGATTTGACTTTCATTCATGTATGCAGTTGAAACTGCAAAACTTATATATACAATTACTTTCTACATTCGATCATCAGGATTGCCTCAAAATCCGTACGGCATGCTAGGGTTAATAGATCTGTTGATTTTAAAGAGATGTCTATGTTATGGACGCGTAGAATTACAAATGAATTACAAATGAATAGTAAATACCTAACTTTGCTATAGTTTTTCAGTTATTTTCAACCCACCTGTATCTCGTTTTCACCAAAAAGAGATACGTCGACACGAGTCACCAATAAGACTTAGAATGCAAAGATGTAATCGGTAATTGCAAATCGTAATTGAGACGGCAACCGAAACGTTTCGCGCTCGGATCCCAGTTCGTGAATTTTCAAACGAGGCGGATGTAACGCTATCGAAAATCAAAGGCGGGAACGTCGCGCGGACATCGTGTTGCACAAAGGGGATATGAAAAATAGAAACGGGATATTCGTGTTGCCGCCACGGGCAACAACGCTTCTTGCGCGTTTCTATTTACACGATCGTACAGTCTGTTAACCAACCCCGTAACCCCTATTGTTTATCGTCACGTTGCATTGCAAACGCAATTTGCCCGAAACGATTATTGTACGATATCGGTTGAAATGAGCTGCGCAGCGAAATGACATTACATGACCCGTGTTGAACCTCGTTACAATTTACCGCGAACATTATAGGACGCCGCGTATCCCGTCGCTGCGCCCGGATGCAACAGATGTCTCGCGGGGTGACTCGTGAACATGTCGCCGGCTAGTTCGATCCAATTAGTGTCCTTACCCTAAAAGATCACCTGTTACAATCGCGCCTACGCGTACGACGAGCGGCTGAATGTCAGCAACGGCGATATAGGCTTCTGCGAGACTGTTTCGTGGATCTATAGGCAAAACTTGGATGTCGCGTGTCAAACGATATTTAACGCTAGGTTCACGGGACCCGTCAATTTGACGGGTTTTGGACTTCATGAACAAAATTTGCAAGAATAATTTTTAGCAAGTTTTGTTAACTTTTATCGATGGAGCGATACAAATATGCCCAAATCTATTAGCCTCTCAGTTTTGGGATTTCAAATTCTGTTCGATGTATACCTTATTCCTTAGTATATTTATATTGGAAATAGATGTACAAGAAATGTCCATAAATCTAGTGTTAATTAGTACATCGCGTACGACGAGCGGCTGAATGTCAGCAGCAGCGATATAGGCTTCTGCGAGACTGTTTCGTGGATCTATAGGCAAAACTTGGATGTTGCGTGTCAAACGATATTTAACGCTAAGTTCATGGGACCCGTCAATTTGATGAGTTTCGGATTTCATGAACAAAGTTTGCAAGAACAATTATTATTACTCCCAGCAAGTTTTGTTAACTTTTATCGGTGGAGCGATACAAATATACCCAAATCTATTACCCTCCCAGTTTTGGGATTTCAAATTCTGTTCGATGTATACTTTATTCCTTAGTATATTTATATTGGAAATAGGTGTACAAGAAATGTCCATAAATCTAGTGTTAATTAGTACCTCGCGTACGACGAGTGGCTGAATGTCAGCAACGGCGATATAGGCTTTTGCAAAGCTGTTTCGTGGATCTATAGGCAAAACTTGGATACCGCGTATCAAGCGATAAAACTTAAGTTAGTGACTTCATCTTGGCAACCAGTGAGCATAGTCGGGGGAAATGGGTACAATTATGAGCAAGACTGAGACCACGTTCGACTAAAGTAGTGACCGTGTTTGAACTGCTGTAACTTTGTAAAAAGAGGTCGCACAATAATCTTTTTAGAGTCGTTCTAAAGAGCAGATCCTTTTGTTTGACGATCCTATGGTGAATTCAGCTGAATTTCCATTTTTATCAAGGAAAGATTGAAAAAGTAGAGAATTCTTATTAATCTATTGCTATGGTGAAACATATCTCGTTTAAATAGAAAGATACTAGCTATTGTACGAATGCGATTGAGTAGGTACGATTCAGAGAAACTGTGAAGGGTGCTTGAGTTGAGCGATAGCCCTGTGAACATAGAGTATTTGGACTGAAGTGTTTCTGTGGCGCGAAAGATGAGCACTTGAGACAACGTCACGACTGAGAAATTTTGGATGAACGTGACTGAATGCATTGAGTAAAAAAGGTTGACAATTAAAAAAAAAAAAGAAACGAGTGTTTCGAAGAATATATGACAAGAGAAGATGGGGAGAATGCAAGCGCGAAGCAGAAAGAGTTCGACTGTGAAAGAAGCAAGGACGTATGTTAGAAATTGTGTTAAGTTGAAAAGTTGTTTATACCAATAAGCTATATGCTATTAAAGTGTACAGCTTAAATTTACTATAAAATTTGCTAAAACTTACTATTAAATTTACTAACTTTAAATATATGTAGGAATGCGATCGAGCGGATGCGAGTTTGGGAAAGTCTGAAGAGTACTTGAGTTGGGCGATTGTCGTGCGAACGCAGAATGTTTGGGCTCGAATGTTTCTAAGGCGTGAAAGATGAGAACTTTGGAAAACAGCATGACTGAGAAATTCTGGGTGGTCGTGACCGAATGCGTAGAGTGAGAAAGGTTGACAATTAGAATGAAAGGAAACGAGTGTTTGGAAGAATATATGACGGGGAAAATGCGAGCGCGAGGCAGAAAGCTTTTGGTTAACGTAGAAGAAAGGTTTGGTTGTGAACGTAGAAAGAGTGTTAAAGTTGCTAAGTTATAAAGTCGTTTAAGTTGTCTTTTTAAATTGTCTTAAATATATTGTTATTAAGTTTTAATCGCTTCACTTTATTTTTCACACCTGAATTCCATCTTATGTTCTATATTAATATAGAACATTTCCTATAAAATTGGGGGCTCGTCCGGGATTGATTAGCCTACAAAATTGGGGGCTCGTCCGGGATTGTTTAGCCTATATATATTTAAAAAAACTATTTTAAATATGTTATATAATATCTAAAAACTTCACTTCATTTCTCCCACACCGGAAACCTACTCCCCCTCCAAATAAAAGTAAGAAAATCCTATACTACCCGCGTGACCTAACTTCCTCGCTATTAACCACTCCACGTACACACGTCTCTTACGAACTGCGACCGCGAAAGCATCCGCGAATTATAACGATCACCTTCCGACGAACAATTTCCAAATCCCAGCCGCGCGGCGAGGTCCTCGACGAGCGCGCGACTTCCAAATGAAATTGTTCCGCGCTTCACTTCGTCAACTCGGTGGTACACTTTCCGTGGAACGAGCAGGACGATGGAGGTCAATTGTCGACACGGTTGCACGGCAACGGTGGATCGTGGCCGCGAAGAGCATCGCAGCCGACGAGCGAGTAGAAGAGGAGCGTGTTCGACACGTCCCCTCGGTCGTGCTCGTCGCACGAGATTCTCTCGCCCGGAGCCAGGCCTACGGTTATTCAGTCAGGGCGTCGTTACGCGAACGGAGAGGGTGGAAGAGGGCGAAATCCACTCGCGGCTGGAGAGAAACCACCGCTGGGAAGCGGCTGCGGCGGCCATGGACAAAAGAGAAACACCGAGTTCACGAGCGGTGGAAGTTCGCGAGCGCGGCGCGACGCGCACAAGTGGGAATACATGGGCGTACGCGAACGCTAAACCGGGAACTAATTAATTTGAGACCGGGGAAAAATGAACAACTGCCCTGTAACCAACGAATAACGAACCCCGTTGTATTTACATCAAACGTGACCGCGGGAAATGCTCGACGGAACGAAACAGAACCCAGGGATACAGGATATTAACGGTTGATAGTAATAAGAGCCGACTTTTTACGAAAGGAGTATTAACGGACAATGTGCTTCCGTCACTGAAATCCTATTGCCCGACCGATTTTCGACGGTTCAGAATCCGCGTGTCCAACTTGCGTCTGTCGCGGGTTACTGTTAGTTGTAACACTGATTTTTGATAAACAAAAGAAAGGGATTTATGTCAAACATTGAGTTAAAATTTTATTCTTTACTAATTTCCTAACTTTCAACAAAGTAGCAATTAAGAGAAATTACTGGATTTGAATCCATGTACCAAATTTGCATGCTTTGCGATAATTAGTGGTTGTAATTTTTGGCAAACGAAAGGAAGGGATTTATGTGAAACATCAAGTTAAAATTTTATTTTCTACTAATTTCATAACTTTCAACAAAGTAGCGGTTAAGACAAATTACTGAATTCGAATCTACAATGAATTCTTTTTCTTATTGTTAGTTTATTAATTTCGCAGGTTAGAAAGGCATTCAATGTTGAACAATTGACCTTTATGCTGCGTTGCTAGGGAAATGGCAGTAGTGGGCCGAAAACGATTGAGAGCCACTGGTGTACGAGTTCCTCGGTGTGGCGGTGCAAATGTAATTAGAATAAGAAACCCGTAAAACGTATTATCCAGTCCCCGGTCTGTTCGTCGTCCTCGAGAAACTTGTTTCGAGTTCCGGCCGGGCGATAATGGTCGCCGTACGATGATCGCGCGAAAACTTTCCACGGCTCTTCCGCTCGTGTTTTCATACAGACGAGTCCGAGTGGCTGGCTTCCAGCCCCCGAATTTCGTGTAACTTCCTCGCCACCCAATTATCGTTACGTCTTATTCGGATCGTGAACGAGCAACGCGAAGCGGGTCAAAGTTTTGACCGCAACGCCTCCGATTGTGGAGTCGGCTTTGTAAACACAACATGCTTCGACGAGTCTTAACGTTTCACCGACTGGGAGCTTATTAATATTTAACTAATCGCATGGTGCCATAGTGAACCGAACAATGTCTGTCGAGTATTAAGAATTTACTAAAAATTGTACTTTGAAAGAGCAGAAAATGTATTTGATGAACAATACTGGTTCAAGACTAATAACAAAAGTAAGTAAAATTAATGGCATTGCTTTGTTAAGGAAAAAATGGAAGATCTCCCCATTCGGCTGACTAAGTGTTAAAATTAATCTCGCGAGCAGCGGTTGCAGCCACCCTGCAGAAGGGTAGTTCGCTTTTTCAGATTGCAAGTTTAGAATTAACTGTGGAGGACATTTACATGTCAGGTGTCTACGCTTAGAATGATCGTTCGTTCACGTTTCTTATACCTTTCGAGCGCAAGAGTAAGAAAATTCTAATTTATCAAACATCTATTGTTTAAACATTTATTTCCCACAGTTATAACTGTGAAAGTCTCTAATTCTGGACAACATTTTATAAATACTGCCACGAATAATTATAGATTCCAATTCAGTTATAAACAGAGATAATACGAAGTTGATAAGTGTAATGAACGAAACGTTGGCTAATGCTAAAATTAAATTATGGTCTGCATATAAATTAAGTGACAGTGATTTACTGTCGTCTGTTATTAATAGTTGCTCCGACGAATAAGAAACGATGTAACGATTGAAGGATGAAATAAAAGAAAGCTTGTCAGAGATTATCGAATAGATTACAGGAATAGATAACAGTTTTAATAAAGGCACGTTGACGTACACTCGTTGGAAGTTTAGTACAACACGTGGCGCGCCTCCCGCATGTTCAGCCTTTCAGCAAGATAGAGTATCCCCGAGGTCGCCATTTTCTGCGACACCGTTTTGGTGTCACAGACACGGAACTACGGAACCTCGCTGATTCCCTTCCATGCAGAACTAAGAAATCAAACTTGGAATCGAAAGGCGGACAAGAAATCGTAACTAATCTCGCGAACGGAAATTGGTTCCGTGGAGAGGCGATGAAAAAAAAGAAAAAGAAGGACGTTCGTCCTCGACGATTTCCGTTGGAACAAAACCTGACCTAAAACGCATAACGGGCCGTAGATCTCGTCGTCGATGATAGTATATCTCTGGTGGCTCGGAACGAAACGAGGATGCTCGTGAATCTAGCGTATGAAATCGAACAGCGATGGCCGAGATACGCTGCGTTAAAAATGGCGCGCGTGCGAGGTGGCGTTTCGCGAAGACCGTGTTATAGAGCAACGGGGTCTGAAAGGACTGTGGTAAACGGCACGATCCACCGTGCCATTTCCGACACCTGGCGGCACCGTCGCCCGTATAAAGCTGGAGGAAAACGAGCTCGGTATTCTCCGGTTTGCGTCCTCGAAGCCAAGGGGAACGTAGCGTTAGGAAACGATTATTAAACGAAGAATTATTTACGAAAAATATGGGTCTGTTTCAAATGCGGCTGAAGGTTGGCCATTTTGTAGTAGAAGAGGGGAGGAAGTACTCTAATAGAAAATCGTCGTGAAAAAGTAATTACCTCCAAAAATGGCGGCAACGTCACCTGTATAAGCTGGAAGAAAACGAGTTAGGTATTCTCTGTTTTGCGTTATCGAAGCCAAGGGGAACGTAGCGTTAGGAAACGATTATTAAACGAGGAATTGTTTACAAAAAATATGGACCTGTTTCGTGAGGTCAAATGCAGCTGAAGGTTGGCCATTTTGTAATAAAAGAGGGGAGGAAGTGCTCCAATGGAAAATCATTGTCAAAAAGTAATTACCTCCGAAAATGGCGGCAACGTCACCTGTATAAGCTGGAAGAAAACGAGCTCGGTATTCTCCGGTTTGCGTCCTCGAAGCCAAGGGAAACGTATCGTTAGGAAACGATTATTAAACGAGGAATTATTTACAAAAAATATGGACCTGTTTCAAATGTGGCTGAAGGTTGGCCATTTTGTAGTAAAAGTGGAGTGGAAGTGCTCCAATAGAAAATCATCGCGAAAAAAGTAATTACCTCCAAAAATGGCGCCAACGTCACCCTGTATAAGCTGGAGAAAACGAGTTAGGTATTCTCTGTTTTGCGTTATCGAAGCCAAGGGGAACGTAGCGTTAGGAAACGATTATTAAACGAAGAATTATTTACGAAAAATATGGGTCTGTTTCAAATGCGGCTGAAGGTTGGCCATTTTGTAGTAGAAGAGGGGAGGAAGTACTCTAATAGAAAATCGTCGTGAAAAAGTAATTACCTCCAAAAATGGCGGCAACGTCACCTGTATAAGCTGGAAGAAAACGAGTTAGGTATTCTCTGTTTTGCGTTATCGAAGCCAAGGGGAACGTAGCGTTAGGAAACGATTATTAAACGAGGAATTGTTTACAAAAAATATGGACCTGTTTCGTGAGGTCAAATGCAGCTGAAGGTTGGCCATTTTGTAATAAAAGAGGGGAGGAAGTGCTCCAATGGAAAATCATTGTCAAAAAGTAATTACCTCCGAAAATGGCGGTCCTCTGAGCCAGCAAAGACGCAAACTGGTTCTTTGTAGAAACTACCTATTTCACGCAGTAGGTTTAATAACGGTGAAATTTGCTGTCGCTTGGTAGCCGATTAAACGGAAGTCATATCGTTATTAAAATGGCAACAAAGCATGGTGTCGAGCGAGCGCGCGCTTGCATACATGCACGCACGCACACATACATGCACGCACGCACACATACACACAGCTTCTTTGATGCAATGGATGCTGTAGCACACCTGTAAACAAACTTTAGGGCGATACAGGGACCAGTGAATGTTTACCGACTTCCTCGTCTTACATTAATTTCGTCCCTCGGTACACAAAAGCGGCAGTCTCTCGTTTATATCGCTCACGTCGTGCTACTTCGACCGGCGAATAAATCGGGAATGAGTTTGAAACGGTTGCGCTGCAACGAAGGCAGGAAGAAATCGTTCCGAAATTGTACCACTGATGAGACAAACAACTGGATTTACTGGCAGTGCTTAAAATACCGAAAAGGTTTGCTGAGACGTTGCAGACATTTAATACTAGGTTTACACAAGTTAGAGTATACTCATTTGTGATGAAGAAATCGAATTGAAAATTATATTTAAAAAATATTTAATACTAGGGAGTAAAGATCGCAGGAAATTTTCAGAGGTATAGGTATCACAATAAATTTTCAAAGTTTCCATAAAAAATTACGAATCGGTCATTTTGACCGGTCTTGATAGTTATAGTGTTAAGATGAGTTTTTCTATTTTACTTTCGAATACACTGTCAAAGAGAAGATCAAGTGCACCGTTAATGCTAGGTTTAACGGAATCCGTCAAATTGACTTTATGAGTAAAATTTGCAAAAATAATTACCATTATGACCAATAATTTTTGCTGATTTTTATCGATGAAGCAATACAAATATATCCAAATCTATTTCTCTCTCGGTTCTGCAATTTCTAATTCTATTCAATGTATTCACCTATTCTTTAATATATGTATATTAAAAATAGATATACAGGAAATGTCCGTAAATCTAGTGTCAATTCCATCCGAGTGTTCATTGTGCGCTCAATTTAGAACGAATAAATTTTTTATTGAATTAGGAAAAACCGGGCTTCCGCTATTATCATTTTAGAATAACGATCGTTATCTTATTATAAATGCAGAATTCAAATTGAAGTAATTTAACGTCTAAATTATTTAAAGAAGCCTGAGGAAGGTAGAACCAGGCCTGGAAGCGAACACCCGGAGAAGTACCTACGTACACAGAAGGGGAGGGACTTAATAATATAAAACTTAGTAAGAAAGATGATCGCGAGCAGGGGTTCGTTAAGATCCTGCGAGATACAGCTTTCTTTAGTTACAGCGTAAATTGCAGGTTACCAACTTTCACCCGAACGCAAGGATTTATCTTCTTTATCAAACGAGCGTTAAAAGGAACGTAATTCTTGAACCTCTTAACGGAGGACAATAAATCAACTCGCCGTACGAATTATATGAGTCGACCCAATGTTTACATCTGCAGGGACTAGAACTGACAGGATGAAGATTTGTCAATTTTCGTCAATCTATGATTTCGCGTACGAGAAGCATCCTGACTAAGAAATCCGGCTGGTAGCTTAATATTTTATTGAGACTAAATGTATTTTTCTCATTTAACTAACTAAGTAAAAATAAATCAACAAGACTAAATGTACCTGGAAAACACCTGAGAGCGAGAAATCTATTTTACATAATTTCATATCGCTCGCAGTTAGACGAGATAAATTGTATAAACAGATTATCGAATGTGTACGGTAAAAATATTAACTTCTTCAATGCATCACTAAGCTCTTTCAAAATTTCACTATTTAGGCTCAACTAGACCTCAACCACGTAATTATTAAGTATTGTATTTCTTATCTTGTCTTATCTATTCTTTTCTGTATTACATATTAAGTTCACGTTATTGCTATATACTTTTTATACTTATTCTCTCGTTTTTGAATACCAATGGATCTTTTTATCCGTTAATAAATCTATTATTATTGTTATCATTTATTATTATTATTGTCGTTGTTGTCGTTGTCGTTGTCGTTGTTGTTATTATTTATTTATCATTATTATTGTTATTTTGCCAGAAGCCTAATTCGATAACCGATTAGCTAAGAACGTAGAAATAGCTTATGGATCAGAGCAGATGCGTTTCGCTGCTGTGAAAATCCGCGTGGCAAGATTAAGGGTAACTTCACGATCGGTAAATCCAGCCGGAGTGCATGATCCACGTCGCCGGCTGCAATAGCATTAATATCGCGTCAGACACGCGTGGCTGTTACCCCGAACTGGCAAGCTGTTCCCGATATCGAAGGTAATCGGGAAGCAATGAGCCACGGTTCCGTGAAAATTAATACCCTTAACAGGGAAACCGTGTTCCCCTACGTGGGATGAGACTCAATGAGGCGGAGTTGTGTGTGCGCGCGGAATTGTAGGTCGACGGGAGTCGCGGGGTTTCATTAAGATGCGTGGAAGTTTCATGGGGCACGGACAATGGTTCCGCGGGTTAATATTCCGTGAAACTGTGCCGTTTGGCTAATTCACGGTCTAACCCGGCGGAGTTTCGTAAAGTTTTCACGGGAGACCGCCCAAAGGTCAAAGACACCGGTGTGCGCGTTTTCACCGCCGCCTATATGCGGGCGCATCGGTACACTTTGTCGGGCGGCGTAATGAATTAGGAATCTGTCTTTTCACTGGGAACGGTGATGTAGCGTGGAACGAGACCGTCTTTGAAAGTGCTAGGAAACCTTTGAACGCTCGCAAACCCGTTTCAACTCGACAAAGCGGCCGGGTAGTTCCTGACGAATTTCACTGTGCAACGGCACAAACTTTAATTCAAATTACAATCTTCGCTTAAGATTATACTTCTGTTTTCCATGGCAATCGTACTAGAACCTTAACTACGTCTTACGAAACCTTTTCAACCGGTTAAACCAATTTAAACCTGATAATCCTCTTTGTTCAACTTTTGAAAAGGAAAACTTTACAGGCAAGCTTATTGTAAATCATTTATAACTTTATAAAATTATTCCTCCGTTCGTGATCTTCTTTGAATTCTCAAAATTACCCAATAAATCTCCCAATCCTTGGTCCAATCCGCAAATTAATTTCCACATTCATGTGTAATATGTAACTCTCAAAAACCCCACAACGAATCGTTACACGCGATCGCGTTAACGATCAACCAACGTTCACAAGTCCCGGCGAAACCTTCGAGGAAGGTCGTGTCGTCAAAAGAAGTCAAAAAAAAAAAATGAAGAACAGCTTACCTGTGTACAGGTCTCCGTGGAAAGCGTTGAGCGCGACGGCTCGGTTAACAGGTGAGAAAACCGATTCGGTTCGGAGCGCGGGAAAGCGGTCCCTCGTTGATCCGCCGGTAACTCGCGGCTCTACTCCGATTCGATCACGTCGTGTGTTCTCAGCTGGTTCGCGGCGTGCTCGACGAGACTCGCAGTGAAACCGAGTCGATGCGTTCGGTTCCGTGTACGGGGGCAGGTGAACGTGGCCAATGCGCCCTGGGGGTGGGCCGACTCGCTGCCAGACGAACACAGCGTTGCGGACGAGCTAGCTCTGTCCGGTACTTCGGTACCGTGCCGGGTGCTATCCTCGATGCTTTCAGTCGGCGTCTGCGCTCTTGTAACCTTCCGACCTTCTCTTCCACCTGCACACCCCCACCGAGTGCCCGGCGTATTTTAGACTGCAGCCGTGCTAGCTGCTCGTCTCTCTCCCTCCCCTGCACTCGCTTCGCGCCTCCTAGGCTCGACCTGTCGCTCTCCCGCCCCTCTACCACCCCTGGCTCCTACCCCCCCTTCACGATCCACCTGACTCTACCCCTACCACTGACGGAGCACCTGATGCTGCTGCAGGTGCAGCAGCGGTAGGGTCAATGCTTCTGCTGGCATCCTTCGCGAGAGAGGGCACCAGGTCGAGTCATCTGCGAAGCATATAGTGATGGACATTTGTGTCGAAAGCGACAGCGCCGCACCTTCAGTTTTTCGCTCGTATCAGCTTAGACCTGTCTGTTAGAGTAAGTTAAAAAAAAGGGAGGCCTTTTCCAGTTCGAGGTTTTGGGGTAACTGCCGTAGGGTTAACCACAATCCTCTTTCCTGAAGGCTATATAGCCTTCACCACTCCGTGGTCAGATCCTTCAGGACAGAGATCCTATCTTTTAGGCGATGCAACGTCGGGTTGCTCGCTATGTCTAGACTTTCTCACGCCTACTATAAACAATACATCCCTTGATGCCCCATGACTATGTCTCAAATGGTGTCTCAGGGTTCCATTCATACTTTCTAACATACTTTCTGACCAGGCACACCAGTCATAAATCGTTCACTAGCCTAAATTACGGTCTAGGCACTTCCAGCGACCACCCTAAATATGCGGTCGCTAACATGTCTGATGATAGTAACTTTTTGACACTTCTTCAGCTTTGCCATTACAAAGGGCGGTTTCATCCGCTTTTAGGGCTTCATTTGGATATTGGGGAAGAAGACTACGCTTGACCCCATACGTGTCTGTTGTAAGGAATCTTTTTCTTGAGTCCCGATTGTGAGATGTGCCATTGGACACACTCATCCGGGACATATCCGTAGTCACCTATGGAGGCGCGGATGGTGATCGTGTTTTGGGCAGCCTCGTCGACGTGTTCGGTTCCACACCGGATGTACGCTGGCGTTTGCGAGCACGGATTGTCTGGTCGTAAGATCTCGTACCGATTTGCGATTCAACGGCGTGAAACGGCCGATTTTGGGCACGACGCTCTGTGTATGTTACGTTACGTTACGTTGCCTGCGTTAAATCCGACGAATAATTTGCAAGGCTCGGGTCACGGTTATTCGATCTTGATTTTCCGGGGGGGAAAATCAAGGTTTACCGCTGGCGGGTTTAGCTGGTTACACACGGTACGGTTAGTTGCTTAATTAACGTTTTCTTAAGGTCCATTAATTAAAGTGTTATGACGGAACTTCTTTTTAATCTTCTCGCTGTTCTAACGGTACACGATTCTAAGCCGGGTTGTTCGATATAATGTTACAACGCCGGCTTTAATACAGGGTTCCTTTAATAGATAACGGTGGCCTGGTTCCTCTGGTGTTCTGTTTTGTTCTCATACAGTATCTTCAATTCCGTAACACGCTTTCGTCGAAACATTTCTTACGGAAGCTTATGATGGGAACACGTTACCGAACCCCGTTAGCCGTAAGGACATGGACACATTTCGTTCACTGGAATCGTGTTTCGAGAAATCCTGACGGGGTATCAGAGATAGAGTGGTTGTTTATATCGGATTCGGATGAAGTTTGACTGTGTAAAAGGAACCAGACAAACATTGCTCGTCGTTTTCATGCAAATAAACGTATCGTTTATAGGGGAACGGGTCGATATGGAAGACGTATCGATGTTTTCCTTGCAAATATCCCGAAACTGATCCGAAGCTGCGTTACCTGCCGCAACCTCGTCGCCTTCGTGTATTCAAAGTGTTGGCGAAGTCGATAATTGAGAAATCTACGCAGGAGCAACGATGCCACATTTGAAATTGTCATTTCAACTGTTTTTCTATACAAGTGCCCCTCGACTTTCGCATAATTCATTATTTCACATATTTTTAAAAATTCAATTTTTTAAGTCTTTGCTTAACAAAGGTTGATCCCCTCTAAGGGGACATCATGAGTCAAGCAGGCTACTGGGTTGCCTCCTCTTAGGGGACATCAGACTTTAGTCATCAGATTACAACGTTGTTGCGATCTATACTTTAAAACACAGTTTTTGGTGCATACTTTTTTACATCCCTCTACTTTCGAACATTCAACATTCGCACACACTTTCAGGAACTTATTAGGTTCAAAATTCGAGGGGCACCTGTATACGGAATGACTAGAACGTTCTCGTGTTAGGTGGTAAAGCACGAGACACGATCGAGTAAGGGTAGTTCGATATTATACATGTAAAAAGCGTGATTGTATAGCCCTGCTATACTTTTCTTTTCACTCAATTACAATACAAAAGTTATCGAATTTTTCGCTCGATCATCGCCGTTGAAACGCGATGCAGCCCTCAAGTCAGCGGACAAGCCAGTGTTGCTTTCGTGGTTGGATGAAATTCAGCCCGTGTTCCGCGGTGAACCTATTTCGACACAGCCGCTCCATTTACGTAGACAAACTAATCAAACTTCGGCCTCGATGGCGAGCGTGAAACGTGTCCATCCTTCTCGTTGAACCACTGTACGCCCGAATGATTTTCGCTCCAATAATTTCGTTCCATTCCCCTTCTCTTCTTCTGTCGGCCAAAAAATTCTGCCACCTTCCTTGATCGCACTAGAAGAACTGAAGCTACAACCCTTAGCGGATGCACCAGGCTAGCCTCGAAAAAGAGGTTTCTGGTAGCAAAGAAATTTAATAGATATTTAACACTAGGTTTAACACTAGGACCCGTCTGTTTGACGAGTTTTGAACTTCATGAGTCAAATTTGCAATAATAATTACTATTATTCCTAGCAATTTTTGTTTTATTAATGAAGCAATACAAATGTACCCAAATCTATTCCCCCCTCAGTTCTGCAATTTCAAATTCCTTTTGATGTACACCTATTCCTCAATATATGAATATTAGAAGTAGACATACAAAAAATGTACGAAAATCTAGTGTTAAAAATTGTACTGCGAATTTCATAAAATTCACTTTATCAACCCAACATCAAGAATATCTTCGATAGTATAATAATAAATACTTAATAAAATATTTTTAATCAAATTAATGTTAAATTTTACACGAACTGCTGCTTAATTATTTAAAGGAAACGCCAAGTAAACACATGTTCGAAATATTCAGGCAGCTTGTACGCGGATACGCGTGCAGAAATTCTCTAGCGGCTATTTGCCGACATCCACTCCCCCGTAGGAGGGTTTACGGCTCGCGTCAGGTGTTCGTCAGCTTCGTACACCGGAGTGGCCACCGTTCTCATCTCTGTTCCGTCTTCGGGGCGACGGTATCGATGCAACCAGGGTCAACGTTTGTGCGCGCAAGTTCGATGAGATTGAAGTTGCTTCCGGTGGTCCGTACGGATGCAACGACCCAGGATGCAACGCGCGATGGCCACGGTGGTCATTCAATTTTAGCCAGCTCGTCGAAAGTTTTCCAATTTTACGTCCGCCGGATCAACGGGCGTCGCGCGACCTACGCTTTTCGCGCGGCAAGTTTATGCCGGACCAGGAGAGTTCACCCTCTTGTAGTCTGTTTATTTTGAGAGCTGTTGCCGGTGCAAATGTATTTTTTCGCCTGCCCGCCGCGTGTTTTCTTGGCATCCCCTCCCCCGCCCCTTCCCACACTCGTCAGCCGTACTACCTTTTGCGTTTGCTCTCCGAGGAGACAGGAGCTTTGCAAGTTTATCTTGCAACGCGTTCGGGGGCTGGAGGAAAACACGTGAGCTCGTGGAGCGAGGGAGTGCCGGTACAGTAGCGGGCAAAAGTTTATGACCAAAGGGTGAATGAAAATAAATAAATTAATAAGAAATAACAGTATAAATAAAATCTGTATTTTGTACTCATCAATAGATAGTGTTGTATCATAGTAACGATAAAAATGAATAGATAAACGATAATTGCGAACCATAAAATTATGTTTCACATTGTTCTGCCGTCCTAAAGTTTTGTCTGCTATTGTAAGTTAATTAATTAATAAGAAATAACAGTATAAATAAAATTTGTATTCTATGCTAATGGATAAATAGTATTATATTATAGTGACGATAAAAATGAACAGATAAACGATATTTGAGAATCATAAAATTATGTTTCACATCGTTCTGTCGTCTGAAACTTTTGCCCGCTACTGTAGGTTATGAATGCAGAGCGAATTATTCTAATATACTAAATTACTATTCATTATTGTAATAAAATTGTAAAACATTATAATCTAATAAATTATTCTAATCTAATCAACGACACAGCACTTATTTATTTGCCTTTCGTAATTAAACATTTTCGACCGTTTCAACAGGATAAAAGCGACTCGATTGTTGTTTTTAAGGTTCAATTAAACTAAAAGCTGTGGCTGTTCGCTTTCGACCACTTAACACGCCCACGTACCGCCTCTTTCTGTCTTTCTCTCATTGCAGACACTCGGGCACGTTCAGCCGAAACCGTAGGTGGTCTCGTTCGTTCTTCGTTCCCATCGCATTCTCGAGCATTCTCAATCCGGTTCTCGTTTCTCCCACGTTTCCGCCGCGGTCGCCTAAATATTTTTCGATCGCGTCGACTCAACCGTTCCACGATTCGCGTTGTTCTTGCGTTCGCCAAACGGAAGGGTTACGCTTCGCGAACGTCTTGAACAGGGCGACGATCGAAATCGAGGCGACTTCTTGCTTTCCCGTGGCGTCCAGCCACGAACGGTCGACGTCGTCGTTCGCTTCGCAGAGAACGACCGAATTTTCTCTGCTGCTTGTGACCCCCTCTTTGTGCAAGCATCTCGTCACGGCTGATCGCGTACGTACCTCTACTACTTGAACCTGACCATTTTCGATTCAACACCTCCGTCTTCGTGCTCTGTTTTTCGGTCGCCACGTGTATTACACTTAACTGTTCGCTATTTTAATGTTTCTTTCAATTTGCATTCGAGAATCATCAATATTCTAATGAATATAAATATTTATTGTAAATCCACTGACTTCTTTTCCAGTTATG
The DNA here is from genome assembly GCA_033822845.1 of Tetrapedia diversipes. NCBI lineage: Eukaryota > Metazoa > Arthropoda > Insecta > Hymenoptera > Apidae > Tetrapedia > Tetrapedia diversipes. Next base: position 1,207,850 of record JAOPTO010002329.1, read on the forward strand.
CTAGCCTTAAATCTCAATTGTTGCGTTGTTTAAACTCTTACGATCAAACTGTATTTTCTTTCGTGTTCTGTAAAGGGTTTTCTTCCGTAAATAAATAAATAAATAAATAAATATTACGGGCGGATACTATAGTTTCGAATGAAAGTATAATTTTGCTGCTTCAGTGTAATATCAAGAAACGACCTTTTTTTTTAGCGACTTTTGCTTTCTTAATATTTAATCCACTAGGTTGTGTATTCTTTATTTACTTCAGTTCAACGTACAATGAACATTCATTCGTATTTATGGTTCGTTCGGAACAGAAAATATCGGATAGCGCTAAACATAGATGCATTTTATCATGGAAACTTAAAATTCAATCAACTCGTCGCATCAGCTTCGAATTTATCGGCGCACGGTAATGTTATAAACCACGATAATGAAACACGACTCGTTTAAAAATTGGATGAAAGAGGGAATTTTCAACGAAATTTTTCGCCGATTGCGTTAATCAATTGTCGTTTTCATCGCAACGAAGGTTCTCGTTTCTGACAGGTCTGGGGGGAGTGCTGTTTTCCCTCGCGAAACGTCAGCGCCATTCAGTTTCGTCTGATGCACGGTTATTTATAACGGAATTTCAATTAATTCCCATGCTTGATTGGCTGCCGAGGTTACGGCCACGGCTCGGGATATTAATTGCGAAATTTATGATCGGCTATCGTTGCTAATTGACCGGAGTGCACCTAATGATTTGTTGTTTCCGGATAATTAATGGACCTATAATAATATCGATCTGTTCGATGAACACTCACGAAAAACAATTTACCCGCCCTCGTCCTCGTACCGAACGATCGTTCCCCGTTCGTCGTAGCTGAATTCCATTCCCGCAACCTTTAGCCCGATTAAACGATAAAACGAAGGAACGGCCGCTAAAAGCTTGGCTGCTGGCGGATCCGTCAGCTTCGGGATTCCGCGTGCGAGTGAACACGCGTAAACTGCCACGAACGCTTGCACGCGCGCTCGACGACCCGTTGTAAAACCGGTAGAATGTAAAAAACCTTGGCAGCGACACTAAAGAAAAAGAAGAAAAAAGCTCGTTCTCTGCTGCGCGTAACCTAAATATTTTGCTTTCACAGAAAAATAAAAGCGCCGTTCGGTATCCAGGATCCAGCAATTAACATTTAGAAAGCTGCGAAAAATAGCCGCGCGCCCCGCTGCGTGTGTTTAACCCATAAAACAGCACGCATCGATATACACGTAGGAATGCGATCGAGTGGATGCGAGTTTAGGAAAATGTGAAGAGTGGTTGAATTGAGCGATAACCGTGTGAACGGAGAACGTTTGAACTAGAGTGTTTCTAAGGTGTGAAAGATGAATACTTAAGACAACTGAGCGATTGAGAGATTTTGGGCGAACGTGACCGAACGCATCGAGTGAGAAAGATTCAAAATTAGAAAGAAAGGAAATGAGTATTTGGAAGTGTATATGACGGGGAAAATGCGAGTGCGTGGCAGAAAGAGTTTGACTGTGAAGGCAAAAAGAGTGTGATTCTGAAGGAAGTAAGAACGTCGTAGTTGTTAAGTTGAAAAGTCGTTTAAATTCTTATTGTTGTAAAATGTAAGAATAATGACAAAAATACTATAGGAAATGTTCTATAAAATGTAGAACAGAAGATGGAATTCAGGTGTGAAAAATAAAAGTGAAGCGATTAAAACTTAATAACAATATATTTAAAACAATTTAACAAAAACAACTTAAACGACTTTACAACTTAGCAACTTTAACACTCTTTCTACGTTCACAACCAAACCTTTCTGTCTTCACCGTCCAATACTTTCTGCCTCGCGCTCGCATTTTCCCCTTTATATATTCTTCCAAACACTCGTTTCCTTTCATTCTAATTGTCAACCTTTCTCACTCTACGCATTCGGCCACGACCACCCAGAATTTCTCAGTCACACTGTTTTCCAAAGTTCTCATCTTTCACGCCTTAGAAACATTCGAGCCCAAGCATTTTGCGTTCGCACGACAATCGCCCAACTCAAGTACTCTTCAGACTTTCCCAAACTCGCATCCACTCGATCGCATTCCTACAATACTCTCTGAGACTCCACCCACGATAACGATACACCGAAGATTAAAGCAAAACGAAAAAAGATCGCTGGTACCATAGGTGTCCCTCTCGACAAAGGTTTCGATCCAAAAGACAACGGCCCTTGACGGTGCGCTCGCCTAAGATCATCATTATACTCGAACAATTATTATTAAACTATTTTAAATACATACATTAATATTCTAATCCCTTCACTTTATTTTATTCACATCCAAGCCCTGTCATCTCATTCTACTAAATAAATAAAAGTAGAATTTCCTATATGTATTCATCTCGAAAAGCATCGAGATGGTTGAACTCTCATCGGGGATTGTCGGCTCGCCACGGAATTACGGGGGAATAAAATTTGGAACGTGCTCGCCGGTCGCTCGGCATGGTTGCGCGAGATTCCAGCAATGGGAGAATTTCTCGGATACCTCACCGCCGCGAGACGATAACCTAACCCCTAACGGAATATCTTGAAGGGGACAAGAATCGGGGGCCATTAGAATAATTCGAAAGGGAACGCTTTGCCTGGTCGCTTGACACCGTCCTGCTTCCACGTTCCCGAAAACCGACGGTGAATAATTCATTCTTCTGGGATTCAAGTTCCTCTTGGTTTCTCCTCCGGTTTCTTGGCCGCTTCCGGTGGGGTACCGTTTGGAGGTCGTGATTTCGGACGCGCGTTAAAGTTGCATGTACACGCTGTAGACCCACTCGAAGGGTGCATCAGGAATGTGTAAATCTGTTACCTTGGTGTTGGAGCAGTGTTGCGAGCTTTGATTTCGCTTCGATGCGTTCGTTACGTGTGGCGTGTCGTAATCTATTAACGAACGTAGAATATTTGGGCTAGAGGGTTTCTAAGGCGTGAAAGATGAGTACATACTTGAGACTGTTAGAGATGTATGCGTGATTTGTGGGAATCTGTGTAGGTGTGTAAGCGTGCGACTGTGTTTTGTCATTTATCGAGGTTCTTCCAGAATGTTCCCTACGGCTTATTCTATGACGCGTGGAGGACCTTCCAGAATATTCGAAACTAATACTCCTAACAAGTATAAAAGACAAGAGCGTGCTCGACGCCGTGCAGTTCACGGTTGATGGTTGTAAGAATTGGATGTATGAGTCGTTTAATAACATTTATCTGTTTATACGTGTATTACTTGTAGTTTATAAATAAAACAATTTCTTTACCAAGTAATTGCCAAAGGTGCATAGAAACATCACTAATTTCATAAAATCTAACAGAGACAACTGAGCGACTGAGGAATTTTGGATGAACGTGACCGAATGCATTGAGTGAGAAAGGTTGATAATTAGAAAGAAAGGAAACGAGTATTTGAAAGAATATGAAGAAGAGTGTGATTGTGAGAAGAGCAAGAGCGTCGAAGTTGTTAAGTTGAAAGGTTGTTAAACCATCATTGCTGTCAAACTATTTTAAATATATCAAAGAACTTTACTTTGTCACACCTATACATGAACTCTACTCTCAGTGAATAAAAGTTAGAAATTTCCTATGTTTTGCGTACCAATGGCGGATCGGAGAATTGTAAATAGTTGCGCGATGAATGCAGTCGTTTACTCAACAATTTAAGGGTATAGAATAGGTGACTCTGAGTGCTTTAGAAAATATCGTATTATTTTTATTTTTTATCTTTATATCAACTTCTATCTGAATCACAAAAGTAACAATACTGTCGGCAAATATCCACGAAGGTGTTGAGGAGTTAGCGGACAAAAGTTTAAGACCAAAGAGTCAACGAAATTAAATTAACTAATTTATAAGGAATAGCATGATAAACAAAATTTGCATTCTGTGCTAATCAATAAACAGTGTTCCACCATAATAATAATGAAAATCAATCTACAGACAATATTTGCAGACCATAAAACTATGTTCTACATTGTCCTCTCGTCTTAAACTTTTGTCCGCTACTGTACGTATTCGAATACACGTGAAACACAGAGATCGTTATTCTGGATCCTTACTCCGTAGAAAACAATTTGGACGTTGTCATAGAAAGTAAAAGCAGTATTATTCCTCATAGCCTGCAGCTTTCATCCTGCGACGTAACTTCACCATGATCGAACGGAAGGTGTCAAGGTCGACAATACCTAAAGCCGAGGTGGTAGACGGGCAATTTTATGGTAGAGACTTGGACGGTTCTGCGCCATCGTTTAGGGAGCATAAGTGCTTCTCGAGACGAAGGTCGATCGCGAGGGTATTAGCGAGTAATAGCTTATGGGGTGCTTAAGGTGCGTGGATAACGAGCGACGGTGGCTTCAAGGTGCCATTGAATCTTCCTCGGCTTCTGATTGTTCAAGGTGAAGCGAATCAGTTTAAAAGCCCTTCGTTCTCTCAACGAAACGACGAGACGGATACGTGTTTTGAAAAGTGAGCGTAAAAAAGAAGCGTACGCTAACGGGTCGGGTTGATCGGTTTTTGCTGGAAAATCGGAGAGCCCTCGACACTGGCGTTTTTTCGTTTCGCCCCCGGGATCTAGTATACTGTTTCGCGATAGCTGTCTGGCAATTTTTATGCGATAACTTCTTTATTTTTTGTCGGGGGAAATAGAAAGCTCGTGTTAAAAATGACTGTATGTTTATTGGAAAGCGTCGTCGGTGTCTATACGACGGGCGTACAATAGGTAAATTGTAGAAAATTAACACTACCACCGCTAATTAGGGTATACTTATTTAAAACAAAGAAATCAAATTGAAGGTTATATAAAATACTTAATAGGAGGAAAACGAATCATAGCAATCATAGTAAAAACTGTAGCAAATTTTTAGAAGTATAGACACTGTAGTAAATTTACCAAGTTTCCATTAAGAATTATATATCGATCATTGTAATTTCCTTGATAGATTTAATGTTTAAAACGTATCAACACCGAGAAGAAAATGAATTACGTATCTTTTTTTTGGTGTATGATAATTTACAGATTTGTCGTTTTGGTTACAAACACTTGTTAGCTATTTTTTATAATAATATTCCTTCGTTCGTGAGGTTGTTTAATGAGGTAGGTGGAAAAAATAAGCAAATCTTGTCGTGGAACAGTGTTATCCACATTTGCATTCAGAGGCGGTAATTTACATATTTTGGCAAGCATCTCAGTATTAAAGGAACGCAATCCAGTGTACTCGTGAACAGGAAATGAAACTCAACGTTCGGTTGGTATGCCTTTCATCCGTGAGACAAGCCGGTGAAACCGAAACGCGACAGAACGGAATTTCCAATCTCCTCTCATCTTCGGGCGAAATCAAGCCTCGAAAAGCAGCGCTGGTATGCATTGGGCTCGCAAGCTTGTCAATCGCGCCGGATGCACAGCGCGCCCATCTCTATGGGATCGCAACTTCGCGCCCTGTCCTTGTTAAATATTCTCAGCAGCCCTTTAATCGACGTTCTGTTAACCCTTTGGCGCGCAGACTCTAATTAGATACCGTGAACCTTTTTTTCAATAGAGCAAATGCAATACAAGCTGCCTCATACATTTTTATTATCCATTAGGTGTGCAAATTAATTTAGTACCCAACTTTCTAACTTTTGAAATTTTTCTAACTGAAGTAAACGTTGCGATAAGCATTAGTGGGTAACATTCGGTTGCAATGCAAGCCCTTTTTTAATCTTTTCGAACGTTTCTCAAAAGCTTTTTTAAACTTTCTTGCCTGTCCTGAACGTGGCTTGTCCAATAGATTAAAATCTTTGAAATCACTATTTGCACGTTTTATACATCACAGAGTCATTACTAAATGAGAAACAGGGAATTTTTTTAGCTTCAGAAGCATTTTCCTTCGGTTCAAAAGCAAAAAAGAAGACAGTGTCTCAAATGTTTCTTGACGAATGCAATATTGTTTACTGCTATTAGGTGAAATTATGCCGAGTTGTCGTTAATTGTTTTAATGTTTCTCAGAGTATAACGTTGCCACTTTCCAATCACCACAGAGCGGGAAAAGTATTTTAATTTGAATGGAAGTTACAAAGCGTTAAATGCAAAGGCACCGAATTAATTTGCAAACCTAATATTTTCTGTAAGACAGAAGAATTCGCCTAACGTAACTATTCTTCATGTTAAATAATTAGGTAAATAATTCTCGTCTCAAGTGCAACGAATTGCAAATTATTTCTACCTAATGCTCTCGTCTACCGTCTTTTACTCGGGATTTAAAGAGTATAAAGAGAGCTAGCTCACCAAGTTGCACCCAAGAGAACACGCGTTGATTTCCGCAATGTAGCGACTAAATTTCCCGTGAAACAAGCCACGTAGATGCGATTGCCCGGCGTTATTGCCGGTTACGACGTCTCCATCGTTTCTATCGCGGGACGTTATCTAGAAATAGAGATCCTCCGGTCGGAGGATGGTCCACTTACGAACAAGTGGATGAGGCCACTCTTATTGTGTTTATCATGAAGAATCAGAGATATTAGGTAAACATTTCAGCTCGTTCACTTTTCCAGCAAATTTCTATGAGGTCGCAAGGGTTATAAGCGAATAAAAATACTCTTTTAAAGTAACAGTAACAAAGTTGCGGGTTAAGCGACCCCTCAAATCTGTTTCCTGTTATTGGAACTCGCGGAAAAGGAAGGAAATGTTGCAACAATGTGTATATTATATACCAATTGCTTGGGCGTAATGATACCCAACGCAGCTTGTGTCTTCCTAGGGTTTGGCTGGTTCAACGATCGACGATACTTTACTTTTATCCTTAATTTATTTTTAACTGAGTGAATTGTGTCTTGATCGAATGCTTGCGAGTGAGTTCTGTCTTGATCGAATGCTTACGAGGTGAGTTCTAAAGAGCAGGAAAAAATCACAGCCTTCACACGAATGTGAAGAGCGATGGATAAGTGTTGCCAGTAGTTAATATGAAATTTGGAACATTTTTGTGTGCGTATCCTTGAAAAATAAACGGTTCTCGGGGAAATACCTAATTAACCGTGAACGACCAAGTGTCTTAAATGCAATAAAACATTTTGCGATCCTTATTAAGAGCCTTGTTTTACAATTTCCCGATATCCTAAATCTTAAGCCAACCGAATCGAAAGATCTCCCATTTTTCCCTCAACAAAGCGCAACCATTGATTCCATTTGCTTTTGTTATTAGTTGGTTTTAAACTAGTATTGTTCACAGTTCATCAAATTGCATTTTCTGCTTTTCCAAAGTACAATTTTTAATCAATTTTTAATACGTGATGGGCATTGTTCGGTTAGATGTGGCACCGTGCGGTTAGCTAAATGTTAATAGGCTCCCGCTCGATGAAGTGTTAGCAGCTACGAACTGAATAACGTGCGTAACCGATGAAGAATCGAACGAATCGTGCTGTAGCTGCGAGCGACACGGAAGCAGTCGAAGATGCTTGAAATTCTTGGCCAACTTCTTACACGCGAACGCGCAGCTTCGAGTTTCTCTTGCGGAAGTTAAAGGGGATGCAACGCCGTGAAAATTTCGCGTCTGCGGTCCCATTTCCTTTCCCTTTCGGTTGCAGCACCTGTTTTCGAGGATCTCCCGCGTTTCAAATCGCTGTTCGTCTTTCGTGGAACGAATATTTATCGAAAATTCGCCAGATATTTGTAATAATGCACATTTATATCATTTGCACCTCAGCTATGCAGCAATCAAGCTCTCACTCATAGCTGCCTTGGTTCAATTATATTCTTTGAAATTTTTTTTTTTAACAGCTGGGTTCACCTTTTTGAGCCAATGTTCTCTTTGAGCATTGATTGACTTTGTGTATTGATTGGCTTTGCGTAATAATGCACAGCGAGTGATTTAGAACGGATGAGCCGTCGATTTACGGGATTCGTTTAACGCACGCGGCGCTATGAATAACAATAAAACTGGAACCGCTGTGGGATCGATAAATTGTTAAACGAACTGTAATTCTTTTTACCAAAAGCTTTTCCATTTCCCCGGCACCGATTAATTCCCTTCCCGTGTGTTCCCGAAAGAAGAACGACGATCGAGCTGGGTCACGCGATTAGAACAGTTTCGGTTATCAATATCAGAAATTTATTTGAAAAGCTTGGGAAACTCGAAAACTTCCCTACAACTTTTGCTAAGCGGAGCGAATCGATTTTTCGGACGCTGCAACGTTTTCAGGAATCTGAACCAGAATTTGTGAACCCAAAACAACAACAAGCTCGGTAGTACGATTATGTAACTCGATGCAATGCTTAAAATGTGGATCATGTTTTGGCAACTTATGTTTACAATTATTGGCATTATTATATTTAATACCTCACTGTAATAATTTCTTTGTAATTTTCTAATGGATTAATTTATACATATAGAAAAACATGACCTGACTGACTGACTCATTCATCATCGCAGAGCCTAAATTACCAAAGCTAGAAACATATAATTTGAACAATGGGATCCTTAGGCATTCACTAAGGAAGGATTTTTTGATATTTCATTCTTAAGGGGGTTAAATAGGGGTTGAAAGGTTGTTTAAAAATCAGCCGATTTTGAAGTCAGCACTATGAAAATTAGTATTCAGTTTGTCGGTTAAAAATAAATAAATACGTGTTTTAACGCTTTTGGAAAATCAACGGGTTAAAATAAGGGATGAAAGTTTGTTTGAAAATTCGCCGACTTTGAAGCAAGCACCATGAAAACTGGTATTCAGCTTTGTGGTTAGAAATAAAGAAATACACGTTTCAACGTTCAAGCCTCTATTCGCAGTGTTCCACCTATCATAAATAAATTAATAAATTTAAAGAGCCATCGTTCCACGAACAATTCACCGACGCTTCTTCATCTTCGTTTAGTCGCTGAAAGTGGAAACGTCCGTCTCTCGAGGTACCGTCGCAGTGGGATTCACGCGTGAAACGAATGATCGTGTAATTCCATTGGAAGGAACGGTTACGAGAAACGAAGACCCTCCCGTGGTTTTACGCAACGCGTCTACGACACCAACCGCGCACGGCGATGATTTCGTAATGTCGCGGGTTTTATTCGAAGGCGCGGTTCCCGTGGTCACAGTCACGTTTCCCCTGGGCGGGCAAGAAAATCCTGGGATCGTTACGCCATTACGAGGAGCCGGCGAAAGCCCGACTTAAGGCTGTAAGCTCGGGTCAAAGCACTTTTGGCCAACCATCGTACTTACGTCGACCCGCGACCGCGCTTGCCCGGCTCCGTTTAAACGCGAACGGAGAACTTTCCGACGCTGTGATTGAAAACGTGTCTTTCGACGAGCCGAAAAACGGAGCTTCTGCCAATGAAGTCTACGTCGGATCGTGGTGCACGTGACCGGGGTTCTCGGTTAACTTTGCACGCCCGTTTTTTGACCGAGATTGCAACGCTGCAGTTAAGGATTTCAAGCGGACTCCAGACGCGAGTTCAATCGCGTCAATTTTCGTCTGCAGCAGGTTTACAGAAAGTTTATTTATTTATTTATATGCAACTAGCTGCTGCCCGCATTTTTTATTTTATAGTGCTTGCTTCAAATTCGGTGAATTTTATTTATTTATTTATTTATATGCAACTAACTGCTGCCCACATTTTTTATTTTATAGTGCTTGCTTCAGATTCGACGAATTTTATTTATTTATTTATTTATATGCAACTAGCTGCTGCCCGCATTTTTTATTTTATAGTGCTTGCTTCAAATTCGGTGAATTTTATTTATTTATTTATTTATATGCAACTAACTGCTGCCCACATTTTTTATTTTATAGTGCTTGCTTCAGATTCGACGAATTTTATTTATTTATTTATTTATATGCAACTAGCTGCTGCCCGTATTTTTTATTTTATAGTGCTTGCTTCAAATTCGGCGAATTTTCAAACAAACTTTCATCCCTTATTTTACCCCCTTGAAGGTTGAGTTTCCAAAAAGGTTGAACCACGTATTTCTTTATTTCTGGATATAGAAAGGATCAAATTTTCGAAGTTTCAGTATCATAAAATTTCTGAGATTCCCTACTTTTTCCTTTCAAAAATTCCTGCACGATCGGTTAAATTCGTGTGGTTCCAGAATGAAAAAGCTTCGACGTTCAATCGCACAGGGAAGCTTCGTTTCGTTTCGTTCGAATTACCGATGTTGACATTTTAAGGTACAAGTGTGCGGGAGTGGTTTGATTAGCGGACGAACTGGAACGACATCGATAAACCTCGAAATTGCTTCCAAAATTAATGCCGTTTCCCGAATTATCGAGCGTCGTTCATGACGACTGCGATAAAAGTTTTATCGCAGCCAACGTCCACAGCGTCTCCCCGCTTCATGAACTTCCGCCTCGCGCGCGCGGCACAGTTCGTGTATCGTTAAACCGTAACGTTTATGCCCCGTATGAATACGGTATATATCCGCGTTCGGATATTACTGTTAATGGTATTTTACCATTGATAACCCTACGGGGGTGATGTTAACGGTTTGATTACGGCCCCGAAAGTGCACCATAACCGTTTCCGCGCATAGGGTTTCGAGGATTGATAACGAATGTTTTGTTGAGAACCACAACGAGAGAACCATTTGATTAGTAAAATTCTACGTTTAACTTTGCTATCGTCACAAGATAGAGCGATAAGTTCTGAAAACTTTCAATTTATTCGCAGATAGTTTTTAAACTGAAGCAATCAATTTGTTAGAGGCTACAAATTTTTAGTTAGAAGCACTGCAGTACTTCGCAGTCTCCTTTTGCGATCTTATGATGTAGAACAATATATTCTCTTGTATAAGTTTGTATGTAATTGTGCTTTAGCTTTACTTTATTTTTACTTTTATTTTTTAATAACTTTCAGTTTTACCTTCATTTTTAATTTTATTTTTTAATTACTTTTATTTTTTCTGTATTACGAGCGAGAAAGGTTGACGATTAGAAAGAAAGAAAATCAGTGTTTGGAAGAATGTATGACGGAGAAAATGCGAGTGCCTGACAGAAAGAGTGTGATTCTGAAAGAAGTTAAAACGTCCTAGCTGCTAAGTCAAAAAATCGTTTAAATTGTTACTATTAACCTGTTTTAAATATATATTATTAATATTCTAATCACTTCATTTTATTTTATTCACATCTGAGCCCTGTCATCTTACTCTACTAAATGAATAAAAGTAGAATTTCCTACAATTATCGGCAAGTATTGCGATTAGTTTTCTAGTTTACTCATTCCAACAATACGACGTCGTTTCAAATTTTCAGGTTTGCATAAAGATACGGGCCCTGGGACTCGGTTTTTCAAATCAGGCTGTTTCATAGCCGTGATCATGGAACGTAATTAGGCGTGTGTATGATGCTTAACTAACTGCACAATAGGGACGGCGCTAGGCGAGCCGACTACGGCCTCGTTCCCCGTTGATAGTTGCAGCGAACAGTGAAACCTGTTGCAACCCGACTGAAACCACCTAATGTCCTCTCGTCTCCGTTCAATCCGTTTACTCTTCCTCCCTTTTCTCGGTTTCGTTTCGAACCCGGCTAAGCGACCGGGAAACAATTCCTCGCGTCGCGTCTGGTCACTGATTTATCTTCAAGCTTTCCCTCGTACCTGTTCCCGTGTACGTGGTTACGTTCGTAGTTATACAGTTCTAACGCTGTCTTTGTTGTCGTTGCTTTGCTCACACGAATGCGTTGATAATGTTGAGTAAAGTGTAAAATGTAATATTGATATAAGAAATGAATGCAAGGAGTAGAGTATTAAAGAAAAGGAAAGGTAAAATTAATATACATACAGTAGAGGGCATAAGTTTACGATGAGAAGAAAATATAAAACATAGTGCTATGGTTTATAAATATTGTCTGCGCTTCCATTTTTATTATTAATATAGTACGTATTGATTAATGCAGAACCCGAAATTTGTTTACTGTACTATTTCTTATATATTAATTATTTCATTTTCGTTGACTCTCTGGTCTTAAACTTTTGTCCGCTACTGTATGTTATATATTGATGTAACAGTGTATAATATATTAGGTTTATGGCAAACAGATGCCACTATAAAGCACTGTATTCTTGTGCTGTTGCTTAAATTTTTACAAATTAATTAATTAAAACATGACAAGAAACAGTCGAAGGGAAACGCAACAAGCGAATATAGGAAATAGTCTCCAGAAAAAACTTTTATAATTTTCGAATAGACCAACATGTAACCGCGTTCTTCCTTTTCACGTGTTTAAGATTAACGAGCTATTGTAGAACAATTAACCGGCTAATATCGTTGAACGAAGTTTGGGAGGCAGCGCAGGCTGCGCGTTGCGGGCTCGAACGATGTTTGGCAGCGGTTACCGCTAAATAATTATCAATCTCGCGTTAATTAACGTTATTCCGGCACCGAACGGTATTAATATCCACCGAACTAATTTCCGTGAACGGAGCGCGCCATGTCGCGAGTCGTGTCGCGTCAACCAGCAAGCGATTTTAGTTCGATAACAGGATCCCCACCTGTTCGTGCCTCCTGCCTGTGTTCGTGTCCCCACTCACGGACACGATCGCCGTTTGCGAGACTTCCGGGAGTCGAAAGACTGACAGAGGAACCGGGAAAAATTGTGAACCGAAAGAAAGGGGTGTGGCGACCTTCCTACCCTCGACATTAGGAGGGATCAACCGACGAGCTTTCTCGCAAGTGCTCAAATCCATCACGATTTCTATATACAGAGTGTTCGAAGCTAGGAGAAAATTCAAGAGGTAACTCTATGCAACATTCTAAGACGAAAATCAAGAGTAACAATATTGCGTTTGACGCTTTGTTTATTAGTTATAAGCAACTAAAAAACCGGGCTGTTTTGCCCCTGAGAGCAGGCAAATGGAGCAACACGGTAGGTAACGTCAATGGCTATACAGTGATGCTCAGTAGGAAGTATGTGCAATTCTGCAGCTGTTCAGAGGTAAGCCATATTCCGCACATAGTTACGACGAAGCATCACTGCGTAGTGATTGACGTTACCTACTGTGTTGCCCAGTTGCCTGCTGTCAGGCGTAAAATACCCTGTTTTTTAATTGCTTATAACTTACAAACAAAGCGTCAAACGCAATATTGTTAGCCCTTCAATTTTCTCCCACCTGTCCCTTTCTATCCCTATGTCTAAGACAGAGGCCTGCTAGATAAGCCTTATCGATGCGAAACACCGTTTTCCATTCCTTCTGTTTCGCAACAGGGGTGAGAAAATCGACGACCGAAGCAGATGAAAACAACAGCGCGTCGCGTCACGTCGCGTCGGTTTGATCGCGTTGTCAGTCGTTGTTACTTTGAAAGTCGCAGGAAACGCGGGGCGAGCACGAACGGGGAATGCAATTGACTCGGCAACTTCCGGGTGCACGGCCGGGAACGGAAACAACTCCGCTCCTCGCCGGGCTGTTCTTGTTAGGGTCTCGCCCTCGTCGAGCACAAAAGCTTTCGCTGGAAACTTCTCCGTCGTGAGAGGCGAAGGAACGTCGGGTGAAATTTTCCAGATCCGGGAACATTTTTCGAAACGATTTCAAGAACGTAATGCTGTGTGCGTTAGCGCATCTCCCGGGGAATACGGTTAGGAAGTTGCGAACGGTGGTTCGAGGTTCCTCGGATACCATTTGTCGAGCCGGTTCTCTAAGTGGCGGGTCACTCTGGAAGTTTCAGCGATATCCGGTTGATTGGGTTCGAAAGACTGGAGTTCTTAAACGTTCAGGTCGTTCCATGGTCATTCGATGGGATATCAAAATTATTTGAAAGACCCTTCTAGGATCACCTAATGTCAGTTTAACACTTGATTTACGGACATTTCTTGTATATCTATTTCCAATATTCATATACTATGGAATAAGGTGTTTATCAAACACAATTTGAAATTGCAGAACTCAGAAGGAATAGATTTGAGTATATTTGTAAATTCGCTCCATCCATAAAAGTTACCAAAAATTGCTAGAAATAATGGTAATTGGTTTTACAAATTTTACTCATGAAATTCGAAACCCGTCAAATTGACGGATTCCTTAAACCTAGTGTTATTAGGCTCACTATCGTGACCAGTTTGGGGAAATCGATCTCAGGGTCAAAAATTTTCTTGCCTTAGCTTCGAACAACATGTCAAGCATATTTACGTATAAAGCATTCTAAATAAGTGAAACAAAGCATTCTGTATAAATGTCACATACATGGGATTCCAAGCTCTCGCATACACATACACATATGTATTGTCATTTCAAAGTTGCTTCAAGATCATCACACGATCATCTAGAGGTCATCTCATTATCGACGCATAGATCGACTGAAATGTGTTCAAAGATAAGTAAAGGATATTTATTCAACAAAATATCTTCTCCTGCGCACACGCAACTGGTTAGAAATCATATTTTGCGTCCAAACATACGTGTTATGGTTCGCCTACACATCTTTGGGGCAACTATCCGCAGTTCATGATTCACCGGGCGGCATAATCAGAGCGATAACGAATAATTGGATTCGCAAAACTTCGAATCCCGTGCCGGCTGTTGAAGTTCGCAATCAGGATTGTCGGGCTGGCACGGTAATAGAATTCGGCGAGATGCGTCGAACTTAAAATTGATCCTGATTGTCTATGTCGCGAAACGCGATTGGACGTCGCGATGCATGACACAACCGCCGTTGCACGCAACCAGTCGACGCTCTATTCCCCCGTCGGATATATCCAGGTTTGCCGTGTCAATCTCGCTTTGTTTACTTAATTATCAGACCGTAATTAGACAAAGGCGCAAGCGGCGCGGTTTGAATGTTAATGGTTCGTTAAACCCGATTGACAAACACCATCCGCCTTTCTCCTTACTTTCATATTCTGCATAAATTAACGTCGTTACACTTAACACATATTCGTCCGGTCAGTTTTTGCACCGCCATTCACAAAATGCCGGTACTTTTTGACAGTATCTGTAGAAATGATATGGTCTATATAAAATATATTTTTCAATGAAATTTTGGAAAATGATGAAAAAAAAATTTGTCTTTATCTTTTTTCTTTTCTTGCTTTCTAACATTAGAAAATAATTAAATCCACAAATAAGTACTAAAACTTCTACGGTGGCCTACTACTGCGTTGGAAGAGGGGGGGGGGGGGGGGGGGGGATACAATCACAACCTAATGAAGCATTAGCTTAGACAAACTCTATCACTATCGTTGCCGTGTCTGTGCGCTAAACGAAATTTTGGAATTGAATTTTATTGATTCTCTCTGTGATATTTCGATGATTGTCGTGAGTTATTTTTTTTAATCCTCGGCCGATTAAAATATTTCGCAGCTGGAAGGAACGAACGCGAATAATCGGGGATTCGTGTGCAGCGACCCGCGACCCCTGACCATTCCAAGCTCATTAATATTCTTACTACATCGCACAATTACGCTAAACCAGGCTGGCCTGTTCCCGTATGCGCGAGCATTTGCGGAAACCGTACGCGTCAGCTGTTTGCTTGTTTTTCGAAGTCGCATCGGAATGAAATTTTCACGGCGGGTCGGCGTGCTCGTGTTTCTCGTAAAATCTCGTTAATTTCCGTGCAAAAATTTCCCACGCAAACGACGCGCTAATGGCGCGAACGAACGTAACCACCATCGTTAATTTTCTTCCACGCGGAACGTGTCTCCTCGTTCGTTTCCGGTCCTCCTGGTGGTTAACGAAACGACGTTCCTCGCAGCGAATTCTCTCCACTGAAGTTTCTTTCTCTTTGTGTTTGTCTTTCGGCTTAACCCTTTGGCGCCGGGCGCTGTCGGATGGAGATCTTACAAAGAACCAGACTTCCGGATAACAATCTTTGGTGTCTACCAACAGAGAGGATAATAATGATCGATTTCTTTATTAACACTTAGCCAATCGAACGGTTAGATCTCCTATTTTTTCCTTAACGCTTCACCGATCGGGAGCTTATTAACATTTAGCTAATCACACGGTGTCACGCCTAGGCGAACACTCTCCATCGCGTATTTATTAAAAATTGTACTTTCGAAAAGCAGAAAATTTATTTAACAAACTGTGAACAATACTAATTCAAAACTGATTAATAACAAAAGTAAATAGAATCAATGGCAGCACTTTGTTTAGGAAAAAATGGGAAATCTCTCCATTCTGTTGGCTAAGTGTTAAGAAAGCGATGCCATTGATTCTATTTACTTTTTACTTTTGACCCCGCATTTTTATGCAAATTCAAGTCTTTAAAAGGGTAAATAAGGAAATGAAAATTAAATAGAAATTTAATTAAGATAGAAATTAATCATATTTAAATAGTTTGTGTATGCCTGTTCAGTATGCGCATTCTATGTCTTTTGTTGCTCACTGGAATTTCCTAGAAATGTATAAAAATCAGCAATCTGCTTATCAATATCAATGTTTATTGCTTATTCCCTATTTTTAATCATAGCTATTATTATTATTATTATTATTATTATTATATACGGGTCAAACTACGAGCAATACAATGATTAGTCGTAATAGGCTATCAGTTGATGAACGCTTCATTATCATTATTACACTACATTACTAAAGGCTCCTCTGATAAATCAGTAAAAACACGTCTAAATTTTTCTGACGAAGCACCGTTACAACTTGCTTCCGATATGTGGCCCAAGGCACCGGTTGAAATTATTGATTTGAAATTCTCGTCTTTTGACGGTCGAAACGACGGAACACGTGCAGTATACGTGTCCGACATGCTCGATCGGACCCCGGTCACGGTTATGCTTGTCGATTTTCAGCACATGCGAGACAGGGGTTGAGATTAATTGACATTTGGCGCGGTTGTGTCGCGAGTTTGCCCGGAAACGGGTCGTCGTTAAGTCGAACGTAAAATCTGTCCGGGAGTCAAATTAAGGAAGAGTTTCCATGAGTAAATTCAAAGAATACTTGGCATCGATGGAAGATTCCAGTTGGTATCAATAGAAACTGTCTGCGTTCGTCTTGAAATATTCGAGTATAGCTCGATATCGCGAATAAGGAATTAATTTTGGAAAACGGACGTCGCTAATCTATCGTGAAACGATTAGAAATAAAATGATGCTTGGTTCGCGCGTATAATTAAGTAATTCGTGTGCGATAGATACTTTTATAGCATCCGTAAGGAACTACGTGCACGGTCTAAATATGGAACGCTGAAGTTGAGATTTGCATCCAATACGCGGCTTAATTGTCGAACTCGCTTGAGACCGATTCGAGCGTCGACTCCGACAACTTCTTGGATTGAATTTAAATGTACTAATTTCCCCGACGAACTGCTTAACGACCCTCCCGTATGACGATT
Source organism: Tetrapedia diversipes (assembly GCA_033822845.1). Taxonomy (NCBI): domain Eukaryota; kingdom Metazoa; phylum Arthropoda; class Insecta; order Hymenoptera; family Apidae; genus Tetrapedia; species Tetrapedia diversipes. The sequence continues at coordinate 1,225,084 of JAOPTO010002329.1, forward strand.
ACGAATTTTCGACATTTTGCGAATTCAATTTACAACAATCAACTCCCTTCACTCTGTCTGAATTAATGCAATCCGTAGGTTTAACTTTTCAGATTTAATGGATATGGATTTTTTATGAATACAATTCAAAATAATTGCCTTACTTTCCAAACGTGTAAAAATTCAATTTTCGACAATCAACCCCCTTCACTCTGTCTGAATTAATGCAATCCGTAGGTTTAACTTCTGAGATTTAATGGATATCGACTTTTTATGAATACAATTCAAAATAATTGCCTTACTTTCCAAATTTATAAAAATTCAATTTACAACAATCAACCCCATTCACCCGGTGTGAATTAATGCAATCCGTAGGTTTAAATGTTGAGATTTAATGGGTATTGATTTTTTATGAATACAATTCAAAATAATTGCCTTACTTTCCAAATTTATAAAAATTCAATTTACAACAATCAACCCCATTCACCCGGTGTGAATTAATGCAGTTGAAAGGTTTAACTTTTGAGATTTAATGGGTATGGATTTTTTATGAATACAATTCGAAATAATTGCCTTACTTTCCAAATTTATAAAAATTCAATTTATAACAATCAACGCCATTCACTCTGTCTGAATTAATGCAATCCGTAGGTTTAACTTTTCAGATTTAATGGATATGGATTTTTTATGAATACAATTCGAAATAATTGCCTTACTTTCCAAATTTATAAAAATTCAATTTACAACAATCAACCCCATTCACCCGGTGTGAATTAATGCAGTCCAAAGGTTTAACTTTCAAGATTTAATGGATATCGACTTTTTATGAATACAATTCAAAATAATTGCCTTACTTTCCAAACGTATAAATCAGTAAGCACCTCTCTTTCCACCGACTTCGTTATTAAAGTGTCATCGTCGTCATCTACAAATTAATAAGCAAGCCCACGCACAGCGAAACCGCGCTCTTTCTTCTTCGTTAAACCGTTTCCACCGCAAGGAAATGAGAAACTGCTCAACTTTGCCATTATCCCCGAAGAAGCTGAAATTTCCAAGCGGATTGATTATTACGTAACGCCGTGTGGTCATTAACTCTCAACCGTTTTCGATGTTCCCTGATTACGTAAGGCGGTGTCGATCGCAAACAGATTGTTTACCGTGCTTCTTGTCGAAACACAATCGCACTAATTAACACAGTCGACCGAACGGGGAGATGTTCCATTTTTTCTTCAACAAGGCGTTCAATGACAACGCCTTGTTGAGGAAAAAATGAGAGATCTCCCCATTCGGTTGGTTAAGTGTTAAGCTTCCTTTAGTTTACTTTAGCTAATACACTAAAATTTATATGCATCACAAATTTAATCCTTCGCGTCTGAAAATTTACAAAATTATCATCCGTTAATTGACAGTCGCCCGTCGAGCGCAAAGTGTTAATATATTAAAAATTGTACTTTGGAAAAGTTGAAAATACATTTGATGAATCGTGAACGACACCAGTCCAAGGCTAATTAATAACAAAAGTAAATAGGATCAATGACAACGCTTTGTTGAGGAAAAAATGATCTCCCCATTCGGTTGGCCAAGTGTTAAATGTAATTCCCCGATAAAATGAGATCGTCGAAGTGACGCAAGCGTTTCTTTGAGCGATCGCTGTGATTCCGGCGTAACAAAATGCTGGCCCTCCAAAATGTTCACGCCTCCCGAAGTGTCTGTGATTCAGCAGAGGATCCAGGACAGAGAGATGGAGGATTACCGCTTAGATTTACGGAGACAATCACGGATTTGCGGCGCCTGCTCGGAATTCCCAGCTGGCCTCACGGCAAATTATCCCCTGACCACCGTTCCATGGGCTATTGTTCTTAGCCCCTTTCCCGGAAACATTCATAATCAAACGCTTCTCGATGGGCCGGTCGTTAATTAACTGCGCATGCAATGAAAATAGTGGGTTAATTCCTCGGTTGCTGTTTATTAATTCCACCAGCGATCGGGCGCATTGAATACGGCGGCGAGCTGCTGCGAGGATGTTTCGGAAAATTTGCTGTTCCGTAATTATTTCACCATCATTTTGCAATTATCCTATAATTATTTCTTGGTCGGTGTCAATTCTCAATTATTTTCCATCATTTCCAATAACTTTCAATTATCTTCTGCTCCCTTTCAATCTTTTTGAATTAATACTCAATTATTTTTCAATTTTACTCAACCTCACTTTCAATTATATTCAATTATTCATCAATCACATCCAAACACAGTCTTCAATTATTTTCATTTATTTTCATTTATTTTCATTTATTTTCACTTATTTTCATTTATTTTCAATTATTTTCAATTATTTTTCAATTACTCCCAGTTTGCTTTTATGTGCTTCCAATTATTTTTCAATCAGTATTTCAGCTCTTTCGAACCGTCTGCACTTATTTTTCAATTAGAATTTAGGAACCCTCCAGTTGCCAGCAATTTCAATTAACTTGTGCTATCGTTAAGCATTTAACGATTGCTTTTGTTTCCCACAGTTGCAATCACAACCTTCTTAATCTCTTTCTTCGTTTCATGCTCGGTTATTATATAGTGACCATTTATACGCCGCGATAAATCCGAGGGGGTCACTAAAGCGGACGTTAAGCATGGGCTGTTGTTGGGTAACTCAACGAGAGCTCGTTTCGCGGTGTTTTTTAATCAACAGCAGAGACGAACGACACCTGCAGTAGAGCTCGCGGGAGCCCGCAGAGCGTTTATTTCCAACAACGGCGTTGTTGGCAAGTAGCAACAACTTCGTTCTCTCTTGTTGAAAACACACTGGCCTACTTCGAACTTTATCTCGGCGATACACGCTCGCCTCGGTTTCGAGCGCAGTTTCTCCTCGTGTTTACATTGTTTTCAGGGTTCCCCTGTCTTACCGTTCAATTCGCTGTTCATTAATTACTACCGAGCCCTCGTTCTCTTCATCAAGCCTTGTTCCCGCGTAAAAACTCGCTTCAAAAAAAAAAAAATTATTTATAGAACTGCAATTCTACGTCACTTTGATAAATCTAAGAGTTTCGTTCTCATATCTTGAAATTAAGCAAAAAGACACGCCTTTTAATTAACTTTTTGAGGCACTGGATTTCAGAGAATAAATAGACCCATGTTGCACAGAAATTTTGATGAGTTTTAAATTAAACAAAATTGGTATGTTTTTATTAACAAACTTGAAACTGACATATTGAAATTTGCCAACACAAACGAACATATTTATAACATTTTTTAATGATATTACCAACTCCTTTACTTAAGTAAGATTAAATATAAATCTGTGTGAATGCAGCTATTGCAATATTTCGAGATGGGTCTAAAAATGTTCCACCATGCATTGCCATGCAACAAAACGGTGGGACATTAATATATTTATTACGTGAATCTAAGTGAGCAAACAAAATTTAAACTTCTGATATTTATTTTTACATCCTGGCATTTAATTAAAAGATTTACCCAAAGATTCTATTCCTTCGTACAGATTTATATACGACAGAAAGGTTAAATGCAGTATCGCCTCGCCAATACTGAAATAGTTCCAACAGTTAGTTTCGCAAGAATCACCAAAGAAAAAGATCTTCCTTTAGTTGAGAGTTCACTAGTTACGACGATAATAGATATGTGCCCCTCTACCTCGTGGAATTGAAATAGCGCGGGTGAAGAGATATCGTTATTGCGAAAACAAATTGCTCGAGCGTTGAGTTGCGAGATTTATTACAGGACCGTTTTCTCGGGACGGTGTATTCGAATTAATCGTCCCGGGGGAATAATGCGTTGCGCCCATTCTTCGTCCCGCCGAATAAAAGCTTCTCGACGACGTACACGATGAAACGCAAACGTTCTTCTTGTATTAAGGAGGAACCAAACCTGGATCCACCGTTTACGACAATTAACCCTTAACACTCCTACTTTTAAGTGTAAATATCGATCGGAAACTTCAACTTATTCTCGTCATATTTTGACTTGCAAGTTTTTAAGTGCCACACTTTAAATGCTACAATGACATGTAAATAATGAAATTAAAGTCATTCAAAACAAACTTTATTCATTTCAGAAGTAATATAGTTTTCATTACAATGTTTATATTATTAATTATATTAGTGGTGCTTGAGAGGCACACTTGGAACCATAAGGGTTGACAGTCTCTTCATAAAAAGAGAGATTGAGTTAAAAAGTTATAGAGCAACTGATAGAGAGAGAAGAAGAGAAAGAAAGGGAACACGAATAGAACAAAGGAAGACAGACAGAGAGATAACCCTTAACACTTTTACTTTTAAGTGTAAATATCGATCGGAAACTCCAACTTATTTTCGTCATATTTTGACTTGCAAATTTTTAAATGCTACAATGACTTGTAAATAATAATATTAAAATCATTCGAAACAATATTTATTCGTTTGAGAAGTCATATAATTTTCATTACTATATTTATATTATTAATTATATTGGTGGTGCTTGAGAGGCACACTTGAAGCCATAAGGGTTAACACTCCTTTCAACAAAAGAGAGATTGGGTTAAAGAGTGTTATAAAACAACTGAGAGAAAGAGAGAAAAGAAGGGAAAGAAAGAAAACACGAGTGGAACAAAGGAAGGCAGACAGAGAGATAACCCTTAACACTCCTACTTTTAAGTGTGAATATCAACCAGAAACTTCAACTTATTTTCGTCATATTTTGACTTGCAAGCTTTTAAGTGTCAGACTTTAAATGCTACAATGAAGTGTAAATAATAAAATAAAAATCATTCAAAACAATCTTTATTTATTTCAGAAGTCATATAATTTTCATTACAATATTTATATTATTAATTATATTTGTGGTGCTTGAGAGGCACACTTGGAGCCATAAGGGTTAACTGTAACCACGTTTGACTCACGGGCCGGGAAACTTTCGAGGTTAGGCGTGCTCCGCTTCGACCCTAGAGAGGGAGAGAAACTTGGTTTCCGGTACTTTCAGCCTTTCGAGTCCTGGAACCGCTCGCGAAATCGTTCGAGCGTCGCCACGCAGACGAGCTGGAAGTTTGACGCTTTCAACCACTTCCGATTAAAACGGTTATTACGATATTTGCTTACGATGTCTACGGTTAACTAAATACGAATAAAATGACGGATTAAATGGAAGGCATAGTGTAACTGGAAATTAATTGGATCTGAATTGAACAGCCATTGTACGTATGATCTCTCAGGGGAATTTCGCTTCCAGCCGAATATCAATATTGGCGTTAGTATATCTCACCCTGTAGTTTACAAATTCACGCCCCCTCCTCGGTGGTTCCCCAAGATTCCCTGCCGCTTTGTCATTCGAAAACTTTCTCAATTTTCTTCCACTTTAATAATGCTCAAGCCCTCGACGGGGATGGTAATTTCTTCGAGCGAAATTCGCGGAATAAAGTGAATAAAGTAGAATTACACCTGTGGAATTCCACTTTTATTCGAGGAATGAAAAACGAAGATTTCTTGTTTACCGCGTGAAATCATCGAAGGTATTATTAGCCCATTCAAAACGAATGTCGAAATAATTGAATCGATCAATAAAGCTAATATTTTTCAATAAATTTGCTCCGTTGTATTTTCAACCCTCGTTGAAAATCGACGAGGTAAATCGACTAAAGGGAATATTGGGAATGGGGTTTTATATTGCTAAATGAAATAAACTCTTATTTGTGAAATAATACTTAAATAGTTTATTGATACTTTTGTATAGCACGAGGAAGGGCAATTTTGACCGCACCTAGCGAGTTTTGTCACAAGACTAGCAGAACACAGTGGTCGAAATTCTTACAACCCCGTCCGGGTCCTTCAGCCCCATTGTTCTGTTTCTCGATGTTTTCTTTCTTTCTAAAATGCCAGATGTGGCTTAGCTTCTTGGAAGAAGCCCTTGAGAAAGTACGTTAAGAGAAAGTTGGTTTATTGTTAATTTTTGCTTCGTAGTATTTCTGTATTCAATTTCCAACAGGGAAAAATAATCGCAGATTAAATATTGTATTAATTCCACGTTTGTCTTTTATCGGTTAAACGAATTCATAAATCCACTTACCTCTGAGGTATTCCATTCGCTTTAAGCTTTCGCGGTATTCGCGTTCCGGCGGACCCCACGTTAAAATGATTATCACACTCGGTGGAGGGTGAATTTCAGCCTTGAAACTTGAAGACTCGCGAGACGCACGACGGGGTACCGTCGAACTTGCGAAGATTTCGCCAAGGCTCGTCGGATTTCTCGAAGATAGCGAGTGCGGTCGAACGGTGGGGCGGCTGGCTTGGTTAATTAATAATTAACGGATCGTGAGTTGACGCGAGCCGTCAAAACGACGGGCCATTAACGTGCGTCCGGTAAACCGGCAAAGTGACGCGCCTGTATGGCGGCTCGCTGAATTAATAGATGCCGCGTCATCCTTTAATGTGTATGCACGGGCCTGTTTCATACACCCTTGTCACTGCTCTGCGGGTGGATACGCGCGCGTGTCTGCGTGTGCACGCGCGTGTCCGTGACAACGCGATGCCGTTGAAGTTTCGGTTAAACGGAGGATGGGACGAGATCTCTGTTGCGAATACTCGTCCGTTTCGCGGGTCTTCCGTGGGAAACAGCAGGGAGGGTCATGTCATTCTCTGGATTAGGATGTTCCGGAGACGAGCAGAAGCGAATTCGGAATATCGAGAGATATTGAAAACGTTGAATGGTCAGCGGTTACCCCTTTACCTTAGCATCTTATTTTATTAGCGTTACTTGATTCAGCACAAAATATTACAGTATTACTCGAAAGGATTTCAATGCTGACATCAGAGTTAAAGGATTAAATATCGTAATTGTAGTATCATAGTTAATTTTAGATTTTAAGAGAAAGTGAAGGGTGGACAGCGAGAGTTCAGGCTAGGGTGCAAAGTCTTAGGAAAATGCCCAAATATGGTCATGTTTTTAGGATATGTCCAAATATGGTAATGCTCGACGGACTTTTCTGAGGTACATGGAGGGATAAAGGTCAAGGGCCAACGAGAGAGTTTTCTCTGGCAGAGAAAGGGCAGATTTGAACAAGACGTTGGATTGGTCAAAGTTATACACAGTATTGTAATCATTTTCCCTTCTTAACCCATAATAAATAAATTTTATTTTTATAACACTACTATTCTCTCGTTTCTTGCGTGAATTTTCTGGTACCATGCGATCACGGCTATCACCGCACACCTGATTTGCATCTTCAGACGTGTTTCGTAACAGCGGATCCTCCCTCCAAAGATCGCCGTAAGCGCGTGAAGTACACGACGCACAATGGAAACGTGTCTTTGGTTGAGTTGTAAGCGGTGGTCCCCTGCTGCGAGACCAGGAACGGGAAAGAATGGCACCTGAAAGCTTTTTTCAATGTTCCACCACCCGTGGGCCCGTGCGATGAATCAGCTGGAGTGCTATACGCCATCGATTTCGCGAAGCGACGCTCTCCAGCCAGAGTTTTTTCTCTCAGCGAGAAACGAGACCGCAAAACGGCCTCTTCATCGAAGCTTCTTCGTTTTCCACGAAAAACGACGCAACAGATTTCGTTATTTATGCGTGTTCTTTTTGCTGCTGCACAAGTTATAGCCTATTCACTTAGGGGAGTGACATCGTAGTTGAGTGACCATTTTCTAGGAGGGAGGTTACGAATTCGACGATGCTCCAGCTGTAGTACGTACATATCCACCAAGTTTGTGGTTTAAGAAAGAGGACAATGTAGAACATAGTTTAACACTATTCCTACCACGACCGGTCAAATGACCGTTTTTAAAATTTCAATTAGAATTTCGTATATACAACACAATTGAATCGCTTTTAAACTTTAGACTTTTTCTCGAATACACGTGTAATACATTTTTCAATATTCACTTCTCTTTTCATTGTTTACTTTCTGAGAAAAATTTGTAGTCTGTCTTACGTGAGAATGTCGCGGTAGGAATAGGTATACGTGAAGCGTCGGTAGGAATAGTGTTAATGGACTGCAAATATTGTCTGTAAATTCATTTTTATTGTTATTATGGTGGAACAGTATTTATTGATTAGCACAGAATGCAAATTTTGTTTATCATGCTATTCCTTATAAATTAGTTTAATTTCTTTCTACTGAGCATCACTATGCAGCCAGTGACGTTACCTACCGTGTTGTTCTATTTGCCTGCTTTCAGGCGCAAAATACCAAGCTCTTTAATCGCTTATAACTCATAAACAAAGCGTCAAACAAAATATTGTTACTCTTGATTTTCGTCTTAGAATGTTGCATAGAGTTACCCCTTCAATTTTCTCCTAGCTTTGTCCGAACACCCTGTATATAGAAGTGACGGACTCGAGCACTTGCGAGAAATCAATCACCGGGACAGATGATCTCAATCGCAGCCCATACAGAACTAAGATACTAATCCCTCTGTCACACGCCAACACAACATAATCTGTTCTCACCCCAACTCAACTCGCTGCTCTAAATAACTCTCCCCCACAGACCTAGCACATCCCTATTCATGATGAGAGTTCTTTGAAAGTTTTTCCTCCCTCCTTCTCAAGTGATTAAGTATTATTAACACTTAATTTTTCCTCAACTAAGCGCTGCAATTGATTCTATTTGCTTTTGTTACTAGTTAGTCTTAAACCAGTACTGTTCATAAATTTTCCAAAGTACAATTTTTAATAAATTCAACACTAGCTCAGAATCAACTAATAACCAAAGTAAATAGAATCAATGGCACCACTTTGTCGAGAAAAAAAATTGGAGATCTCCCCAATCGGTTGGTCAAGAGTTAATTACCATCCCACCACAGACGAAATCCGAAATTCGTCAATGGAACCGTGCTAATTGATACATACGAATTTCGCGGCTGCCATCGCGAAAATAACCAACAACCGATTCGAGCCTCGTTAAACGTCCCTGGGAGCTTTGTAAATCAGCGTTATCGGTAATCGACGGCTGGCTCGTCGAGCAATTAATCATCGCTGGCGGCAATATCAACAACGCGAGCGCAAAATTCCGCGAACACGCCCCGTCACCCTTACGGAGGCGGCTACAATCAGCGCGATTCAGTCGCGGAAAGATTTATTGGTCGCCGGATTCGGGAATTCGTCGAGGACCATGGAACGCGGAAGAAGGCGACATAATTTCGTTTCCTGAGCAGAACCATTCAGAATTTTGCGCTGTCTCTGAGTAAATTGTGTAACAATCATAAATATAATTTATTTATACTAAAAACTAAAAACACGATGAAATATAACATAAAAATATTAAACCCACTAAAAATTGTTCTGCGACACACTCTCACTTTCTTTCTCTAACTCTATGTCATTATTACTCATTATTAAGACTGCTGTTATCACACACACTGACTGTCTCTTTTATCGCTGCTCTCTCTATCAATACCATGCAAATACAAATCACATAACTAAAACTTAAAAACACGATGAAATATAACATAAAAATATTAAATCCACTAAAAATTGTTCTGCGACATACTTTCATTTTCTTTCTCTAACTCTATATCATTATTACTCATTATTAAGACTGCTGTTATCACACACACTGACTGTCTCTTTTATCGCTGCTCTCTCTATCAATACCATGCAAATACAAATCACATAACTAAAACTTAAAAACACGATGAAATATAACATAAAAATATTAAATCCACTAAAAATTGTTCTGCGACATACTTTCATTTTCTTTCTCTAACTCTATATCATTATTACTCATTATTAAGACTGCTGTTATCACACACACTGACTGTCTCTTTTACCGCTGCTCTCTCTATCAATACCATGCAAATACAAATCACATAGATCATACTTCGCTACACTCATTCCACAACACGAACCTTAATGTTTATTCATACGTTTATCATACGCACTTGCCACAGTTATCCTTCCATACAAACATTCTTTTTCGTACCCCAAATTTTATGATAATCATTCAACCACACTTGTCCACGATGTCATTGTTTCGTGTCAGAGTGAAGCGTATTTTCTCGCATTTGGAGAGGAATTTGGAAATTGCAGAGTTAGAAATTGTAACGCGAACTTCTTCTTGTTTACAAAGTTATCGAGAAGAATACGATGGAATGATTTTCTTTCGGTTTCCGTGATCGCAGCGATGGAAACGAAGAGGCAAAGAATATTCGTAGACGTTTGCAGGTAAACGAATTTAAAGAAGTGAAATCTAAATAAAAAAATTTGTTCCGCTACCTAAATCTTGTATACTGTGCGCTTCGAATATTTTGAATATTTTTGCATATCACGTGCATTCTGTACCTATCTGCATGTTCAGACTTCCCATGAATGCATAAAAATCCGCGGTCTAGTTATGACTTTCAAATGAACTCTGCATTACTCCTACCGAATATCCTGCAAAACCAGGATCAGAAAATTGCGATACCGTGGCGTAGAAACTCTGAGTGTAGTCTGTTCTATGACGGTCAACGTTTAGAAAATTTTGAGTGTAAGGAAATAACGAGACGAATATCCAGGTTTCACGTTGAAACTTTATTCTATGTGCATGTCGCACCTAGCCGTATCGAATACAGAGCTCGAACGACCCCTATCTCTTTAATAATATTTCAAATACAACTAATTATTTTTCATTCTATAGTAATACTCTTTCCGATCCTTCGTCTTATATCCTCCCAAAAAACAGGGAACATCTCCGGGATGAAGGGAAAGGTTTAAGTTGTCCTGTCAATGTGTCGTTGAAGGGTAAGTGTTGCTACGCGATAAGAAAACCACATGCCCTTTGCACTATGTCGAACCTTTTTCGACTCAGGTGGTAGAATTTTTATAAACTGTGAAATCTTTCGCGTCTCCACAAAAGTATCAAATTTGTGTGTTACGATTAACACTTTAATGGTCATACGTTTACCGAGTTAAACTTCGTCAGGGGTCGGCAATATTTTCAAAGAATTAATTAAAAAGAACTTTATATAAATTCACGAAATAATTGAACATGTGCAAACATACACATTCTTAATAAAAAAAAACACACAAATAATTAGATTCTTATACTTCTAATTAAAAAATAATAACAAAAAAGAAAAAAGAAAACGTTAAAATTATTTACAAATTTAATACTTTTCCTTTGTGTGATAATTATTGAAGCAATCACTTAGATGTAATGGTACTTGGCAAGTGTTACACATAAAATATGTAAATTTTTAATAACTAATATGTATAATAACTTAATATGTAAATTTTTAAAAACTAATTTTTAACAAACACTACAATCCTTCTGTCCACCCTTTTTTATCACCGATATTTCAACTAATCGATGTTTTATTGCTCTGGCTAATATGAACTTAAATGCTGCCAAAAAAAAATATCATTTGCAAGAAAGTATGTTTCCGCCTAATAACCCTCAGCGGTAGCATGTTGCGTGAGCCGCCACTAACAGTTGTTCTCACTATCACAAACATGTGTGAGCGGCCATTAAAGTGTTAAAAAGAGCTGCCCAAAACACAAGTTCCATCCATCGTGTAACATCACCGTTACGTCCTCGACTTACGATCCTCTTCGATGAAACTACTTTAACCCCGGCGGTGTACGATAATGTTGCTCGACGTTAAACGTTCAACGGCATAGTGGCGGCATTTTTCAATTAATTTCGCCGCCCCAACGAAGCTCGGACTTAATAGGAATGCTCGCAGGGCGTGCTTTAGCGACCCGTTCCGAGCGTTCGCCGTTAATGCGTTCCGGGGCTGGAGTAATGAAACGAACAGGCACAACACGTTCGATGGAATTGCGCGACGGTGCCCGGGTAAAAGGTTTCGACGTGTAACACAGTGCACGCACTACGTCCATTCTGGAGGAAGGTCACAGGTGAACCTTCCTTTCGTTGCTTCCGGCTGTCGAGAGGACGAGGAATTTCTTTCCCAGACGAGTATTTCATTCCGCCCTGGGACCAGCGGTTACGTTTAAACGCGAGTAAACAGAGGAATTTTAATTCTTTCTTGTGCTTCTTCGTTCCGTGGCATGTTTTTTCGCAACGTTACTTCGTTAAGTGACTTTTATTTTAAATTTACCGTAGGAATACGATCGAGGGGATGCGAGTTTAGGAAAATGTGAAGAGTGGTTGAATGTTTGGACTCGAGTGTTTCTAATTGACCGATTTCTTCTTCTTCGAAAAACACCTCTTCGACTGCCTTCCTTCGATTTTTTTCTCTGCTATTGAAGTAGATTTCTGTTTGCTGTCCGAAAATCAATCCCAGTGATTGGAACACTCGTAACATACTACAGTATCCTTCATTAAATACAATAACAGCTAAAAATGGTGCGAGTTCAATTGTTACGGCTCCTGAATAAATATATTTCGAGACGAACGTTTAGATCATAACATGATTCACTGATTCACTGTTATTTTGAGTTTCCACCCCTAAACATCTTTGTAGCAGTTCTTCTTCTGACAAATCTTCATAAATAGGTTTTATAATTTCGAATACTCTATTAAAAAGTGTTGGTTGTTCCAGCATGAATTTTTATAATTTATATCAAGTTTATTAAAACCTCTGTATCGTTGGCATTTTCACAAATTGAACGAAATGCTTTTGCACAAATATTTTTAAAGTCATACACTTTAAGAAAATGCAACAGAAAATAATTAGACAACAATACCCCCTTAACATTTGATGTCTCACCTGTTTCGTGCTTCTCGCGAAATGCACGAAGCAGAAGTTGCTGCGGTTATTGCGACCAACGGTGGCCGGAGGACCGCTGATGTACGAAACGCTTTCCCGAGAAACAGACTTTTCTTTTGTATTCCCCAGCGACTCGCAGAAATTCCCTGCGGTTCCTTTTAGAGAATTTTTAGGGCACGCTGCATCCAAGTGTCGCAGCCGTTCCGCAGTGAGGTCATCCTGAATTTGCTTTGCTTGCGATTCGGCGGTTCTCTTGGAACTAGCGATCGAACGATCCCATAAGTCATCCAAGATCCTCCAGGAAACTCACGACCATAATTATGCTCCGGAATCACAGCGTTCAAAAATTATTGTCTCTCGAACACAGACGTCTAATGATTAATATTCTAATTGTCCCTATATCGCATGTCTAAACATACTTAGACATTTTAAACTAAAATGTTTTTAGTCGAAATTTCAGCAAACTTTATACAGTCTTCATAATTATGTTAACCACATTATAAGGACAACGAATAAGATCTGCAACTCTGTCGAATTTTTCGGATCTATTCATTCATTTAAACACCGTCTGTACGCTAACTTACTCACCTACCATCTTCCCGTTTTGTAAATCAAATGGTATCTGCCCGTGAATGAATAAATGAATAAGTAATAATAAATAAGTATCGTGAATTTCTTTTTTCCCCCCTTTTGAGTGTTTAATTTTTATGTGAGTCAACTTCTACTCAACCTGTGTGGCTGTAAGATAATTTCTGAAATATGTCTCACGAATTGTAGAGGATTCCCTTGGGCAACAGAAAGTGGAACGTAAAATTTCGAGTACAGCACGGGGTTTAATTTGTACCCAACGTTCGCGTCTAAACAACAGAAACGTAAATCGTCCAAGACGAAGAATGATACGTTCGACGATCCGTTTTCGAGCGGGGTCACGCGTCGTAGCTAAGATACGAGATTTTGGTTAGCGTTCGGGGAAGAAAATACGATGTCAACAAATTCCCCGGCGAGAAAGTAACGAGCTCGCCGTAAATTAGCCCGTTAGCTCGTTAACTTACGGCACAATGGTGGCCACGAGCGGCTTCTCTTCGAATAAATCCGAAGTTTCGTCGTAACCGACTGCTTGGCACGAGTGGCTCCTTCAAAAGAACACCCTTTCTTCCACGCCCTCGACCACCACCACCCCCCCCCTCCCTTACCCCGTCAGCCTGATTACCACAACAATACGGAACTTCCCCTTTGGCCCGGAACAAGCCGAGTTAACCGAGACACCGACATCGCGGAACTTCCACTCGATCGATCCCGTTTGGCGAGAAAACGCTTGCGAATTCCCTACGTAATCGTGCCACGATCCGCGGCTACAATGGCTGCGGAATCTTTAATCGTTCGTCCATAGAACCCTCGATGCTATGCTCGTGAAAGAGATCGTTATCGGTTAATGGATCGGTTGCAGCCGAAACAATCGTAATCAGGTCAGCGCCTGGTGTCTGAGGGGTCAATAGAGGCATCAACGAAATTTTGTTCGCTTGTTGTGCTTGGAGACGATCGGATGGCTGACCTTGGATACCAAGGTGATCATTAGAAACGGAAACTTTTTCCGATTTTCCTTTAAGCTATAATTTTCTGAGGTTCGAGAGTAATGCTTCGTTTTGATCGATACTAGTGTTCCTTCTCGAGAAATTTTCGAGAAACCTTACAATCGTTTATTTCCAATTTCTCGAAAAATTATAGTATCTTTTTCCTTAAAAAATTGTTATGAGTTTTAATTATTTTTGAAAATGATTTTTCAATTATCACAAACTACTTATTATTAGTCACTGATGTATGTTTGAATGTATCTTGTATGCTATATATCGAAAATCAGACAATTCGATTTTTCGAAGTTTATTATGATATGCAGACAATGTTTAGGCAGAACCAAATACTTTTCACAAAGAATTGACGATCTATGTCGTGACGGTGATTAGTATGTAATGAATATAGGAATAAATGTTTGGTTTAAGTATTTCTTTTTTATTACAAATATTTATGGTATAAATTTTTCAGTTTCTTTCTTAATACCTTGGAAATTCTCGAGAATTCTCGAGAAATCCCGAGCCATCCCTCATTTCGTGAGAAACGAAGAATATCGAGAAATGGGGAACATGGATCGATACCGATATATTTCGCGAACACACTTGCAGTCCACTTTTTCGAAACAGAGCTATTTTATCTTGTTGATAAATGTTAGTTCCACCCCGAACAACGAATTCGTGAAACGTTGGCATCGATCACGAAAAAGCGGCACAATCGGAACCCGAAAAACCGCCCCTGCCGTTCGATCAAATAATCGCGAAAGCTTCGTATCTACCATCCCCCTTCTTCTCGGTCGCGTACAGATCGTTTAGCTCGCCGATGGGGGAAATAATCGGGGGTTAAGAAAGGAAGAGAGGGAACGGGGGCGGTAGTGGCTCGCGACGAAAATGAATTGCGAGTCGGGTGGCCGCTAATGAATTACACCGTCGCTTTATATTTTTTCCTAATTAATGGACGCCATCCATCGAGCCCCGGAACGCCATTGAATCGCCTCGCCCGTGCATTTTCTCCTTCTTCCATTCCGATTCGCAGTCCACCAACGCTATTATTCAAGTGTCCCCGTGAAATTGAAGCGAACAAACGAAAACGTTAAGGAGTTACTTCGAGGCGGGTACTCGTGGTAAACGAATAATTCGCCAAGTGATCGTCATAACCGATCAAATGGGGAGATCTCTTATTTTTTCTTCAACAAAACGCTGCCATCGATTCTATTTACTTTTGTTATTAGTTGATCTTGAGCTAATGTTGAATTGATTAAAAATTGTACTTTGGAAAAGCATTTGATGAACTTTGAACAACACTAGTTCAAAACTAATTAGTAACAAAAGTGAATAGAATCAATGACAGTGCTTTGTTAAGGAAAAAATAGAAGATTTCCTAATTCGGTTGGCTAAGTGTTAAATTATTCTGCTGCTGGTGAACAGATTATAGATCTTTTTGTTTTGGATTTATTGGAAAGGTTATAAAGAACGACAAACGAGAATGATCGTAAAAATTTATTGACAAGAAACTATGATTCGTAGTTATTGTTTATTCAATAGTCAATGTTTATGCAGAGTAGGATTTTATTAAAAACACTGATTCGTTGGTTTACTTAACATCCTCTCACTCAGAATGACGAAATGAAGCTCATATTTTGCAATATTCCGTATAACTCTTCGTATTTGCAGTTTGCATGAGAAAAGAGACTGAAGAAGAGTTAACGAGAAAATATGACTGTTCTATAATTTCCATCTCCATTGAATCGTCCAATTAATCCGCCTGAAAAACTTGTTACTCCCGATAAACAAACAAAAGATCACACTGTCCCCTAAAATGAAATGGTTCCCAATCGTACACCTTCGAACAAAAGATGGGTAAAGTTATCATCAAAACATCAACACCTTTCGTTCGTGAATCGCTGCCACAGGTCATCGTTGCGGTTATTCGAACTACACTCACGATTTGTTCCCGTTGCTAAATGGATTTATTTGCGTGCACACACCGCGAACGAACACGTTGCGTTGCCGTACGTACACAAGCAAACAATTTTCTGTATGCCGACTAAACAAACAATTTGAGCCCGCAGTATCCGACCTTTCCAGTGGAATTCGTTTCGATGCGATCGCGCACGTATTTATTGTTACTAGCGGAGAACGTACCAACTCACTGTAACCACGTCATCCAAGTATGTGCACTCGTGCGAACGGAACAAAAGTCGAAGAACAGCGGAACAAAACGATTATTTCGCCACGTAACAGGCAAATCACGGTGAAAAAAAAAAAACGAAAAAATGAACAAACGGAATTCCGCGTTCTGCAGCGTTTTGCTAACACTTCTCACGCCGTTTCGTCCTTGGATGAGAAGGCAGGGTTCTCTCGAGATTCACGCGTATCGTAAGTCGTTTTCGAAGCGTCCGATTTGCGCGGCTCTTTCTTGCTGGTCCCGTTTTTGCAAATCACCTCGTTCGAATCGGCTGGCACGCTGATCACCTCGGTCAACTGCATCGCTGCGGCGAACCTCAACGCCTGTAAACAGAATCGAAGACTTTCTAAGTGATGTCCCAACTTGAACTCGGTTACTGATTTCGATTAATTTGGGTAATAACGTTTCTTGTTCCGTGTTTCAGGTAGCGATTAGCTTTTAACCCTTTGCGGACGAGTATCGGATATATCCGGCCAACTGTCGCGCTACGGCTGGCGTTTGTCTGTCGTAAACGACACGTATAAGATACGCATGGGTATACTAGCCTAACAAGTCAAGTTGGCTTAAATTTGTTTGTTTATGATTTTCTTAGATTTTATGAAAAACTTATTTAAATACAGCTTAGTTTTTATAACACAAATGAGCGACGTAACTAATTTCTTTACTGCTCCGTACGCAAAGGGTTAATTTCTGGTACACGAATCAGTTATATATCGTTACTGGTTCAGGTTTTGTTTTATCTTTGAATACGGTTTTCAGGTACAAACTTAGAATTCTGGTTTCGCATCAGGAACTTATAGCACGAGTTTTGGGTTCTTGGTATGGATTCAGTGTTGATATTTCAGCTTTTGGTTTCGTGTATCGCATTTCTGCTTTCGGGTTTCAGGTACAGGTTCTTAATCGAGGTTTCAGGTACGAACTTCAGGGTTATTTTTAAGTTTTTATTTCAGGTTAGGTTCGAGTTTCAGGTACGCGTTTTCAATTTTGGTTTCGCACGAGGTATTTATAGCGCAGGTTTCGGGTGCCAATTTAGAATTTCGCTTTCAGGTTTTTAATTTCAGGTACTGGTACCTAATCGAGGTTTCGGGATACGAACTTGAGTTGTTCACCGTGCTAAGTTTGCGAGATCATGCGTTCGTTTTACAAGCTTCCACGTGAAACTGCAATTTGTGAAACGAACAGGAAAGGGCACAAAAGGGTCGCTGCGCATTGATAGAACAAAGGGCTCAAAGTGTCGCACGCAAAGGTTTCCGAATCGTGTTGTATACTTGACATTTTGAAACTTTGAAAATGTGTTTTCGCTGTTACAAAGTAATAGCGGCATTACTTCCATATTTTTCCACGAGGTTAAATCAAAGAGAAAAATGAACGTGCAGCAGGAGAATACGAGTCTTCAGTTATGGTTAGAAAGACCATAAAAATATTTCAAAAACAAAGCGTTAGAGTTACGTTTACGTTGACCAAGCAACCTCGTGAAAAGGAATTACATTCTTCGCAGTTCCTTCGTGGCACGTTTAAACGGCAGGAAGAGCCACGAAATTAGTGCCGCTTTCAGCCGTTGTAAATCATGAATCCTGGTTGCACGTAGATAACCTCGTTTTATGTTATCAACTAACCTTGTTCCAGTTTAGGCGAGCTCTCCGCGCGTCGCTCGGCTCCGCTGTTCGTTTCCTTTTTTCGCTCGTTCGGTTTTCGCCAAGCTTGCTCGCCCGCCGTTCGATTCGTCGATCATTTTTCGCGTCCAGCTGGTTCCTATCGTTCGCGTCCCCCTTGATCCGAATCCCGTTACAACTCGCAACCCGATCTATCGTCCCTATTCGAGAAGAGTCCATCGGAGAAGGGCGCCGCGAATGCGTTCGACGCTGTTTTCTCATTCATCGATCTGGCGCGTGCATTTTAATTTCCGTTCATCGAGTTCGTCGAACGCGAAAAATTGTCGCCAGTCGAACATGACTCGCGGAGACTCGCGATTTCGCTGCTGCGCTCGTTCGAATCGATGGATCTACGTCGATGCTTCGGCGAAATAAAAATAACGTTTGGTAACATTGGCGCAGAGGTCGCCAGAAGGAAATCTATCGGTTTCCGAACGAGCTCGCACGCGGTGCGAATTTTTCGCTCGGAGGCGTGTGTAACTGCTGGAACCTTAACACTTTAACTGCCACGTTGGTCACATATGACCGACCACGGTTTCTCCTGTGACACGACACCAGTCATTGGTGACCACAATGCTTCAACTGCTTACAATTGTAAGCGTTGAATAAAAATTGACAGTTGGTGCATTTTGAACGTTACCACTAATTAGAGGATACTTTGAAGTAAAAAGTGCCCTCTCGAACAATTACAAATTTTTATTAGAACGTCGAAAATATAAGACTAATTTCTATGAAATATTGCATCTAGCAATACTGTCAAAACAGTACTAGTCAAAGGGTTAATTAAACTCTCTAATCAACTGCTTACAATTGCAAGAGAGTAGAATAAAAATTGACAGTTAGTGCATTTTGAACATTAGTGCTCCTTAGCGGATGCTTTGAAGTAAAAAGTGCCCTCTCGAACAATTACAAATTTTTATTAGAACGTCGAAAATATAAGACTAATTTCTATGAAATATTGCATCTAGCAATACTGTCAAAACAGTACTAGTCAAAGGGTTAATTAAACTCTCTAATCAACTGCTTACAATTGCAAGAGAGTAGAATAAAAATTGACAGTTAGTGCATTTTGAACATTAGTGCTCCTTAGCGGATGCTTTGAAGTAAAAAGTGCCCTCTCGAACAATTACAAATTTTTATTAGAACGTCGAAAATATAAGACTAATTTCTATGAAATATTGCATCTAGCAATACTGTCAAAACAGTACTAGTCAAAGGGTTAATTAAACTCTCTAATCAACTGCTTACAATTGCAAGAGAGTAGAATAAAAATTGACAGTTGGTGCATTTTGAACATTAGCGCTAATTAGAGAATACTTTGAAGTAAAAAGTACTCTATCGAACAAGTAAAAATATTTATTAGAACATCGAAAATAGAAGATTAATTTTTATAAAATATTGCATCTGGTGGTATGGTACTTTCGTGGCGCTCTGAGCGAAACATATGATTTCGACGTGGCAGTCAAAGGGTTAACCCTTTGCACTCGAGAGGCGACTATTAGCTGTCTAATAATAGTAGCTTCAAAAATGTTCAAATTCGAAATATAAATTTCCACAAAAATTACAATTTAAATAGCCAATGGTCACTACTTTTTACCCATGACGAGTATATTCGTCGTGACACAAAATTCTGCAGCTCCGGATATTCGTCAATCATAGCTAACTTGTTAAGCGAGACTTTCTGCACACAATTTGCATCGAATCCGCAGTCGTCCGATCGAACATGCGCGAATACCGCGTCGGGTGTATCTGTGCAAAACGGCGTCGCGATTTGTTATCATTTCTATATGAATTCGAGGAGCAAAAGGATGGCCGAACGATGCACGCGTATCTCCGAGTGAGATTCGCTGCAGGCAATTCGATTAGTTTCTGCGCCATCGGGCGAGCTGCAGCCGGATCCGGTGACTTATTACGAGATTAAAAGTAGCCAGGGCGACGAAAAAAGTTGTCCAATTCGAGGTCGCCGTTCGCTTGCTCGCGTAAACCGGTCCCTCTAATTCGTCGCCGCTTTTTCTGCCCAGATCCCCTGCACCCCCGTCGACCTCCCACCTAAACGGCATTTATTTCCGAACTTCATCCCCATTTAATTACGCGTTTCGTTCGAGCCTTTTACGGAGACGCCTCGCTTGGTCCGGTCCCCAATCTTTTTTGGGCCACGGCCCGGTTTAACACTAGGACTACCGACGATTACAGTGTACTTATTTGCATGGAACGGATCAAATTGAAAATTACACGAAAAAGTATCGAATACACAGAAAACAAATCTTTATTTGTACCTTCTGCAGAAAATCGTGGTAAATTTTGGAAGCTTTGTAAAATGTATTTATAAGGTTGCTATCAATAATCACCAATGGGTCATTTTGATTGCTCTGGTAATTTTAGTGTTAATATGTATAGTAGTGCATGCTTAACACTAGGACTGCCGACGATTACAGTGTACTTATTTGCATGGAACGGATCAAATTGAAAATTACACGAAAAAGTATCGAATACACAGAAAACAAATCTTTATTTGTACCTTCTGCAGAAAATCGTGGTAAATTTTGGTGGTAAATTTTGGAAGCTTTGTAAAATGTATTTATAAGGTTGCTATCACTAATCAACAATGGGTCATTTTGATTGCTCTGGTAATTTTAGTGTTAATATGTATAGTAGTGCACGCTTAACACTAGGACTACCGACGATTACAGTGTACTTATTTGCATGGAACAGATCAAATTGAAAATTACACGAAAAAGTATCGAATACACAGAAAACAAAACTTTATTTATACCTTCTGCAGAAAATCATAGTAAACTTTGAAAGCTTTATCATAGTGAATTTATAAGGTTGCTATCAATAATCACCAATGGTTCATTTTGATTGTTCTGGTAGTTTTAGTGTTAACCCTTTTAGTGCCAGGCATTTTACGGAGTACATGTAAAGAATGCCATATGCCGATTTGATATACGCGTTCATATGAATAGTTTTATAAGGAACAATTGGGAACCGCTGCGCTAGACGACTTCCGGCGAAAATTGAACAGAAATTCGCTAGCGTATGTTAATCGCACACTCGTTGGAGCTGTCGTGATAAGGATGGCACCTGAGCGGTTTTAACGCTACGCGAGAATGCTCGTGAAAGTGTTTAGGTGAAAGGGAATTTAAAAGGAACAGAAATTGATGCAACGAATTATAGTGGATAAAAGATTACAGGTGTTGAAAGGTTGGAAATTCGTCAGTGTTTGATCGTGTTAAATACTATTTAACGCTTTTATTTAACATTGCAATTTATGATTTACGACGATTAAACGGTGGATTTTTGTGCATTTATAGGAAACTTGAACACTCCAGTGCAGGACGTATATAACATGCAAAAATATGGAAAACATCCAAAGTGAAGCATGCGTTATAATGTCCAGAGAAATGCAATCTCTATGTAGATTCCACTTTTTTATTTCGTTTATCAAATTACAATTTACATAAAAGTTTGCAAGCTAACGACGATCATTATGGTTTGATATTAGTAAATAGAGCTTGTGTTTCTTTTGAAATTTTGTAAGGTCAAGCTTTGCAAGGTGTAATAAAAGTCGTCGTTTGAACACAAAGTAAAGGGAGCGTGAATCAGTTAATGTTGAAGATATTAATAAAAAGTTACGCGATCGAAGGAGGGGCGCTTTTTATTCGACGAAATAAAAGTTTTGGATACAACGGAAGTTCGGTGAAGTTCAAGTATCGTGAAAGGGCAAACGACGGTTTAGAAATTCACTTGACTGCAGCGACGGGCCGGTCTCTTCGAGAAAAAGCGACGGACTTTCATTTCGAGAGGAGAATGTTCGTTAGAAGAGGCTCGGGTGTCTCCGACTTTTCTTTGCCGCCGAAACTCAAGCACCCTACTTTACTTAACAGCTTCAGGTGGAATCAAAAAATGCCAAAGTAACTTTCTACAGCGTAAAGATCACCTTTAAACTCATATTGCATAAACGCACGGTCCTACTTAACCCTGAATTAGTATAGCAACACAAAGATCTCTTAATTGGCATCGTGGTTGTGTTACTTATGAATTATTCAACATTTTTATCATTTATTTACTTATTTCTTATTTTTTTATTTATTTAATTAATTAACAATTTCTTATTTTTATTTATTTAATTAATTATTAATTTCTTATTTTTTATTTATTTAATTAATTAACAATTTCTTTTTTTATTTATTTAATTAATTATTAATTTCTTATTTATTTATTTATTTATTTAATTATTAATTTCTTATTTATTTATTTAATTAATTATTAATTTCTTATTTATTTATTTATTTAATTAATTATTAATTTCTTATTTATTTATTACTTATTTATTATTTATTTATTTATTTATTATTTATTTATTTTAAAGAGGTCAAGCTCTTTAGATACAATATTAACAGAAAAAAGAAAAAAGCAATAATATATCTGTGTAAATTATTAAAGCTAAGGTACGGTACTGTACAGCCATTGTTTAAAGGTTTGTATAGATGTAAAAATGTTGGTCAATTCCAGGAACTTTTTTACATTAATAATTAAACGATTTAATCCACTCTGCTCTCCATACACAAAGCGGTGGAATTCTTAGCTAAGGAGACGATGATTACGCGATGAATGTAACTATTAATTGCAACGAATGCCCACAAGGAATAAACCAGTGGATCATCGTTTAAACCATTCATTAAATCACAAAGGTTACCAACAAGTTTCGAGAAAATTTTGCTCGTCAATTTTCCCGAAAATGAAAAACAAAAGCGTGCAAACGACCGGGTTGTCGAATCGCGAAAGAAAAGCACTCGGTCGAAAATACTCTTGGAACATTTAACGAGTCCATTGGCAGTTGTCCAGTTTCGCGAAATACGAGCTCGGCTCGCGCCGGACGCGGCTATTGTGTATCGCGGTCACGATTTAAAACTCGTTTACCTTTCGCCTGTCCCGGTGGGCGGAATACAAGATCCAGATAATGTAGCACACCATTATTATGGCCGGTATGCAGACGCCGGCTATGGTGGACGCGTCCCGCAGGAGTGCATGATGCACGGCGAGCAGCATGATCGCCAGCACAGCTCCGCCTGCGACGTATCGTCCGGTCCGGCGACGTTCTTCCTGTCAACAAACGACAAATATCCGGGAGGTGTTCCGTGAATTTCGAACGGCCACAACAACAGCAATGAAATCAGCAACAGTCACATTAATCGTGGGAATGGGGGTAGGACGATGGAAAAGTGTGAGAAGCGCTTGAATTGAACGATGGCCGATGGAAACGAAGAATATTTGTACTGTAGCATTTTTGAAGAGTAGTGGACAAATATTTGAGACAACGGGGTGACCGAGGAATTTTGGGTGGTTAGCGCGAAAAAAAGTTTCAGAATATATTCTATCAAAAAAATTAAAAAATGTTAATACCTTTGGGTTTTGATTTCATCCCCTTAAAGAAACTTAATATTGGCGACAAAATTGCTCCATATACATTCCATTGTGCTCTACGCGTAAACAAACTTTCATTAGAATACAATTTTTAAGTTAGGTGTATTTTTCTGTAAAATTGTGTACGAAGACTTTCGTGACTGACTGTACATCCTACATGACAATACTAATAATAATAATATTAATAATAACAATAATATTAATATTATTATTAATAGTAATAATAATAGTGGTAATAATAGTAATAATAATAATAATAATATAAATATTAATATTAATATTAATAATTAAAATATAAATATTAATAATAATAATAATAAATTAAAGAAATGCTGCACAACTTAGAAAGCAGTCCTCCGTAAATTTTCCCAACACCGAGTTGACTTAATGAAAAGGGGATCCAACATCGTTGCGTTATCTTCTACACGAATGCGTCGAAGTCCGTAAAAATACATAGTGTACCGGAAAACGCCGGGGTCTCATCAGCCGTGATGGAAACGAGATCACGGTGCGCGGCGAAGGAAAGGGGGAGAGGGAAAAAAAAGAGAGACGGGAGAAAAACCGCAGGAGGGCCAGTGGATCGGTGTGGCGGCATTAAATTTTGGATAGCAGCACTGGCTGTCGGAAGTGACAGCTCCATTTCCATTCGCGCGACACCGATGCAATTTGACCTGTCCTCGGGCTGCTTTGCATTCGGCGCACGCACTCGCCGATACCCGCTCGCGTTTTCCTATTATTATCGTATTCAAATCGAAGCACCCCCCGGATGTAGATAGTCGGCACACGCCTCGCCGCCGATCTACACTGTCGGTCAAAAGTTTAGGGCCAGTTTCCGGTTCTCCGTCCCGCGTCCTTGCCAGGTTCTCGATCGAATGGAAATTAATACAGGCGATATTAAAAGTATTAATAAAACAAATTTTTTATAGTTTGGTAACAAAATTAAAATATCAGTTGAAAAAAATCTATTGCCGTGTGAATTATTTATAAGTATTAAATTTATAAAAAAATAAATTTATAATATTGGCTATCATACTCGCGTCTATTCAAACAAGCCTGCTTATAAAAATAGTTATCTTCTCAATAGTCATCTCTTTCTAAATATTTTGTCGTTTATTAATAATGCATCCATGTCATTTGATCCCAAAGTCACTCGTACTCCTCGAACTTCAAAGTTTCCTCACCTTATCCGTTTTACCGATCCTTAAAAGGATTAGAACGAAACCCAAAAAGCAGACTTGTCCTAGAACACTACTCGTGTTTCACGCGAGATATGTGACAGTCCAAAACTTTTGGCTGGGAGTGTATTTTGCCTTAACTGAGGCGTGTGCCTCGCGAAACACGCGAGCAACCGTACAGTATGGAGACAGCTGCTGACATTCTGCTTCGAGGATCGAGCCACGGCCACGATTATTTTCCCTGTTTGCTTGGGACGTCTGGCATGTGAGGAAATATGAAATATATCTCGACACACAGTGTCTTTCTTCGCGCCATCTTCTCTCGATGGCTTAGCCTGGCTTCGAGAGGTCTGTTTCGTTCCACGAGAGAGGGTCGATGTCTTTTTACACCTCGTCATGTGTAACCGGCTACATGTACGTCCTAGTGACGAATGTATCGAGTAACAGGACTGAGGATATTAAATACTGTTAAATTAGATTATAAAAATGTGATGTTGTAAAAAGTTTTATACAATTACAGTAGCGGACAAAAGTTTAAGATCAAAGAGTCAAAGGAAAAGTTCTTTTTCATTGTTATTTTATTCTCCTTTGTATACTAATGGCTTATACCCGTTTATAAATAAATAAATAACTGCAACTGCAGACTTTCATTAAGTTCTATATTCTACCTACACGACGTTAAATTATTACACTCAATCAAAAGTATCACAAAACAGCAAGGAATTCGATACATTCGGTTCTCTATTAATCAGTGAGTACGAACACGTTAAAATGAATGCAATTCTATGCAAATAAAACTACAAATACCAAATATAATAAGGCAAACAAAAATTCATCGGCACTAAGGAACACGAAATAGAGGAAAAAAGAATTGTATAGAGGCACTTGGAAGGTCTTTAAATCGACCGGAAAATATCTTGAAAACACGATTCTTTATTTTGCCGTACCGCGTGACCTGCTTTCGTGCGACGCACGTTGCGCGAAAACAAAGGATTAACATTAACAACGTGCCTTCCTTTGCGTTCCCGTTTGCAAAAAGTGTTCCACGCGAACAGTGAAGCAAGGATACAAAACCAGCGAGACCATGAGCAACGACACCATGGTAAAACGTTGCGTTTCACCAGTTTCGTTCTCGAAACTGCTTTCAGGCGATACTTTTTCCCCGCACGACATACGAAAAGAATTATTATTCTTCTCTGTTCGTGCGCAATTCTTTCGCAAACAATGTCTGCTTTGAATCTTCCCACTTCAAGCCATGCATCATCTTCATAAACAAATCGTACTTCAAAATCAATCGGGAGCAATTATATTTATAACACGATTCAACCTTAATTTTAGTCTCAATTTCAGTCGATAAAAATAGCTGCACACGCTAAAATCGTGGGTAAAAATTTGTGTCTCTTTAAATAACCCCTTCGCTATCGCCCCCTAAAAGTGGAAACGCTCTTTGGTAAAATTTAGATATGATAATTTACATACAGTAGCGGATAAAAGTTTAAGACCACAGAACAATGTAAAACATAATTTTATGGTTCGCAAATATTATTTATCTATTCATTTTTATCGTCATTACGGTAGAACACTATTTATTGATTAGCATAGAATACAAATTTTATTTATACTGTTATTTGTTATTAATTAATTAATTTGTTTTCTTTCACTCTTTGGTCTTCAACTTTTGTCCGCTACTGTATATGTACAGCTATTGTCAAAAATCGGTACAACAAACAGTTAGTTCGTCAATTTCATAGGATCGAAAAACAAAGGAATTGAAAGGAATCGAAAGGAAGAACAGAAGATAGCGATTGATTGGCGGGATCGGCGGTCACCCATTTGTCTTCGAGCTTGCACAGCAGTTTATTCGACCGAGCGAAAAAGTTCGAAGGGAACTCGAGGCGAAAAAGTCAAACGGAAGCTACGGAAAAATTCCGAGCACGCGAGTCACCCTGAAAAGGGTCGTGCCGAAACTTTAAACCGCTTTGTCCCTCGTCAACCCTTTGCCCTTTCGAAATGATCGCATTCGTCACAATTATTACGTGTGCAAATTAATTCGGTGCCATTTTCGCACAGAACCCACCTTCATAATTTCTGAATTTTTCTTAACTCAAGTAAACGTTGCTATAAGCATTGTTGGGTAACACCTGATTGCAACGCCAAGCCCTTATTTAATTTTTTCAAACGTTTTTCAAAAGTTTTCTTAAAATTTCTTGCCTGTCCTGGACCTGCTAATCCGATAGATTAAAATCTGCATTTCAAAATCTTTGAAACCACTCTTTACACGTTTTATACGTCACAGCGTCATTACCAAAAGTGAAAAGAAACATTTATTTAGCTTCAGAAGCATTTTTTTCAGTTCAAAAAGAAAAAAGAATGCAATGTCTCGATTGTTTACTATTATTAGGTGAAATTATGCAGAGTTGTCGTTAATTGTTTTAATGTACCTTAAAGTATAATGTTGCTACTTTCAAATCACCGTAGGGCAGGAAAGATATTTTAATTTGAATGAAAGTTACAAAGCGTTAAATGCAAAGACACCGAATTAATTTGCACGCCTAATGCGTGGGCGCGAAGAGCGGCGGGTTTGAAAGTAGATTGAATATTTAATGCAACTAACCGAGGTGGTGACGGTGTTAAGGGTGTCCCTCGAAGAGGAGGCTTCCGACCTGAGTGGCATGGCCCTGGCAATGACACAATACTACTCCTCCTCGCTGTCCAATTCTGATCTGGTTTATCGCCTTTGTTCCATCGATAATTTTTGTACCATGCTAAATTTCTTTGTGAACAGCACTAACTCGTTTAGAAACTCAGTATCTAAATTTTTGCAAACACGTATCTCTGCTATTATTGTATTTTCGTGCGACATATATTTATGTATATTTCTCTTGTACATTAATAGGGATTTACCCCGTTTAATTTGAATAAATAAATAAATCAGGTGCCCCCTGCAGATTCGATTAATCGTCCCGTTGTATTCGAGTATTCCCCTCTCACTGGTATAGATCATCGATGCTTCCTCGTCTCGCGATTCAATTTGCAGACCGTTCTTTGGATTCAAGGATCGACGTAAATCATCATCGACAGCAGTCGAGGGATTCTCAGTGGAACTGCGAGTGTTTCCCTGCAGAGCATTTTAACGCGAACAGGCGTTGTCTCTTCTCTCCTTGGATACTGTCACGGTCCACTTCGAGCTCTTCTACTTCTTTTTCTTCTTCTTCTTCTTCTTCTTCTTTTGTCTTGCTTCGAAGCACACACCTTGCGGAAACTTTTACAATTCTCGACGCGTCTCAAGGGTTGCGCGATCCCCGGGATTCCAGGGCGAAATTTACGGGCATGGCCGACGTTAAATTAAACGTCGCGTGTTTACGGCAGCTCTGGTTTAATTAGAAGCACCGCGACCGTGGTAAAGAACGCGAACACGCGGCGGTCACGAGGGTCCACGATCCTTTAGCTCGTAAACGCTGGGATCCCCGATGCTTGTTTCGTGACACTCATCCGCTGAGAAGTATAATCATTCTGGAACCGTGGCTGGAACCAATGGGGACCATCGCCGGTGGCATCCCGGACAGGGTCATCCCGTGAAACGCGAACTTTCACCTCGACCGCGTCACGTGGGGGACAGAATGGAGGGTCTTCCTGTGGCTTCGATCACTTTGGTCGTCACGAACGGTAAAACTGCCGAAATAAAAGAAAAAAGAAGAAGAAACACTGCGAAGAGTCTATAGGGTGTTCGATGTACGTTTGGTGAAAAAAAAAAGAAAAAATGGTAAACGAAAAGGAAACCCAGAATAAATTCAAAAGAGATCACTCTCGTTCGCTTAGAATGTCAGGTGTAGAGAATGAAGATAAATAAAAGAAGAGACCGAAAACAGTTTAAACGGATTCACAATAAACGATACGTCGGGGATGTCTCGCGAGGGCGTGTCGATCCTCAGCGACGATTAGATCGTTGAAAATGGAAGCGGAGAACTGATCGAGGAAGGATGTCGGTGAACAGTGGCAGCAGCAGCCGCGTTTACAACGCCGCCCGGCACAATATAAGCCAGGCAAACCGGCTAGCATAATAAACGAACAACACGATGGACCAACACACCCACGAAGATAGACGCTCTCGCGGCTCTGTCGAGCGTGTTGCGTTGCGGAGCGGATACGAAGGTAACGCAGGCTTCGCCAAAATTAGACGATCCTTTCCTGTGATGGTACGCGAACGCGGACGTTGGATGCCCTCGGGAAAATTCCTAGATCTATCGTGCAGGAAGAGAGGTTCTTTGGATCTTGGGACGGATCAAGGGTTAGGTGGTATGCAGTTAGGTTAGGATGGCGGAACTGCGGTTAGGTGGTGGACTGCAACCACGTCCTTAGAGCTCATTTTTTTCCTTTCAGCTGCTCTTCCTGTCCTTTAACCGGAATTGGCATTTCCTGTTGCACTCGAGTTTACGAGCTTAAGTTGGTGTCTTTGTCGCTAAACCTGTCGACGGGTTAGAGTATGCTCATTTGTGACGAAGAAATCAAATTGAAAATTATATTTAGAAAATATCTAACACTAGGAGAACAAACCGTAATGATTACAGTAAAGATTAATTTTGTATGCCCTTCTGTAGGTTTTAGTGGTACAAACCCCATATAACCGCGCCACCCCTATTAAAATGGTGGGGTATCTTTAAAAAATATCCTCCAGGTAAAAAAAAAAAGAAAAAAGAAGAAAAGGCGATTACGTTCTTTTGTCATATTTAAGACTTTCCTGAAACTTGATACACTTTTCACCCTTTGTTCCCGCTTCTTCCTCTTGCTTTACCGTTCTTAATTATCTTGTCCCACCGACAAAAGCTTCGCGTTCTCAGAGATAGCTCATAAGAGTCCACGTTCTTTTCTCATCCGCAAGAATTTTTACTTTCCAATGACTGGCATTTTCGTTCCGCCGATCATTCGTAAATCAGCTCCACTCCTACACGGCCGACGGCCTTCGCAGCCGATTCATACGCTATTATTATTGCCACGCGTTGTAACCGATGCCGTTGCCGGCGGTTCGTTCGGTTTTAAATAAATTGAGTATCGAACAAAAAGTATTTTACAATCCTCGAAACGCCCCCGCCCACGCGGCGATCAACGTTTCCCAGCTGTGAGCGGCGTCGGGGACACGATTTATTTTCGCGTTTCACGCGTCACACCGTGGCACAGCTCGGGGAGCGTCACTCGTTACGTAGCCAAGGCTGACGGTGAACCGCGTTACGGGTGAAATCGAATTAGCCTTGTTCCCGCGGCCCGTGAGAGGGTTCGCAACGGAATGTTGACTCCCGAACGCGTCTGATTGGAGATGCTCCGTGGAAATTGAATGCCGGGCTCGCGAGATCCGCTCTACTGTGAATTCTCCTCCGGCGAACCTCCGATACATCCTGAAACCTCTTCGTCTTTGATTGAAGGAGCAGCCCAATATTTGCATTCCCCGGTTCGCAGTCGACGAAGTCGAGAGACCGTGGAACCGGTGAAGGTCGTCGAACAACTGTGATATAATTTTGCGGGAACGTGATTGAGTGGGTAAGAAAGTGCGAAGAGTGGTTGGGCAAAGAAAAGGGACATGAAGAGATCGGATAAGAAAGACGAAAGATTATACCAAATAATTGATAACTGATATTTGCTAAAGATTGTACCGCAAATAATTGAATAAAATTTATATACTTGTTGTAATGCGATCGAGTGAATATGATTCTGGAAAAGTGTGAAGAGTGGCTGAGTTAAGTGATAGCCGTGTGAATGTAGAATATTTGGACCAAAGTGCATTTTTGTAGAACAAAGACCAGTAGATCGACGGATTTTTAAGAAATTAATTGCTTTATTTCCACAGCGAGAAAAATTGCATAAGTAATATCGCTTTATTGGATTTTATGGAAATTTTCAGAAACAATATGTATATGGACAGATATATCCATAGAAAACAATATTGAGATGAAAATTATAGAAAAATAGTGGGAGTTCAAATAAACGAATAGATGTATGTGTATAATGTATACATTTGTATACATTTACTATTGGGAATGAGGTATTATATTGCTAAATGAAGTAAACTCTTATTAGTGAAATAATACTATGATAATTTATTGATACTTTTACATAGCACGAGGAAGGGCAATTTTGACCGCACTTAGCGAGTTTTGTCACAAGACTAACAGAACGCAGTGGTCGAAATTCTTACAACCCCGTCCGGGTCCTTCAGCCCCTGCAGTTCTGTTTCTCGATGTTTTCGAACTTTCTAAAATGTCAGATGTGGCTTAGCTTCTTGGAAGAAGCCCTTGAGAAAGTACGTTAAGAGAAAGCTGGTTTATTGTTAATTTTTGCTTCGTAGTATTTCTGTATTCAATTTCCAACATTTACAAATTTATGTTTTATAAATTTACAATGTATTTATACAAAATTACTTATATTTTCTTTGGGCGTGGTACTTCTCCCACCAGTCCCCTATGTGGATACCAGGTTTTTTAATACAAGTATGTATGGTGGCATTCGATCTTTTTAGAATATTTATAATGTCGCAAATATGGCGGCATTCGTTCGCTAAGGGTTAATTTCTCTCGAAAACGTTCGGAAACGATGCTATAAGCTCCAGGCGTCGTAACTCCGTCGTCTGTAACTCCACGTGTAAGAATTGGCGAGTCAAAATGGATCCCGGACGTATCCCTCGAAATCTCGAACTCAATTTTCGAAACTTTCGGAGATCAGGACAAATTGAACGTCTCCACGAAACGATCATAACCCGACCGTTCCGTTAAATCGTCGTCCTCCAGGATACCTGCGGTTACGACCTCGGTCGTTGTCTGGAGCCCGTTCGAACGGTTCTAATGAAGAAATAAAAGGGGGAAGGCTCGCAAAATGTTTCACGATCGAATAAAGGACTTCTCGAGCCTTTCCATCGGGATACGCCAATAAGCCCGGAGGATATTCGATCAGCTTCTCCTCCATCTAGCATCGCCGGCTTACGACACCGTCTCCGGTACGATTACGCGATTATGTTTCCGTGTACCCTTTACGAGGTCGGGCAACCTTTAAGGTGTGTATTCACCGGCGAACACTTCGCGAATATCGTCGACCTTTTCTTTCTCTAGTGAGAAATTCGCGAATTTTTCATTCGTTCGTCATTTTTTCATCGTGTATACGCGTCGAACCAAATCACTATTGCGGGGCGTACGACGTGTATACTCGTCGTGCAAAATAAAAAATTACCATTGGCTGTCAAACTTGAAATTTCAATAAAATACAACAAGAATATTATCATTTTTTCATTGTGTATAGGTACATATCGAATCAAATCACTATTGCGGTGCGTATGACATATATACTCGTGCATAATAAAAAATTATTATTAACTACTAAACTCGAAATTTCAATAAAATATAACAAGAATATTTGATAGCTTGTTTCCTTTATATTACCAAATTTTTCTTGTTTATGTATGTAGTGTTACAATAATAATAATATTTATTATTCGATTATAGGAATATAATTTACAATGCTATGTACAAATTTTACTTAATTTACTTAATTAACAACTCACTACACGGTATCACGTCTAATTCAATTCTACACGGTGTAACGTCCGATTCAACTCTACTCGACCAGCGAAAACTGTTGCTAACCCTTGGCCTTTCTCCCACCACGTACCTCGGAAAAATTCCTCAAGTATAACCATATTTGGGCATTTTTCCGAGGGCCTCGCGCGTCGCCAAGGGTTTTTCCCAAGCAGGTCTGAAATCCTGCTGTTCACACCTTACTTCATCTTATGCTCTAAAATTAATTACGATACTACATGTATTTTATTAATATTTATATTATTCTTATATTGTATCTTATGTATTTTATTAATTTTCGACAACTCTTTAACAAGTTTCTAATAACAGTTACCTCTTCAGAAACAAATTCTTAATTTTTTATCAGATAAAAATGTAATTCTTCCTCGCTTTTCGTAAAATTTCTAATAGAACTATTTGCCCTACGTTCGACGTGTATACACGGCATTGCTTAATTTTAATTCCGCACCCCGTGGAGGATTTCTAAAATTAAATTCCGCGCTTAACCGGTTAAACTTTTTGTCCGCTACAGTGTATGCGAACAAATGCAACGTGTCCAGGTAAGAACAGTTCGTACACGAACAACCAGTGGAGACGCACCCTTAGATCTTCCACGTAACCGCGTCAGTTTTGTGCCAGGCATACAGAGCGTCCCTCTCTCAAGGGGAGCAATCCCGCGTCGGGTATTCCGGCCACGTATCTTCCGCCTTTCAATCGTACAAGAGCGCGACCGACTCGTTTAAAGGGCGAATCGCGGCCGACCGCCTCTCTGTTTATGCACAATCGAGCGACCGACCGAAAATTCGTTGCATAAGCGACGACTCTGGCGTGTCGTCCTTCGTTCGGACGCTCCTGATGACCCTAATAGAAAACCGGGTTGACCGCGACCAAGATTCGTATCTGGTACACCAGCGATACGGAAACTTTTTGGACGTTTTCCCCTTCCGTCGCGGCCCTTCCCCTGTTTATCCGGGGCTCCTTCGAACGTTTCTTACTCCCTATGACCTGGTTGCCGTTCCTGCAAAGATTGCAAATCCGCGATAGTCGGGGGTGCGGGGGGTAGGGAGAGTGGGAGGATGAAGTGGGACCATTCGCGAGTTCGCAGCGTTCTTATCTGACTGTCGCGTCGTCCTGGAAGCATCCTGTTGCTGTTCTGAAGGGCGTTAACGAGTACAGTTCAAAGAGAAACATTGTTTATGGTAAAATATAAACTTCGTTGGGACACCCACAAGTTCCGCTTGTCGATGTCCGCTCGCATTTGTTCGAGAAAGGAGAAAAAGAGGCGAATCCTCACGGAAATGGCCTCTAAATGGTGTTTGAAAAGAGATAACTAAATAATTAGTATATTAATAAACCTCTTATAAAAGATGAGTAATAAACCTCCTATAATTAATTTATAAACATTTAATTATACATATAAATCTGAATTGAATAATACAAATTATTTATTATTTATAAATATTTGTATAGAACTTAAATTTGTATATTAATTAATATTTATAATATGTATGTATATAATTATATAAATAAAGATCGTGAAACGATTAGCGAAAATTTTCCATTTCGTTGTCTACGTCAAACAGAAAATATACGTTCGCGTGAACATTCGTAGTTCACTTATCGATACTGCATCGGGTAATCGAATTTTAATTAGTTAACGAGCCTGATCGACGACGAGGGCTGCGTTCTTTTCTCGTCGGGCGGTCTAAGTATGCAGCAGCTCGATTCGTTTCCATTTGCGTTCCGTCGAACGTCGCCGGGAATACATGAATATTAAACAGCTTTTCCTGCGATAATTGATTCCCAGCAATCAGAGGGAAATATCTGGAAAGAGGTAACGAGGAGGGTGAGGGAAGGCGTGCTCACCCTCGCTCCTCGCCCTGGTTTACGCGTTCAAGAGAAGAAGAACACGCGGGCGGAAGTTCGAGATTCCTCGCGCGGTCTCTCCCGGTGGAGTACGCGAGCTCACGCCGCGCAAATAAATTCAAATGCGACTCGGCTAATCGAGATATTTAACTCGATTACCACCCCGCCTATTCCAAGCAGTCCGTACCAGTCGTAAAAACTCGTTTCCCCTGCCGGCTGCAAAACTAGCTTCTTTCATCCGTTCTTTCTTTCTGTTGCATCGAAAGGTCCTTTGGTCGACGTGCTTTAACAGGTTGAATGCCACCCCAGTTTTACAGGATTTGCCCGTGGCGCCACGATGAATTTTTTATTATACGATATGCATAGTGTTGAAATGTTACCAACAATAAATAAGTTATAGTGTGTAACTATTTTTAGATGTTTTATACATCATTGCATTAACCCTTTGCGCTCGAGAGATGACTGTTAATCACCAAATAATAGTTTCGCGAATTTTCAAACTTTAATTAGTTTATTTGTTTAGTCAGACTTAGAGGTTAAATAGTCAAATGTGTAAATTTTAGTATATCACTTGACTAAACTAAATGACGTTTAATGTAGGCAAACCTTAGTAAATGTTTCGAATTTGAAAATTTTTGAACTTAGTATCATTAGATGGCTAACAGTCACTTCTCAAGCGCAAAAGGTTCATTTCTTCACATCATTGCATTAATAATGAAAAAATGATAACTATTGGCATTCATCCAAATTATGTGTTTCTACCAATCTGAGCGCGGCGGTCACCGGTGACCCTCGTGACATTCGACTTGTTAACCCTTAGCTAAACTCCTTTTCTCCTAGGCTATTTAGTAAACCCATTCTATGTGACTAGCTATCGATGGTTGCTGATGGACTATTGACTTATTCGGGTTTCCAACAGGTTCCAAGATTCATAACGAGCTTATGAACGGGCTTGTCACCCTAAAAAATGGCGAAAACCCAAAGTCAGGGAACGATCGGTCAAAGAAGATGCTCGACACTTTCTTTTTCTTTCTTTCTTCCTTCTGTTTCGCTCGAGTTCCTGCGGATATCGTTCTGGTTGCAGCAATCTCCGAGAATAATGATCGAGGAACCTTGTATATATCTTGGGAACGGTGATTCGCGAGGAGGAAGCCTGGCTGGGCGCGTGTTTCTCGTCAGTCGCCGCCTCGTAAAACGGACGTGAGTTAGCGAAATTGCGACGTAAGCCGGAT
Source organism: Tetrapedia diversipes (assembly GCA_033822845.1). Taxonomy (NCBI): domain Eukaryota; kingdom Metazoa; phylum Arthropoda; class Insecta; order Hymenoptera; family Apidae; genus Tetrapedia; species Tetrapedia diversipes. The sequence goes on from JAOPTO010002329.1 coordinate 1,260,359, forward strand.
GTTCCGGTAAACGATGCCTCCTTGAGCGCGCGACCATGACTCATGGCGGCCTTTCGAAGGATCGTCGAAGCAAACGCTGGTTTCCAGCGTGGAACCGTTTCGATCGATGAGTTAATGGCTCGGAACGATCGCAATTTTATTAGAGAACGCGCGCGTATTTACGTTCAACGCGATCGTGTATATTTTCTTTTCCGGTCGATGGTCACTTTTTATCGTGTAGACATAAAAAATATTTGTTTAACGCGGGGATATTCGTTTGCGCAGGATATGCTGTTCGCTGATTTGCCTGCTGAGCAACGAGGGCTTCGTTTCGTTTGCAGCAAGCGTGTCCAGAGGGCAGCACATTATGGGTGAGTGATAAAAGTACCGATAATAGGTACGAAAGTTTAAGACCAAAGACAACAAAATAATTAATTAATAAGAAACAGCACGATAAATAAAATTTGTAATCTATTTATGCTAATCAATAAATAGTGTTCTACCATAATGACGATGAAAATAAATATATGAACAATATTTATTTACAATAAAACTATGTTTCTCATTGTGCTATAGTCTTAAACTTTCGTCCGCTACTGTACATTTTTCAGAGTAAACGTAATCAAGATGCAAGTATACAAATATAATACTAATAAATTAACTTTAAACACTGCGTTGCAATATGTATGTTTGAAGATATGTCTCTAGATTGTACGAAACTAAAAGATTGATAAGAGAAAAAGAAAAAAATGAAAGTACCGATTATTTTTGTGTACAAAATCTTTCATCTGATTCGTTACCATAGTCAGTCGATAGGAAAGAAGAGCGAAATTTTTTAAATGTTGCGATGAAAGTTTTCTTTGAAATGCATATTAAATCGTGAACCTGAAGAGTTCTATTTAGCCTTTTATCGGTGAAGCGAAAACAGGGAACTAGAGAGCCATCGGTAGACCCAAAGGTTCTTACCATCGTAAGGATCAAAAGTAACAGATTTCAAGATTTACATGAACAGAGGGCGTTGGGGTATCAAATGATCAGTGATCCCAACGGGGTTCATCTAGAATCTTACCCCTTGCCATCAAAGGGGAGAACTGATTGAACTTGTCAGACTAGCTTCATAATACACTGAGTTGATTTAAGCTGCGCTAACTATGCTTTATTAACATACTCTACTAATTTAGATCTTGTTCGTAATGCTTAAATGCAACTATCTTAACTCCAAGGTGTGATTCTCAGTTTAGTATTACTTTGCAAAGTTGACACATATAATCTTCAATTGTAAAGCGATCGAAGAAATGAAAATCCTTTTAGAAATGAAAGTAATCAGTTATCAGAAATGCAGTTTCCACGAACTGAAACATAGCGACGAAGTTAAATCGACGGCCTCCAGAAGCCCTCTTTCATTTCTTCCATCAACTTCCGCTCGTTTTTATTTGTTCCAATCAAACGAGCGAGATTTTCCTCTTTAATCCCCTTTTCTTCGCGTCCGCAAGAAAATTGAAACTACCTCGTTCCGCCTGCAAGTTCTAAGGTTCTCCGCAATTTCTGTCCCCTTCACCCCCTCCTATCTGCATCAATCGACGAATTCAGATTCCAGATACGATTACAATCGCAATACACCCCTAATCGACGATCATGGGAACGTAGAAAAAGCTGAATTGCGGTGAACCTTCTATTAACGTGGCTGGTGTCACAGGAAAATCCCGTAGATAGGGAATTTAAAGGAGATCGTCCTTTGTCTTAGGTTCGAGATCGCCAGTGGCATAAGTCAAACGATCGAGTGTATGCAAAGTAGCCTGTTAAATATTTAAGGAATTTTGGAAACGAAACCGTAACGTTTATTTAGTGTAATGTTTTAACGTAGACGGTGTGGTAAGTAAGTTGATCAGAGGTTCGACACAGAGCTTGATCAATAAGTGACTAAACTTTATTTGAACTGGTGATAGATTTTTATTTTTAACCAGGATTCTTAACCAGTTAGCTGTGGCACCCCCTTTTGAAAGCGCGCACTTATACGTGTCGCCAAAATTGGCACGGAGAAGCGGTAGAATTTTGCGGCATGACGAGTACACTCGTCAATCTCAGCTAACTGGTTAAGAATCTAAGGTGATCAGTCAGAATTGGGGTTTTACACAACAGGTTATCGCAAGAGGGATGGAGGTGGGACTTGAACTGCTCGAAAATCAGTCTCGTCCTGTAACTAGAACTCGATATCCTTGAAGCTGTATATCATAGCCGGTGCGCGTCGTTATCCATTCCGTTATAACGATGATAATTATTTTCTTCGCCCGATTCCTGCCTGTCGTCGCCCCATAGAGGAGAAACTGATCCGCGAAGCGGCCTGGATCAAAGACAACGTGGATCAAAGCTGTGCAGGCGCCATCGTTCGTTGATCAGCAGCTTCCCACCCTCGGTGCGCCTCTACGATCCACCCTCTTGGTCGAGTCTCTTTGGAAATGTTGGGAACTGAGTTTCTATCTTGTTTGGTTCCCGTTGAATCGCGGTATTGATTGGAAAGTTCGTCGACCACTTCGCATCGCATCGACGATTCTTATTTTAATCTTTATCCTAGGGGTAGCAGTCGCAGGATTGTTTTAAACTATTGTATGCGTGATAAAGCAAGGGACATGGGAGAAGGTGTTAATAAACAGAGTTCCATGACTTACAATATTGTCTATGCTATCCATTTTTTTTTATTAGTAGTAGGATAGAATTTTAACACTAGGTTTACGGGACCCGTCAATTTGACGGATTTCAAACTTCAAACTGAAATATCTCAAAAACCATAGCATTAATTTGAACCATTTTGCAACGTAAATTAATCATTTCATCCAACGAATTTATACACACAATTTTTTTTTTCTAAGCTTTCTAATTTTCATTAGTGTTTCTAACCGCTGTTGTAAGAACTTGTCCGTACGAGTTGCAATGGCCCTCGTCGAAGGGTTGATACTCCAAAAAGAAAAGAGTAGAATTAACAAACATAAATGCAATTATAGGAGGCTCGACCCGATTCTGGTCACCCTAAGGGAACGGGAGAAGAATCACCCGTCACGCTTAATTCGATTCGATGTTAATAACCTGCTCGTATCCGGCGAGCAGAAAGCGACGCGTGTTACGCGGACCGGCCCAATGGCGATCATCAATCTCTCCGCGCCATCTTTGCACGCTCCCGGTGAAATATTATCGCCGCAACAGAGGCTCGACGCGAATTCGCGCGCGTCTTGCCCCGTTTTCCCCCGTTCCCTTGCGTTCCTTCCTTCGTTTTTTCTTCCGTTTGCCTCCCTCTCTCATCCCACGTGTCCATTTCCACGTGGAAATAGCCGGCAGCACCGAAACAACGTTACGAGCTGTCGTCTCCGTTCTTCGTCGCCATTGCTGGCCATGGTGGAACACTCTTCGAGTGTACTCGAGACTGTCAACGCGCATCCATCCGGTGGCTGGTTAACTCGTTCGTACAGGCCGTAAAAAATTACGAGGCTCCCCCGTGCGTGTTTTCGTTCGTGGCCACGTTCCTTGGAACGATCGCGACCCAGATCCGAAACGGGGTCGAGAGGAACGGGGTCTCGTAGACGGGGTGATTCCTTGCACGGAGAGGAATTGAAATTGCAAGATCCGTTCTCTATGTCTGTGCGTTGAGCGATGGGTAAAGCAAAGGTGGTTATTTGCATCAAAGAAATAGAATTGAAATTCACTTAGAAGAATGCACTTAACCAATTAACACTTAGCCAACAGAACGGGGAGATCTCCCATTGATCCTATTTACTTTTGTTATTAGTTAGTTTTGAATTGGCGTTGTTCACAGTTCATCAAATGCATTTTCTGCTCTTCCAAAGTACAATTTTTAATCAATTCAACTTCAACTTCAATGCTAATTTCAGGCAGAGGAAAAAATGGGAGATCTCCCCATTCGGTTGGTTAAGTGTTAATATAAGAGGAACGAATCTTTGTGTATGCTATCTACATAATGGATCACGGAAAATTTTCAAAACTGCAACATAATAAATTTAGAAAGCTTCTGTGAAAAATTAAGAATTGGTCACTTCGATCATTTTGGCAGTTCTATGGTTAAACGAGAACGGATCTTAGGACGTTCATTCTTTCAATTTTAAAAAGGTTCGTCGTTAGTTCTTAAATCTGTAACGCTTAAAATTCGTTTCATCGTTACGATCACTCAAAGTCCCTGATCCTTTTCGTTGCCGCGCTGCTCCTCCAGCGTTTGTCTGCTTCGAGCAGACGAAGAATCATCGGGGTGTTTATGAAACACGCCAGGAGCCCGGCTACGTCACGCGATCTTAATTAACAATGTACTCCAATTTACCGGTTAGAAAGGCGGCGCGCGTCGAACGGTCCCTGGGCGGCCCGTGCAAATTTATGGTGCCGTCTGCGCGCAACTTCAAAAGCCGGGGCTCCGCGATATAAATCAGGGAGAAAGGGTTGAGGCGGTGGAGAAGCGTGCAACGTGGCTCGAAAGGAACCGGCCTGGAGGAGGAACGAAGATGTACGATCGTCATTGTTTCGGCGTTTTCGTGGCGCGACGTTGAATAGATCCTGTTGGCCTGAATGAACGTTAATCCGCATTCATAATCGGCCACGCAACGTTCACGCGTTCTCTCTCGCAATCGCGACCTTAACACTTAGCCGACTTAGCCCATTTTTTTTCTTCGACAATGCACTGCCATTGAATCAATTTGCTTTTGTTATTAGTTGGTCTTGGGCTAGTATTATTCGCAGTTCATCAAACGAATTTTCTGCTTTTCCGAATACAATTTTTAATATATTAACCCTTTGTGATCGACAGGCAGGCAAATGTTAATCACCGAATGATAATTTTGCAAATTTTCAAACGCAGAGGGTTAAATTTATCACGTATGTAAATTTTATTGTATTAATTAAAGTACACTAAGCGAAGCTTAACAGTTAACCGACAGAATGAAGAGATCACCCATTTTTTCTTCGACAAACTGCCATTGATTCAATTTGCTTTTGTTATTAATTAGCCTTGGACTAGTGTTGTTCACAATTCATCAAATGCATTTTCTATTTTTCCAAAGTACAATTTTTAATAAATTCAACACTAGCTCAAGACCAACTAATAACAAAAGTGAATAGAATCAATGCCAGCGCTTTGTCGACGAAAAAGTAGGAGGTCCCCCCATTCGGTTGGCCAAGTGTTAAGGGACCATCGTCGTCTCTGCCATTCACCGGGTTAATTCTCTCTTTCTTTCGTCGGCCGATACCTGAATGCGACCGGAAGCCCTTTCACGCGTCCCGATTTCGTCCGGTGAATCGAGAGCACGTCTCTCGGCCGCGGTCCTCCCAGCTTTTCGAATCTTCCCGTCCCTCGAAGGCTACGATTCGCCTGCGACTCACGAATCCTTCCATTCGGTCCTGGAGGACACCGGGACCGGGGAGAGACAAACGGAGATCGAGGGATTTCGTGGATCCCCCGGATTATTCCGAGGGGTGAACGTTGATCGAACGCTCGTAACGCTTGCACGACGTTTAAGCGCTGCGTCTATTATCCGGAACGCCTATTATCCGGATGTATCGCTGGTCGAACATCGCGTTATCCTCACGTTTTTTCTTGTACCTCATTGTGGTTCTCGTGGGCTGGGAATGGGAACGATCCACGTGGATCTGTTCAAGAGGCGAACGCTGCTTGGCGTGTAAATCTGGCGATACGAATGCGTAGTCGTCGCTGGATCTTTTCGTTGTTGTTCTTTGATGGTTTAGGATTATTATAGAAAGGCTTGCGTAGTATTAGGAAGACTGGAAAATAATTGTCGTTTCTGTCATTCCATCTTTAGATATTTTGCTTAAAAACCAGTTGATTTTTATCGATCCAGCATTGAAAATTTGCACACAAGATGGCGAAAGTTTGATTGCATCATTGATTAAAAATAAAAACTCGTTAAAAATTTATGTGTTTGAATTTAATGTAATAATACATTACTTTCTCCTAGTATTGTACAATATCAATATTTATTCGTATGGAGTCTAAGTGGTACCAGCGATACAAGAACAAAAGAAGTAATAAACGAATGTGTTAGCATAGCGTGGTTGCAATGCACAGACCTCTAATGTCTACTGTACTGCTCGCGGGCAAGCCTTATGTAAATTAGTTTTAGCACTACTCCATTTTATTATACATTCCTTTGCTTCGTGCACAATCTACTCCTTGAAACTTTTCCTTCCTACAAAAGTTTGGATCTAGTAAATTGTCTCTTCGCAGTTCTAGAATTTGTTCCAGATCTCAATTTCAGTTCGACAGAGTGTACTCTGGAGAAAGTGTCGCGAAAGCGAAGTTCGTTTACATTGGGTAGTTTCGTCCTGTCGATCTTTGGATTCTCAAAGCTCGAAGGTGACAAATCGACGAAGAATTCCGTTGGTGTACATTCTGTTCCCATGAAGGGTCCCCTTTCTCGGGAATCTAGAGCGAAGCGATCACGGAGCGTATGCCAAAACACGCGATTCAGCACTCGCCGTGCAAGAGACGGTTACTTCGCTCGGTTTACGTTTTCAGAACGTGCAGGATGGAACGTTCGTTTTCTTGGATCGCTGCACTCAGCAGCCGCGTAAACACACGGGCCTCCGCAGCTGCAGCCTGGCTGCAGGCCCTCTCTCCTCGTAACCGTATCGCGTGCACACCTTTGTCTTCGAACTTCAAGGAACGTGACTCTCTTCGCAAAGTCGAACCGAGGTGGTCTCTATTCTTCTCTGGTGAAGGAACGAGGCTTTCGTGCACACCGGTACACGGCTTAACCATGCCGATTGAAGGCTTTAGTTCGAAAGAAGGAAGCCACTCGAGACAAGAATTTTTTTTAAATCTCCTCTGTTTATTTGTAACTTTCGTTTTGGGATTTCCATTTGGACTAAATGCAACGTGAAACTTTGCTCTGATTGGGAAATAAAATGAACCGGTTTTTACATTACTCTTTGATGTTTATCTGTTTAATTATACTAGTCTTATCCCTGCAGTGCTTAGAATCCAATTTATTTATTTATTTATACGGGATTAAGCCATTAGGGAATTACAAGGAAATTATTACCGTGAGGTAAGAAAATCGTAAACAGAGGAAAGTAAAAATATACAAATGGAAGAGAAGTGTGTAAAGATAAGAAAATTTTACAGAGAAGAGCGGTGTGGTAACTGTTTTATAGAGTGAAGCGATTGACTAAATAGATTTAGGGCAGGCTAATATATATTAGGCTAAATAAGCCTACTCAAACTCGATGTTCTTCACTCTAACTTTCAATCTATTTAACACCAAAACTACCAAAAGGGTCAAAATGACCCAATTTGTAATTTCTCATAGAAACGTGCTAAACTTACTGTAGTGGCTACACATTTGAAAATTTACTATAATTTTTACTATGATTGCTAAAATTTGTTTCCCTTATATCACGTATTCTTTTCGTACAGTTTTCAATTTGATTTCTATGCCTCCAATAAGTATACCCTAATCGTTGGTAGTTCTAGTGTTAAAAACCTAGAAATTGAACCGAAAGAATCTCCATAATTCTTAAAGAAAACCCCCTTTCCCGATTGTTGCACCTGACAAACTCCAAAATGTTCTCGCGACTGGACTAATCGTACCTCGCCGATGGTACGCATCTCGAATTTTCAGATGTCCCCGTTAAACCATTCTAATTATACCGTGAGCGAGATCGATAGACGATTTTAGACACCATCCACAAACACCGGAAACGTTCGTCAATAAACAGTTAACGAGCAGCGAGTTGCTCGCTCTCGTCAGACTTTAAAATAACCCGCGACGCTCCGCGTCCGCGCATAATAATGCGGTGTCGGTGCGCACAATCGTCCTCGTTGTTCCACGTGAGACGCGTTTATCCGACGTCATCCGTTTATCCGCTCTTCCTGGCTTCAATTAGCAGGTAATGCGCCTATCCTTCGAGCTTAAGGCGAATCATTGTGAACGCGATCCCTCGGCGATGCGACAGAGCGATATTCGTTGGAGAACCTTGTTAGATCGCAATTGGAATATGGATCGGTATTATGGTCCCCCATCGAATAAAATATGAACTGATTGAGAGGGTACAGCATAACTTCTTGAGATCTATGCGGCTTTGAAAATTGGTTCTCCCATGCAAATTATAGATCACGACCGTTAAAGTATGCTAATCGCAACATTTGTGATTGTATAGTGGTTTTGGGAGCGCAAGTCATGTTATCCTTTTTTGTATGTACCTTGTAAAGGCACTTTATACCTGCTTGTGGAACGCCCTCCTTTACTATAATCGTTCGAAGCGTAAACCGTGTAGATAAAATGTTATCCAGAAGTAATTCGATGTTGATTTAATTTCTACAATCTACCTACAACGATGACTATGGGTGGATAATGTGTGAGCTTGGCCTGAAATCTCTAGAATCTAGAAGGACATTCTATTCCTAATTAATTTCCATGCACCATTAAGAATAATTAGACATGCTCGCACATTTTTATCGAGACGTTATACATCAAACTTTCTATATTGCGATTACTACCATGGCAAACCAGTATAGTCATTCAACTGACTTTTTTATTGTTTCTTTACCAATGTTTTCAGCCATATTACTAAATTTTTATGATTACCTCACATTATATTAATTAATTTGTAAACTAATGGGTTGTTCCCATATAAATAAATAAAGAAATTACGTCAGAGTGAGAGGCGCAACGCGTGCGATTCGTTATATGGTGATTTAACACGTTCCCTGCCGGACATTTTTTTAAAGACTTTCCGTTCAGGCCAGCGTGGGGCGTACACGCCCCACGTTCTTTTTATGGTTAACACGAGCATGTTTTTTGTGGTATAATACACAATATTTCAGTAATTTAAATCCATAAATTTAAAAGAAGGGCATATCTCTTTATAAATTTGAACCAGGAAAGCAATCATTTTTAGTTTATTTGACAAAATATTGTTAAAAATATACCTTTTTTTAAAGGCTGTTTTCCGGCGTGGGAGGAAATTTTAGCATGGGGCGTATCCGCCCCACGCGGCAGGGAACGTGTTAACAGTATTCCTATCGACACTTCACGTTTACCTATTCGTACCGCGACATTCCCACGTAAGAGAGACTACAAATTTTTCTCAGAAAATAAACAATGAGAAAAGAAGTAAATATTGAAAAATGTATTATTCGTATATTTGACAAAAAGTCTAAAGTTTAAAGGCGATTCAATTCCGTTGTACATATGAAATTCTAATAAAAATTTTAAGAACGGTCGTTTGACCGGTCGTGGTAGGAATAATGTTAACAGGGATTGATCGGAGCAGCGGGCGACCACGTGAAACTCGCGAAGTCGAACAACACCGCGTCTGTTCGTGCGCATCGTACCTCGTGTGGATAATTAGAAGTATGTACGAAGGATGTGTTAACCCTTCACGCTCGAAAGACAGTATGCAGTCTCTCAGTTGTTGTATGGTACCTCAGAAGTTTTATGATGTCAAGGTTTAACCGTTGACTGTCACGCCGAAATCACACGTTCGTTACATTTTCACTGTCTTTACATTTAAAACATGGGTTGAAATGGTAGTTGTACCATTCAATCCTCTAAAAGGCAGTGAAGGAAACACATTTATATCCCATTTTCTTCTCTTCTTTTTTTAACCATCCTTTGCAAAGCCACGAACCCGTTAACTAAATAATCAATCATATAACTATGCGCATAGTTCTACACAACATATAAATTCTATAAGAATGTAGGAATAGAAAGCTTGTTTCAAAACACAACTCGAATCTTTGATCGCATTTACTGTTTATTCAAACTGGCCTTATCTTTCTCGTCTTCCACCTCGACGATTCAACATCCCGCGCGGCTCGTGCCGCAGTCTTGCTTTCCACATAGGTTGGATCTCCGCTCTTCAATAACGAGAAAGAAAGACTTTATTGGGAATGGGGTTTTGTATTGCTAAATGATATGAACTCTTATTTGTAAGTCAATACTTTGATAATTTATTTAATACTTTTACGTAACACGAGGAAGGGCAATTTTGACCGCACCTAACAAGTTTTGTCACAAAACTAGCAGAACGCAGTGGTCGAAATTCTTACAACCCCGTCCGAGTCCTTCAGCCCCTTTGTTCTGTTTTTCGATGTTTTCGAATTTTCTAAAATGCCAGATGTGGCTTAGCTTCTTGAAAGAAACCCTTGAGAAAGTACGTTAAGAGAAAGTTGGTTTATGGTTAATTTTCGCTTCGCAGTATTTCTGTATTCAATTTCCAACAGACTTTTGTTGTAGTTTTTGATATTAAATAATTTTATTTATTATATCACACCTGTCCGCTCGTAACGCCTTCGTTCTCTATTCGCGTCTCTTACTCTACTGACTCATACCTCGCCTTTTGTCACACCGGTTTACGAGCTCTCTCTCGCTCTCTCTCGCTCTCTCACTCATTCCCTCTCATTCTTTCCTCACTCAGCCTATCATTCGCTCCATTACAAACAATCTAATTACCCATTCGTCCTTTTGAAATCTCTCTCTCTCTCTCTCTCTCTCTCTCTCTCAATCACTACACTTTCATTTGTTTCCTCTCTTGATTTCCCGAAATCGTCCGAAATCGTCTGATCTCACGTTCACGCGTTTATTGCGATAGCGTGCGTAACGGAAGGGGATGTTCCCGAGAATTCCCGTCCTCAATCTGGCATCACAGGTTGGGAGACGCGAGTTTTATCGAGATGCGTTGGCTAACCGCACGCGGAGCTTCGTCTCCGTTGATCCGTCTGTGATACGGACGGGTATCGGCCACGACGCACGTGGTGTAAATAGATAATAAAAGCAGGGTGAGAAGCGTGCGGGGTAGGCGACTGACCGGCGTCGAATGCGACTGCAGCCTGCCGCTGTTTATCTTCTGTCAACTGACGATAGGAGAGCTTGCGTTGCGTTCCGTTGCGTTCCAAAGTCTCGTAACACGTCGCCCTGAAAACGCTCGAGTTACTTTCTACGGCACAACGCGTGGCTCGAACGCTCCGAGACGACACGGCGCGACGTTTTATCGAAAATCAACGCTCCCCGTCTCTGCTTTCAGGTTAGAAAACAAACTCAGGAGAAAGTTCTGTGCTGGAATAGGGAAGCGGTGCGTCAACGAAATGGTTGGGATGAAAGGGGTGAAGCAAACGGTAGATATACAGGTTTCAGATGGATAAATAGTTAAGCACATCGATGATGGAATAGATGGGACAACTTTTTGTTTTAGTTTTGAATATCAATAGATACGTTAATCGATGGCTAAACGATTGAATTCATTGATGTGTGAATAATTACTGGCATTATCTCTCTCTCTCTTTCTGCTGTATCCCTATGGATATGTTAATCCATGACTAAATCACTAAATTCATAATCGTGTGTATAATTACATTTCTATATGCAATTACTGCATTTAGCTTAAGTTAATAGTAGCAGCCCGGATTAATGATTACGTTTTAAAGTTTCGTTTGTGAGGTGTAGCCAGAAATGAAATAGTATACTTCATTTATCTTAAACGGTATACTTTATTCAGCGGTTTTTACTTTTCAAAGTGAGCTCGTGATTAATTGCTATGTGGTTATCTTCGTAGTGTATATAATGTTTCTCTTTGCATACGTGTGTGCATGTGTTATGGTTCTAGTCCTTTATTGTAAGATGTCGTTGTTGCCACCTTCCAACAGATTTTGTTACGAACTTTCTTCCACCAAAACTTTTTACTCGCCTAAGTAAATATCGAGCGTAAAAATAAAAAGGCAAGAGAAACTCTCTGATCTGTCCATTCCTGTTTGGGTCTGACACGGCACGTGTTGGCGGCACAGGGCCCAAAACGGGCGCCGCTATCTCGTCCGACGCCCACCGCAGTTATTTCCTCTCTCCCACGTGTCAATTAGTATTCTCTCGGATTTTCGTTATTCCGCCTTTTTTCACGAAATTCACCGAGTTCCAGGAGACGAACAACGATGGGCGTGGGGAGACATCGGACTTAAAGCGGTCGTTAAGGAAGATTATACGCGGAGGAGGCTGAAACGAGGTCTTCCATCGGCGTTTCGCTTACTCGAGGCGATTAGACAGTCCCGAGGAGCCCGATTCTCGTTCTCAATTCGTCGTGGAAGCTAAATACAGTGGCGGCTCTCTTGTATTTGTTACCTGCTTAAGCTTTGTTCGCATTAATCAAGTTACTTCCTTCGTTGAATCCTTCGGGTTCGAGTAACTTCGCTTCGAACCTGTGTTCGTGTGAGTTGCGTTACTCGAACCGCAGTCGTTTCATTGGTTTCATATCGTACGATGACATACTTTGGTCTGTTAACACTTTGACTGTCACGTTGATCAGATATGACCGGCCACGGTTTTTCCTGTGACGTCACGGTGGTCATTGGTGACCGGAGCGCTTCAATTGCTTACAATTGTAAGAATTGAATAAAAATTGATAGTTAGTGCATTTTGAACATTAGCGCTAATTAGGGGTTGCTTTGAAGTAAAAAGTGCCCTATCGAACAATTAAAAATTTTTACTAAAATATCAAAAATAAAAGACCAATTTCTATAAAATATTGCATCTAGCGGTGTACTACGATATCTCCTGTGACGTCACGGTGGTCATTGGTGACCGGAGCGCTTCAATTGCTTACAATTGTAAGAATTGAATAAAAATTGATTGTTTAGTTAGTGCATTTTGAACATTAGCGCTAATTAGGGGATGCTTTGAAGTAAAAAGTGCCCTATCGAACAATTAAAAATTTTTACTAAAATATCAAAAATAAAAGACCAATTTCTATAAAATATTGCATCTAGCGGTGTACTACGATATCTCCTGTGACGTCACGGTGGTCATTGGTGACCGGAGCGCTTCAATTGCTTACAATTATAAAAGTTGAATAAAAATTGAAAGCTAGTGCATTTCGAACATTACTGCTAATTAGAAGATACTGCTTACAATCATAAGAGTTGAATAAAAATTCACAGTTAGTGTATTTTAAACATTGACGCTAATTAGAGGATACTTTGAAGTGAATTAAAAATTTTTATTAGAACATCGAAAGTAAAAAATTAATTTCTCTGAAATATTGCATCTAGCGGTGTACTCCCGTGACGTCCTTAGCGAAACATGTGATTTCGGCGTTATAGTTAAAGATTTATAATCGTATTGACCATATATACATGCGATTTTACATTTATCGAATCCAGGAAACGCACTTTCCTCGATAATTGCTTGGACAAGGCCCAGAATTCAACGCAACCAAGCGCGCGCGTTGCTACGCGCAGTTAGTTGTTTGCCGATTAAATATGGCGTCGCGGCAAAAATGGCGGCGCTTATTGTTCGAGAGCAAACAGGCGGGTGTCGCCATAGCAAACATAGTAAACCGTGAACGTTAGTCATCGTAGGAAAAGCTACGGGATTTTGTGGGCAGTGAAATTCGCAATAAACCGAGAGCACCCCGCTGTTCCCTATGGACCCAGGTCAAGTGGCCCAGGCGCCCCCCGGGTATCGGATTTCCCATAGATCACCGAATAACTTGCGACTACCATGGTGCCCGTAATCCCTCGATAAACAAAGGATATTCCGTTTAAAGAGTTTCGGCAAGCAAGCGAGCCGAGCTCGACAATTAATCGAGGGACCGGTTAGTTTTACTGCCCGCAAACAGTATATATAGCTCTGATATTCTATGGAATATTTGTGTTTTACCTTTTAAGCGGATTATTTGTATGCAGAAATTACTTTCATGGGTAAAATTGAAAATTAAAAAATTCATACTGGTATATTTACCAACTCGTTAATGTTACTTAGTTATTTATAGTAATACTAGCTGTTACCCGCGCAGAAGTACTTTGATTTCAATTTTAACCATTTTCAAGAGATATGCAATTTTTCAAACCCTTAACTTTAATTTTAACCAGAAAGTTAAACGCTTATTAATTTTTATAGTGCTTGCTTCAAAGTCGGCGGATTTTCAAACAAACTTTCAACCTCTATTTAACCCCCTTAAGGGTGGAATATCAAAAACTCCTTCCTTAGTGGATGCCTGCATCATAAAAAAGAACCCATTGTCCAAATTTCATGTTTCTTGCTTCAGTAATTTAGGCTTTGCGATTTATGTTTTACCTGTTAACCGGATTATTGGTACGCAGGAATCATTTTTGAAGGTAAAATTAAAAATTAAAAGATTCATACTGTAGGTATATTTGTCAACTCGCTAATGTAAACTTATTGGTTATTTATAGTAATATTACTTAGGTACTAATGCTAAAGTTTTCGTTAACGGGTATTTGTAAATTAACGACGGAAGGTATTTATTTTGCTGCTTAAATCTTCATAATTTAGCACCGCGGGGCAAGAAAAATTTGATCTCGTCAATTCGGAAGTATAGAATTTTTCGGAAAAAGTTTCTCGGTTAAGCGGCCTGGTAAGAAAGCCATTATGCAAATTGTTCGAAGACGGGCGTGAAGCCTGAAAAAAACTGCATTAAGTCGCTAACGTTGAGAACACGTGACTGCATAAATCACGCCAACGTCGATCTATGATAGAACAGCGGGTATGGACAGTAACTCTAAGCCGCTCTATTCCTAAAATGAAAAAGCTTCGAAATCACTTTCATGGCTAATAAATATTATATCAGCTTCAATAACGAATCCAAAACATAATTAAACTTCGCGTAAAACATAAGTGACGTGTACAATAACTTATTTAACATCTAACAATAACTTTAATCAATCAATCTTCGCAATTGCCTTTTAAACGTACCTACGTGAAGATCCGCAAAAGAAATCTTAAAATTTCTAAGGGATGTAATTTTTTAACAGGAAATTTCGCTTTTTATCGTTTTTTGCAGAAAGCTAAGATCAGATATAGTTCGCCTATCCTCGAGGGTGAGCAAGCTGAATCTACTGCAGTACGTTCTAACAGTTTCCCTGTTTTAGAAGCTAAACATTACTCCTAAGATTGTTTCAAATAAATCGTGTCGCTTTGATTCACATCGCGTTTGATCCATCACACTCGAACGTATCTAATAGCTGAGCAAACCGAGCTCCGTTCTTCCCTCTCGCATTGTCTACCGAATTGCAAATTCACAGCGTCGAAATTCACCTTTTGTACGTTTCCTCGAGCATCCCCGGCTGCGCTTTATCATTATTCCCTCGAGCAGCTCGAGCCCCTCCTCTGGAACGCTCGTAACTTGGACCACGGGAAAAGAAGCGTGTAACAGACGAATTTCTCGGGCCGAGAGCGCGTCGCCATCTGTTTCTCGGCGATCGACGCCAACAGGGAGGGGTAAAAGCAGCCCCACGAGGCTTCTGGAGTATCCCTCGCCGGGTTGGCAACGTTACGCGTGCCCCACGAATCGTTCGTCCCACGGAATTGCAACAGTAATCCCCGGCCGGCGCCGTTTGGCATTTACATAAAAATAATTAAACGGCTCGTTCGCCCCTCCGACCCCGTTGTTCCTCCGTTCTGGCGGAACATCCGTCGGAACTCGCGATCCTCGTAAGGATCGCGATCGAACACCATGCAAATCCAGAGGTTCGGGGACTTTTATAAAATTGTAATGTATGCAAATGCAGGCTTTCGGTGTTTTCCTGTCATGAATTTTAACGTTGACGATTGATCGTAGCGTGAGTAGTTATATCATCGCTTAGAAAGTTTTGAGCGCAGCGATTGTGAGGCTAATAATACCTTATTTTTAAGTACTTTTAGTGTTCTGAGTATTTTATTATATTTTACACAGCTATGTTGTTGTAGAACAGAGTAATTACAATAGAGTTTGATCTTAAATTATTTCTAAATTATTTGTAAATTAAATGTATTGTAAACTAAATTCAAAATATTATAAAATATGATATAATCCATCCAGAGAAATGCATTTTATACAATACTAGCTGTTGCACGCATTTTTTTTTATAACGCTTACTTCAAAATTGGCGAATTTTCAAACAAACTTTCATCCCTTATTTTACCCCCTTGGAGGTTGATTTTCTAAAAACGCTGAAACACGCATTCCTTTATTTCTAACCAAAAATATTTAAATACCAGTTTTCATAGTGCTTGCTTCAAAACCAGCGGTTTTTCGAACCACCACTTTTCAACCCCTATTTAATCTCCTTAGGAGTGGAATATCAAAAATTCCTTTCTTAGTGGGTGCCTACGTCATAAAAGCAAAGTTCTAGCTTTGGTAGTTTAGAATCTGCGATGATGAATGAAGTCGTGACATGTCTTTTTATTCGTATAGACAAGCAGTAGCGAAATTCTCTGCGTATCAATATCATGAAATTATCCACCATCGCGTGTACCCAAACTTTTGAACCACAGTGTGCATTAATTCCTTCAATGATCCCCCTCAAGAACGTTTCACGGTATACGTACATTACTCGATTCAGCTGATCGAACAGCATTATGGAATCGTGCATTCGGCTAATGGTAAGAAATCTACTCGATTTTTGTTCCTTATACTTTAATCGGTGTCCCTTCGATCGAAGGGGCTCGGGTCCCATTAATAATTCATATTAGACGCTCGATGCGTCTCTGTCACCGTATCGAGGGCACGATCGATCCGTCCCCCGAGCAACGCCACAAAGGAGACCCCGTATTCCGCGTTTTATTCGGTTTCATCCGGCCCAGCCGTCGTTACCCCCCGAAGCCCTGTTACCGGGGTAGCCGCCACGATTGGATGTCCCCCAGAACGATGACATCGAGATGAAAGGGAGAGAAGAACATCAAGAAGACTCGTGGCAGTTTCCCCCCGCCGTGACCGAAGCGTGTGACTTTTTGTCAGAAACAAGTGGACGAAGGAGTCACCATCGAGGTTGCACAGGAGTCCGTTTGGTTCCTGAAAATATCAGAAAGGAAAGGGCGGTTTCGATCGGTTTGTTTTGGGAAAGACGATTGAATTGGAAGTTGGGAAGGACCCGGTATGTGGAAAAAGTGTTTCAGGATGCGTTAGAGTGGTAGGATTCTTGGGGAAGAAGGCGAGCTGTTTGTTTGTTGGAAGTTTTCAAGTGTCCTGAAAATTTGTAAGGCTGACCTAGCTTGGGGTATTAGAGTCGAGTCTTTTCTTAGTGCCTATGCTAAGCTAAAACGGAATTATTCAAGCCTTCGATCTGAACGCTTCTATATTAAAATTAATTTTGCAAATCAGCGATTTCGTCAGTTTATTCTTTATAATCCTATCACTCGAGTAACACTACAATTTCTTAAAATACACAATATACATATAAAGCGTGCGCACCGTTACATGATGATCAGTGTTACTCAGTGTATTAAATTACCATTTATTTATTAATATACAAAGCAAATTAACAGGGTAGCCTCACGATGAGTAGAGATCTGACTAAATTACCTACGTGAAAACTGCCCATAACTCTTAGCTCTCCTAACAAAGCATGGTTGAACTCAAAGTTAGGCAAAATAGCCATTTCGTTGACCTCATTCACCCGAAAAATTTCAAATTCTTCGTATCCTTGATCGCAAGAAATTTTGTACAAACTTCCCACTCTTGCCGCTATGGATACCAGCACCCGACCGACCCGGCCTTCATGGTGGTGTGTAACATCCGTGCACCCCGCATAGACACGTGTTACGGTGGCGGAGACGCGTGAAAGCATCCATCAGGACCAGCATGGTGCACCGCGAGCATGGTACGCAGCTGGCTGGCTTCGTTGTACCGTGTCGAAGCTCGTCTCGATGGCTGGGCAAGCTGCTGCTACTGCTGCTGGTGAATTCGACGTGGCCCAGGACGAGGGTGGATGCGTTCTCGACGGGACGATCGCTGCGAGGGTTAAATACGAGGGGCAAAGGGGGACAGAGAGGGGAACGAAGGAGCAAGGACGATGGTATTCCGGTGGATAGCCGTGGATCGCGTTAGATGAACTCCATTGGGGTGCCTACGCAGCCGGAACCGATGAAAGACTGTCCTCCGTCATCCCCCGCCAGGCATTTTTCTCCGACTCCCCCCCGTGCGGTGATTTTGATCGATATCTTTAATTTTTGCTCGACGATTCGCGACTCTTCTCCCCCTTCGATGCTCGTGTTTGAAGGATGACGACAGATAACGATGCAGGGAAGCGTCTTGAAAAAGAGGAGGGATGATTGGAAGGGAGGGGCAAAGGATTACCTTGAAATTATCAACTCAAATCAGGATGGTATTTACAAATTTTATTAACTATTGTATCGTGGAAGGTGGAAAGATGGCAATAACGACATCTTACACAAATCGCCAGATAAACATAATAAACATAAACTCACACACACACATACACACACACGTTACATATAATATATATTACAACACTAACCGATCAATAGTCCTTTAGGAGTTTGATCTCTGTATAAGCAAAGCATACTATTCTATACTAATATAATCGATACTATTTTCGGTATCACTATTTCACCATGAAAGAATCTTCCTATCTCTTCAGAAAACTCAAAAATTTGGTTATCCTCTCTCAATCTCTCTTTCTCTGTATCTCTTCTGCCGCCGCTTGTTTTGTACTGTCCCCCTAGTGACGGGACACCACTCACGCCCAAAGCTCATGTATATATCACAATTTGTTCTTTTATTTTAATAAACTCTTCATCCAATAACCTGGAAGTTATCAATCATAACAATTCGAGATCGGAAAATCGCAGCCACGCAGCTCTTCCTTCCCTCGTCCCAACTTTGTCCCGCCTGGCGGCACTTTTCCCGGCCGGTTAAACTTTCATATTTCTATGCATCTTGTAACGAGCCGAAACGCCAACTTTATTCCCCGTGACTGCGCTCACCTTCTTGCCGGCAGACACGCCAGAAAAACGATGCTATTAATATTAACGACGCTCGAGCAGGATCCGATGTTCCGCGAGTTTCGAAGTTTAGCCGACGGTGAGGAGCGCGGAACCGTTTTGTTGTGCGCCAGACCCTCGGTGAATTTCGTGCCTGACTTTCACAATTAGACTGCTGCCTGATAGGCGATCTACATCGGGCTGGAACAACCTAGCCCGTCTGCTAGAGTTTCAAAGGTTGTCGGTCGGTTCGTTTTTTCTCGGATTCATCGATTGGAGTTGCTGAATAACAATGCAAGGGGGACGGGATGGGTGCAGTGGATGCTTGGTTCGATCCAAACTATCAGAAGGAGAATTCATTTTTTTTCTGGGTTTATCGATACATAGGAGCTTATCGATACCAGTCTGATCTAGCAGGATTTAACCCTTTGGGCTTGAGAGGTGACTGCTGATAATCAAACGATAACAATCGAGGAAGTTTCCGGATGCAAATAGTCATGTTTAAAAATTTCAACAATCTTTATCTGAATTGAACGAGTGTTAAGATGAGAATTTATTAAATTATACAGGTATCATTCCTGTGTACAACCTTTCTCCATCATTCAGGCAACTTAAGAATTCCGTTCATCCAGAATCTCTTAGGTTATTCAGTGAAAATCTTTTCTACGTCATTTTTTATCTCGTCGAAGGAGTTGAAGTTTTTTCCATTAAGCAAATTTCGTAATGATCGAAAAAGGTACCATAAATAGCGCGTATCTCGTTTGCTGCTTTTGTGGCATTTTTGCCTTACCGGTGAAAGAAAAATATCAAATGCCTAAAATGCACTTTATGTTCTTCTCTATTCAAAGGCGTATAAAACTGACAAAAATTAACATATCGTATCCAAATTTTGTTTCAAATATGCCTGAAGTATTGCCTTTTACGATATGTACACATATTATTTGTTCTCAATCATTCTAATATATTTAGACCTGTCCTTATGCCACCTATCAAAAATCGGCACCAACCTTTCCGAACAACCCAATATTAATCTTTATACAATGTATTTATTTAAATAACCAAAGAAGCTTATTCGCAAACTGGCAGACAAGTTGAATGGTAAGAACGTTAACGAACGATATCCAGCGATCTATCCGTTTGATACGCCTTAAAGCTGCCTTTGTCCGTCAAAGAGATACCCAACCGCTTTAATGATTCCGCAGCCGAGAAAACAGCACGGACGTTTTGGAAAATTTGAACAGCCCAACATCTGATAATCCGCAATCTAAGCATCGCTCATCAAGCAAGGGTGCATTGTGCGCATCGTGCAGGGAGGGCGTATTAAGTGCGCGTCCCTGTATAGCTCATTCGGCGCAATCGCGATCGTAGATAAGGCCTGTCACGATCTCGCGGCAGGGGAGACTACTCCTAGGTCGTACATTTTCCTCCGTTCATTATACAAACGCGATGGTTTACGTCCGGAACTCGCTCAGCGTCTGTTCCGTCTTCGGCCCACGGACGATCAACAATCTCGATGGAGAAAGGGACGTCGTCTCGTTGTGATTCATCGCGATATCTACGATTTATCTTGCGGCGGCAAGCGTTCTCAACGCGACGAATAAAGTCTTGATCGAGCAGAAACCGAGCCCCGTTCGCGAAACGATAATATTTGCGCGCCAACTCTATCGACATATTTAATGCGACCACGGAACAACGTGGAATAACAGATGGACCATTAAACGGGCAAATATTTTTGTTTTCCGGGGCACGACGGGAGCTGTGCCTTGGTTAAAATTTTGACGGGAGATCTTTAACCCTTTCGCTACTACGGATGACTATAGTCATCTGCCACCTGTACACGACGGGTGACTATAGTCAAAATGGAGCCAAAAGTCAAGTTTTATTCGTGGTTTAAGAAATTTCATATAGAATCAGATTGTTAAAAAATTATTGATCAACATTATGTTATAATGATAGTTATTAATTTGTTGTGTAATGTAAAAATATTAATTGTATTGTTGAATTAAAAATATATGCATAAAAAAATTATGAACACGAATCGTTTTGCTTCTAAACGTAATATTAACCCTTTGGATTCGGGAGGTGATTATTAGTCGTCTAATAATATTAACTTCAAAGATTTTCAAGGGAAAAATATTTATTAAGATTCGCTGATATTAAACAGCATTTAGTTTAGTTAAGTCATATACTAAAATTTACATATATGACTATTTAACCTTCGGATCTGACTAATATACACACTAACTAATGCCTGAAAATTTGCGAAACTATCACTTGGCGACTAACAGTCGCCTTTTGAGCGCAATGGGTTAAAAGGTCATTTTGGAAACAAAAGTCTTGGTCTTGAATGCTGAAAACTGCGCGCATTTAATGTTCGAACTTTGAGTACAGTACTCCGTTTCACACAAGCCACTTCATAGCGAGACCCGTCGTAACGAAAGGGTTAAGGTGGCAGAGGAACGTTTCTAAATCCTCGCGTTTCGTGAAATAACCAACCTATCCCTCGTCGATAATTCGTCGATCCTCCATTTATCATCGAGTTGATTTCAATGCACCAGGCATGACTGGCTGGTGTATACTGAATTCCTCCGACGAGAAACCGGTCGATTCTGCGGGGCAAATGGTGTTTCGATGGAGGCATTGGCGGCCTGCGGTGTTTCCGCCATTTTCACGCAACTACATGTATGTATGTAGCTCCAGCGAGTAACAGCCAATGAAACATCCATTTCCTGGTACTCGTCAATTCAGGAAAGCTCTGCGAATGCCTCTGAGATGGCAACCATTTCCCTGTTATTATCTACTTACACCTTTCCTGCTCCACGAATTCGATTCTGAAACACTGAAGGTTCCTTCTACAAGTTGATTTCGAAGCTACCATGTTCAAGCAGAGACGAAGAGTTGGTTGCCTTCCGGTCATCTTATTTATCTTGTATTCCGGCTTGTCGCGCGTGCTCGTTTCTGCTTAAAGCGTCGAGTCTGGCTGATTGGCGGATTCAACTCGACTGTTTCCCTATTTATAAATTCTCTTGCTAGTCAAACATATACAGTAGTGGACAAAAGTTTGAGACCAAAGACTGAACGAAATTAAACTATGTAATTTGCATGAGAAACAAAATTTTGCATTCTGTGCTAATCAATAGAGAGTGTTCTACTATAACAACAATAAAAGTGACAATACAGTACAGACAATATTTGCAGACCATAAAACTATTTATGTTCTACATTGTCCTCTCACATTAAATTATTAGAAATTTGATTCTGTTCCTTTTTGTGTTACATTTATTATAATTAACTTTACACTGTACGCGGCACCTGGTCGGAAAGAGAAATGAGTGCAACAACAGGACAACGCTCAAGTAAATACGTTAGTTAGATGACCACGTGACTAAAGTAAGTAGAGATTAACAAATGTCGCGATTAGTCTATCAATTTAAAACACATTCCAAAATAAACTTTTGTCCGTTACTGTACTTCCTCAGTCCTTACGATAATACCCATAAGGTCTCCATCGAATTAAACTCAAATTGTCCTGCAAACTTCCTCAACAACTCGATGTACCTATGTATATATGGTAGGAACACGCTGTTGGCTTGTCGTTGAGAATCACGTTGCGTGTGTACGTTGCATCGCAGGCTGAACCCACGATGAACCCGAGGCGCAGGCCAGGCGCCAGTTTCACGCGCGCGATAATCCGTCGAATGACGGGGCAGTCTCGTAGGACAATCGCACAGGGCCCGTTGGGTGTCGAAACGCAATTCATCATGCAGCCTCGGCAGCGAGGAACAGAAGAGAGGGGGATGAGCAGCGTGAGGCGCGAAGCGATGGGGAAACACGGGAAGTGGGATCGAAGGGGAGAGACAGAAGAATGGGCGCGATGGCTCGAAGAAACGTGGAAACGGGGAAGAAAGCGGACTGGCAGGGCGAAAGGGGGGAAGAAAAACGGCCGCGGGGCGGTTGGTGCGCAGGGCACCCTTTGCACGCACTCGACGCATCAATCTTCTTCGCCAACAATGTTCGCGTAAATTACCCTCATCGATATCAAAGTGACGAGGGTGGCAGCCGGGGTCTGCGTTGCCGGCGGAAGAGACCGGCCCTTATCTCGCGCCAGTCAGAAAATTGAGTTTACAGAGATCCCTTTCGCGGAGCAGAAGGCTCTCCCCGTTTTCCAGGAACGTCACACCCGCGGCGCTGCCCGTTTCCTGGGCCCTTCCACGAATTCCTTTCCGGCTAACTCTTCGCGTCTCGCAGCGGAACGTAAATTTCCGAGAGGATTGGTAAAATTCAGGAGAAGAGGGATGATACGTAATAGAACGTTGGATTTTATTCTAATTAACGTAGACACGAATCCATCTTAATACAGTGGCGGACAAAAGTTTAAGAATCAAAGGGTCGAAGAAAATTAATTAATTAATTAGTAAGAAATAACGGTATAAATAAAATTTGCATTCTATGCTAATTAATAAATAGCATCCTACCATAATGACGATAAAAATGAATAGATAAACAATATTTTCGAATCATAAAATTATGCTTTACGTTTGTCATATCATTTTGAACTTCTGTCCGCTATTGTAATTACTAAATTAATTAAAGTAATTAATTAATAAGAAATAACGGTATAAATAAAATTTGTATTCTATGCTAATTAATAAATAGCATCCTACCATAATGACGATAAAAATGAATAGATAAACAATATTTTCGAATCATAAAATTATGCTTTACGTTTGTCATATCATTTTGAACTTCTGTCCGCTATTGTAATTACTAAATTAATTAAAGTAATTAATTAATAAGAAATAACGGTATAAATAAAATTTGTATTCTATGCTAATTAATAAATAGCATCCTACCATAATGACGATCAAAATGAATAGATAAACAATATTTGCGAATTATAAAATTATGCTTTACATTGTTCCATCGTCTTAAACTTTTGTCAGCTACTGTAGATGGTTTCTTGGATCAGATTTATCTTAATGGATATTTTACCATGAACACTTAAGAATGTCATAAATTAGGTTTTAGATCCGCTACTTTGCTGGTGCCATTCAGGAAGATTGTTCATCCACGTTGACAAATGAGTTGTAGGATAAGCCTACGATAATCCATTTCTGAGCTGGTCCTATTGTATACAGAGTAGTTACGGGCAAAAAGTCGCACGTAGAGTCGGTACCGCTGTAAAGGGTGAAGGGTCGAGCTGGGGAAACAACGAGCGAAGGTACCGATACGTCAGTTTCCTGCATGTGCAGGTCGTCAAACCATGATGGGCTGGGCCTAATGGTCTGTGCAACGGAGCGCGTATCTACCTGCGTCGATTATTGCTCGTTTAGACGTACACCGCAGCTCTAAGAGCCGGTGTAACCGATCCATCCGACGTCGAATAACCTATAAATCGCAATTAGCCGTTCTAACCCTCCATCGTGTAACCTTTGACTCCTGCGTATGCGTGTGTGAGTGTGTACATGTATATGTTTAACCAATAAAAATATAAAAGAGTGCTGTGTGAGAAAGATATATATATTAAACTCAACAATCCTATATATAATATGATTCTACAATTAATTCTATAATCTAATATTTCATAATTAGGAATGTAAGAATAATATATGTACATATACAATTACAACGTGAACATTTGAATTATTGTAACTTCGTGAAAAGAAGTCGCACAATAATTATTTTCAGCTCATTTTAAAGGTTGAATCTTCTACTTTTACACTGTTAAATTCAATTTTTCCTAGGATTTCTCTGCGGTTAGTTATAATCGTGAAAACGTGGAATGGTTTCTTCAAAAAGACTGTGCGAATTCAAACTCCTCTGAGAAATTAAGAAAATTTTTTATAAGCCTGAAATAACAAACAGATTGAAGAACAAAGCTTTCTCTTTGTAATGGCCTATCTAAACGTTGACGTACGATTTTTTGTAACTGTTTTATGATACTTTGAATGAGAAGTGTTTCGTCAAATTTAACATGTCTTTGTACAAAATCAGACCTATTGTACGAATACGATTAGAAGTAACTGTATACACCTTTTATACCTCCTTTGGAAACTTAAGCAGCGCTGCAGGTTATGGGATCGGTGTTGCCGGTGTTTTACAAGTCCAGGCTCGCGTGTCTACGCTCATTTTAGATCCTAATTGCACCACGGACAACCTTGTACCTGCCGCTTTATCTGGTCGCGGAGGCCAGCGATTTTCGTATCGAAGGGTTCCGTTAGGGTCTGAGAAGGAAATTGCCTTCGATAAAGGCTCGTCGAACATGGCGGCTAAAAGAGGTCGCGCAAAATGTGCAAGAGAACGCGAACCCTCGCTTTCCGTCATCGCTGTACTTGGGGGAAACAGCTATAAACGGTTGAAGGTACCATGAAATATTGTGAACGAGGAAAATTGACGCGTTAACAAGCGTCTTAAAAGCAACACGGGTTATGCAAATATATTTTATAGCATTCAAAGAGAACACCTTGTGACGAGGAACATGATTTTGTTCAAAATTGGAACAAGTGGCTTCAAGTTGTCCAATTTTTTCTTAAACAAAATAGTGTTTTATATAGTTCCATAGATAGATAATCCTAAACCGACATTATTTATCTACGATATGTTGATTCTTTAAAATAATTTAAGATCCCTTGAAGTCGTTGAAAGTTGATGTAGAAAATCGTTCCACTGCGCAAGTTACAAAATTTTGTGATTACTCATCGAAGGGAAATTCTGAATGATATTGAGTGACTTTAGAAGACCAACGTATCTAGGTCAATAAACTTATCTCCGACTAGAGAAGAAAAAGATTCTATTCCATTTAAAGAGATCAAAGGCCACCTTGAAGTAGTGTAAGTAAATATCGAGTATGCTCTTCCGGACGAATTTTATCGAATAACAAATAGTTCGAGATCACATTTACGTTATATGCGTTTGTCAATATATCATTACAATTATATGCGTTTCCTTCGCCTTATAACTTTTTCCGTGGCCACACATTTCGGCGTTAACCTCTTAGTGCTAACAAAAGTTGTTTTTAGGGTCCATGGACGAAAATATGCGTTTGCCAATTTTTTCGATCTTTCGCTTACTGCAATGCAGTTGTCAGTGTACCAATAAGGATACTTCGTCTTCAGTGATAGTCCCTTCGAAGCACTTAGGCTAAGAGTATTCAGTGCTCAAAGGGTTAATTATCCACAAATACATGTGACGTTTTTCTGACGATTGTTAGTAAAAAATCGCGGAAATTAGGTAACGTTCCCTTTGGTATCTCGAGAAAACTTGTTCGCTGGCCGCGTGCATCGAGCAGGCAACGCAATCGGCCCATAAATTACCAGTGATACTATGCACCGACGGCGGCAGCCTAGCTGGAGCGTGCTTCCGATATGTACGATCCCAGTCGAGTCTAAGGCAGGGCCTTAAATTTTCTTCAGACGCCTTTAAACAAGAGCGAAAGGGTGGAGGAAGAGCTAGGGGAGAGATTAGAGCTTGCGAAAGTTTCGCGGTGCCTTGGCGTCGACGATGCTCGGTTTAATGTACCGTTATGATCTTTATGGGGGGCGTTTATAGGCCATTACGATTGAGTTTTCACGCCGAAACGGAGCTACGCTCGTCGGGGGAGGTTCCATGAATATTTCCCAGCCCTTTCCGTCAAGTCGTTGGTAACTCAATTACTCAGCAGAAAGGGTTATCTGTTCGCGATCGATTTTGTAAACCCCAATTAATTGTTTTATTTATTTATGCTAAAGAGACGAAGATTCGACGCTTATCTACATAATTTATTTTAAATAGTAATAAATTCTATCATAACTCCTGTTTCCGTTATTAACACATTACTGACAGGGAGCCTATTAATCGGCTTCTTGCGTGCTTCGTTTGTAAATTTTATAATGTTCCTTTATACAAAGGTAATACGTTTCAGAGCGATATGATATGTATGCGGAAAAGAAATATTAAACTGTTAATTATGCGAAGAAAATATCGTTTAACCCTTTCGCTACTACGGGCGACTATGGTCGCCCTCCATAAAATGCAATTCTCAAATTGTAATTAAAAGTGTGAATATTAAGACGTTATAAATAACCTGTTTTAAGATAAAATATTTTCTTCGAAAACACCATCAAAACAGCTCAGGTTGTAATGAGCCGTGCAGTTTTGTCGCAGCGCGGCGAAGAGCCCACCCGTAGCGAAAGGGTTAATAATAAAATCATTAACGATGCATCCATGCCAAAATGAGTCAGTCGGGAGTGCGTATGTTGAACCACTAGCGGTCGGTAAAGTGTTAAAAATAAAAAAAGAGCTCCACTTCGAGACTGGATAGCTTCATGGTGTTTTCTAAAGTAATCGACTCGATTATCGGTTCGATCGGAAATGGATCGCTTCACGCGCAATCGGCGCATCGTACTCGAACGATTTCGAGAAGAAAAAAGGAGGACGCGCTCGTTAATCGAACTTGCCCTCTTTCCAGCATGCCAGTACGTTTCTACGTTTAATTGCGCCCGCGTATAATTCCCACTTTCGCCGACTCCTCGCTACGACTCCACGGTAATGAAAACCTTCGGCTAACAGGATCATCAGAGACGAATTAAGCGAATTTGCAGCAATCGCGAAGGCTGCCGCCGGTCCAGGCAGGATCTTCAATTAACGAAGCTTATTTTAATCATCCCTGATCAACCGTGAAACCCCTTCCTTTCTCGCCGTTCGCGCAGTAATCGCGTCCGCTGGAAAAATTTCTGTCTACTCTCCTCTGACGCCATTCACTTTATCAATCAATATCGTAATTTGTGTTAACATGGAACAATAATCAGTGTTAACATCATTTTTTTACTAGGCAAGAAAATAACTTTGTACATAATTATTAGCGACCATTTTAACTCTTTGAGGCACACGATTTTAAATCTCGATAACTAAACATTCATCTAATGGACTACAGACCAATGCCAGTTTTACGAATTCGAGATTTATCAATATTGCAAACGCTAATTTTTTACTACTTTTCTATGTTTTAATTAAAACATTATAATACTTTCCTTAAATTACGCTAATTTGTTTGAGATAAATAAGGGAAATATAAAAATATACGTGTTTTTAATTTGTACTCTATGAGTCGAATGATTCATCACAAAGTAACACTAATTTTTAGTTATTTTGGGTTAAAGAAAATAAAAACCCAAGTTGAACCGAATCTTTTTTATGTATAATAAAATAGAAAAGAACATTTATCTGAGTTATTAAAATACTAAACTGTTTTACCGGATAACTTTGACTTTCCAAGGTGGGGCCAATTTTAACCCACCTAACCTCCAAGAGTTAACAAGCGAAGATAGCATCTTTAATTTCCACGAAAAACAACGTCTTCCTGTGATACATCAATGAAGTATATACCAGCAGCGATAAATATAAAGAAAATAGCCATGAAAAATTCATTTATCGCGCCAACCGTGTCACGCAACGTGTAACACCGGTGACCATGGATAAATCAACGAGATCGAACAATTTAGCGTAAGCTGTTTCCAGGTCGCTGCGCCTACCGTTATCCCGTGGCGGTGGTCGTGGATCGAATTCTTTCGACAGGAAGCCTGTTAATTTTCCCCGGCTCGCTCTCGTGCTTCACGATCGCTATGATCGACGACGTTGCTCCCATGGGCGCTCGTATTTATGGGGGCGAAGATTAGCTCGCGAAAGCTCGGCGTAACCTTTGCGCCGAGGGAGGAGGAGGAGACTTTTACGACATCGCGACGTAATCGAACGGCGTTATCGTCGCGTCTGCCGCACGAGTAACTTTATTACCTCCTGTTTACCCCTTTCCTGAAACGCCGCCGTTCCTTGCGCGTGCTTCGCATTTTTATTGTGGATTAAATATTACCTGGACAGCTCGGGGTGTTCCCTTTCACGAAGACACTCAGCCAGGATTTACTCTTACACGTGTGAGGAATTCCGTCCGTTTCCCGGAATACCTGCATTCGCGATGCTATTATTGTTAACACATTGTTGACGGGTCACGAGTTAACTCGGGTCTTCCTGTTCAAACGATGCTAACCAGTCACGATTAAATTCGTGATCGATGCGTTTTCTTTCCGCTTTTTTTTAATACCGAAATGTATGGCCACGGAAAAAGTTATAAAGTGAAGAAAATAAAAATTGACAAACGCATATATGCGTCCATAGTCCCTACTCGCGACTTCTGTCCGACGCATATATGCGTCCATAACACTCAAAGGGTTAAGCCTCGAAATCCTAGATTGCTGATAAATGACACTCGCGAAATGTTTTTCGGCGACAGGAGAATTCTACAAGGGACGTATTATTTCGCGACTGGTGATAATTGGCAGTCGTCGTACGAGGATTATTCCGCTTATGGATTCAAACGGGTTAATCGATCAACGCGCGTTAAATTAGCAACGAGCTCTCGAAGCGTGTCACTTTTCCAAGTAAAATGGAACCAAAACCACGCAAACATCACTTCTGATATCTCCTGTACGCGCCATTGGTGCATCACCGGAAGCTGGACGGCGCCGCGTAAACCGCTACAATCACCATCGACAGTGCGAGACATCCAAACATTTCCAGCTCGGCCCCAGCCGAGCGCCACGCATCTTCCTCGCCCCGTTTCATTATTTCACCGTTCAATTAGTGAAACAAAACCGTTGGCCGCTCTCGATCGCTTTTGCAATTCATAATCCGGACAAAACAGGGGTGAGGGGTTCGCGCAACGGAAGAGAAGGGGTGGCTGCATTATCGTGCAGAACCTGGAGCGCATTATTTTCGAGATACGATCGCCGGCCACGGCATCTCGATTCCCTTAATGAGTAACGGTCGATCGAGCAATGATTTCGCCGGATTTCGAAATCGTCCGAGCAACCCTGGATCAAACCGTCTGCCACCCCTCTCGCCCCCCTGCCCCAACGCGCCACCCTTTCGCCTGGCGTCGAGGCGACCAGGAACCACCGCCCCCGCCGCGCCAATCGGGTTGGTTGTGTACGGGGGTGGACGGGGGAGGGGGGCCAGATAAAATCTGTATTACGTTTAGGGACGCACCGGTGCACGCGTGCGCCCCCTGTGCGCGAACCTATTAACGTGCGTGCACGCGCGCGTTGCGTCCCGCGGCGGGACAGGAGCGGAGAGATAGCGGGCGTGTAACGGGGTGAGATCGCTCCTGGATCCCCGTGATTTACGCGTGCCGGCGCTGCTTCGAATTCCGAGGCTTCCTATTAACCGGGCCCCGTCCCCCCCCGCGCACCCCGGATCGCGTTCCTACGAAATTTGAAAAACGATTTTATCGGAGAGACCCGATTGCAACGGCTGCAACCGGCCAGCTCTGCTCCGGCGCGATATTTCAGCCGTCAGGGGACAGCGGCGTAATTGCGGCATACATCTCCGCCCCTAATTTCGCTATAAGCTTCGCATTAAGGCGGCCCGGAAAAAGCGAGCCAACCGCAGCGTCGCCTGGTCCAGCGACAAACAATTATTCGCCTCTTACCCTTTCGTCCTTTTTTCTCTCGCCCCTCTCGCCCCCCTCGTCCTCCTCATCCCGCCCTCCCAGCCCTTGGTCCCGGTTCTTTTTGCGCGGCGCCGCTCGGCTCCGGAACGCTAAGGACACTTTAATTGACAAAATTTCGCAGACACACCACCGGCCCCCGACATAAATTCCCAATTTTCGCCCGGCAGAAATGGCGAAGAAGTTTAATTGGCGCCGTCCGAAACTTTTAAAGCGTTTCCGCTTGTCGGCCAGGAACAGCGTCTTGTTCGCCCCTTCGACGACGGCGGGCTAAAAAGGAGCCGTCCAAGCGGTTTTTACCGTGAAAGCTTCCGCCCGATGGATTGCCCGTCCCTCGAATCAATTTTCGACGGCGTCACAACGGACGTCCGTGAAACTTCACGCGACACCATGTTTGCTTCGTGATCGACCGTCGACGATCAGCTTGGCAAACAATATTTCAAAGTTTCGCAATGTTCTTCTTGTAATAAATGCATACACTTAGGTTAATGAGTAATATGTTTGATTACAAATAATATAATATACAACATATAAATGGTTAACGTGATATCGAATGTTTCGCATGGGAGTTTATTTGCTACTGTGTTGCTGTGAGCTACTCATTGTTCACACACGAGGTGATACCAACTAAAATGAGCTAATTAGTCGTATTTATAAGGTTACAACTATCAATTTTTACGGTTCAGCATGGGTTGACTGTAGATTCTCAACGCGTTCATAGAAAGTTACCGTTTTTGTTTAACGTAAATGTACCTAAATATATGCGTAGAGTTATTTATTGGTACGTAACAGAGTTCCACAAGAACTTATGCGTCACACAAATACAATTCACGCAGTATTCCAAAAAGTACAATTCCGAAACAGCTTTGGTCCCATAAAGGTTCGACCGGTTCGTTAAGCGCTCGCGTTCCTCGTACAAGCCTAAATTCGAAGAGGAAATCGGTGAAATAGGGGGATTCGAGGGAGCAGAGACGAGTAACGATCGATCGAAAGACGGTTCACAGAACACCTTCTGCCGTTCGATCTGGCTTCGTCGAACGGGATCGCAGCTCGCCGCGCTGTTAATCTCGCGCGAGCATAACGCGACTATAAATTACCCGAACGAGCGGCCTACGAGCGCACACCACACGGGGGAAGTGTTTGCGGTCCCGGCAGCGGCTCTTCGCAGCCCAGCCTCGTTCGATGGTTTATGGACTTGATCTTGCGTCCTGTTACCTTGATTCTCGGTCATTATCATCGCCGACCTGCACGCGATCGCGAGTTACCGCGGCGCAGATGCATCGCGCGCCGCCAGGAAGTTCGCGCTCTGAAAACACATAGGCGGAGATGGTAATTTCGCGATACGAACGATCGCGCCCGCCTCGCGCTCAGGCGCTGTATTTATTCTGTCGATAATAACGAGCGCAGGGGCGGCGGTGTATATTTTCTCACAGATTCCGCTTGGCCATTGTATCTTCCCGGAAGCGGCGCGCAACCGCCGCCAGATCTGGCCGAGCGATCCTCTCTGGATTCTCGGCTCGTTTAACTTGGCGTGCGAAATTTCGAGAACCATGCAACTTCTCGCCTGAGTGTACCCTCTAACCTGTTCTAAGTTAAGCGAAGTTTGTTCGCTTACGAGGAAACGAATTGCGAATAATACATTTAGGAATTGAGGAGCCGCGAGGAGGGGATTAAAAAATTAAGGAACGCGAAGAAATTAACCGAACGAGTTGCGTACCTTCCATTTAACACTTACTCCCATTTTCTGAAAATTGTATTTTGGAAAAGCAGAAAATGCATTTCATGAACTGTGAACGACGCTAGTTCAAGACGAACTAATAACAAAAGCAAATAGAATCAATGACAGGAAAAAATGGGAGATCTCCTCATTCGGTTGGATAAGTATTAAGACGAAGCATCTATCGCTTTAATAGAAATCAAACAACTCTCGGTGTCATTCGGAAACACGAAACGCTGCCACCTAGATTTCCAGCAGCATCGTAACAAACGAAACCGCGGAAACGACAACGGACAACCGACGGTGAGAAGAATCGAAAAAGGGTTAGCGGGGGGCCAAGGTGGTTTCCCACGGAACAACAGAGAGATTCACGCAAGGTACCGTTGCACTTCCGGCAAGGAAGTCGGTAGTGGGAGCGAGCACGTGGTCGCGTGGACTCACCCCGTCCCCGCGTCGCTAGGAGTCGCGTCGAGAAGAAAACAAGAAGGTTAGGTGGTAGAATAAGGGTGGGGGTAGCGAGAGGTTGCGCGCGCAGCCACGGGCCACGCTGCCGCCGGTGGCTCGAGAGGCGGCCGCGTGGTTCGCCTGGCCTCAGTAACTCCGAAACCTTCGAGCGGGTGAGTCACGTTCGATCCCGAAACCGACCGACCGTCGAGACGCGCCAAAACTGCACGCTCCCGAGAGTATATTTTGAGTTCGCTATCTCGTCGACATTTACTCGATACCACGAACACCGTCGCGACACGGTACGCGATGAAAGGACGCGTATGTTTCTTCCAGTTTGTCAACGTGCGCGGTGAACGTTGAACGGTGTCAACGCTGTTTATAAACACGACACACGCGTGACCCTGAAATTTTCGTATATTCCACCGAGTTCCACTTCAAAAGCGAGCCAATTTATTCGTGTTCCGTCGACACACACTGTTTTTATTGCGTCCGAGGAAACTTTGAGATCAGTGACCCGGTGTGCGCGTTTCCGGAAAGGCCGCTCGAACTTCCGCAACAAAATCATCGAACCAGCGAATACCGCGTGTGATGCTCTCTGTTTGACTTCGACCAGCGATTCTGTGCCCGCGTATCAATTTACACCGCGATTCGCTCCGAAACGTTCACCATGAAGGCGACGATCTGCACGATTGGCACGATCCTGTGGGCGCTCGCGGGTCTAACGTTCTGCGAACCCGCGAACGAGCCCTCGAGACCCAGACTGACGATCTTGAAGTGTTGTCGACACAACGAGGAGCTGGTGAAAGTGTCGGACAACGAGACGGACGCGAGGACCCGTTGCAAACCGAGCGATAAGGAGTGGAGACCTTTCATCTACTCGCCTTCCCTGGGAGACATTCTAAGGGGACCGCTTCCTGAATGGAACATCGTGCAAGGGAGGAAGCCGGAGTGCGGCGAAAACTCTGAGTTGAGATACGTGCCCTACAGACAGACCAATCCGTTCATGTTACGCGAGGACGGCCACGCTATTCCTGAGACCAGCGCGAACGACACGTTCGAACCGAGCGAGTACTGTGCCGACTTGAACGCTCTGCTTGTCTGCATACGGAAACAAATGGAGGGAAACCAGGCTGCCATCACCATGAGGCCGCGTGTCAGACAGTGCTGCGGGGAGGACGCGGCTTTCTACGAGGAAATGTAAGTAAAATTTATATTAACCCTTTGACTGCTATGGGCGCGTATATATGTGTCTCTGGCAAAAATTACTTGCGCTGATTATGGACGCATATATACGTTTGTCAATCTTTCCGATCTCACATTTAGAACATCACAATTTCTAACAGAGCATCGTCCACGCAGAGCACTTCAACTGGGAGTATTTAGTAGTCAAAGGGTTAAACAGATTTAATGTATTGTTGGTCGATTGTTTTGTGCAGAAATTCATGGTTGTCAATTGTTATAATGGGGTATTCAAGTGACAAACGAATCTGAATGATAAAAGATACAGTAGTGGTGGAAAGTTTAAGACGAAAGGGTCAAAGAAAAGAAATAAATTAATTAATAAGGAGTAGCACGATAAATAAAAATCGTAATCTATGCTAGTTCTTTATGTACAATATCTAATATGAATAATATTTGCATACTATAAAACTGTGTTTTGCATTGTCCCGTCGTCTTAAATTTTTGTCCGCTACTGTACATACGCTATACATCACTTTTAATGGTTCAATCAAAGTGTTGGAAGTTTAAGAACTTACGTTCAGCAACACGGAAATAACAGTTCACGCGATTTTGTAATTTAATAATAATCGTATTAGCTGACCTGTGTACGATACACCTACGTTGCTGATGAGCAACGTTTGTTTGCTTACGAAAACGCGAACGTAATTTCTGACCGGTCAACAAAACACGTTAAGGTCGGGTCCTTGAGATCGTGCGATGAGTCCTGCTGTCGCTTCTTTGACTCACGTAACGATAACGAAAGGTTGATGAGTCAGATAATCGGAGGGTACACTATGTTTGTTTTCCATTGTTCCCCGAAGTACGGTTATAATTTTTGCTTTCGAAGCTGAAATTTTTCGACCGCATACCTCGCAATTAAGATCCATATAAATTTAAGATTAGGCATAAAATAGTATGGTACAATGTTAAAACAATAAAGACGGTATCTAATTCAAATACACGTTAAAAACGAAAAAAATCATAAATCAAAGGGTTGGAGATGTAAAACAACCTCCAATGTCCATCTAAATGCAAACTTAAGACTAGGTATAGAATACTAAGGTACAATGTTAATACAATACAGACGGTATATAATTCAAATACACGTTAAAAACGACAAAAATCATAAATCAAAGGGTTAGAGATGTAAATCAACCCCTAATGTCCATCCAAATGCAAACGTATCTAAATTAAATATGTACATTCCTCGACCTACATAATTTGAAGAAGCTATACAGACGATCGATGCATACTCTTCGACGCACAAATACTGTCGTTGATTTGTATTCCAGTGGCAGCCTCTGAGCTCAGAGGAACGCCGGCCAGCATCGGGAATAACTGTAATCGCTCGGCCGGTTACACTAAAATTGATCGGTTCACCCTTCTGTATTTTTATAGAGAGGCGCGTACGTACGTACGTTCGGTTGTCGTTTGACATCGGTCATTCACTCGTTTGAACCTTCCCAAAAAAAGGATTAAAAACCGAGGAAAACGGATGATCGAAGAGACGAGCGAGGTTTCCATCCCGGAAAAACGGTGTTTGCGATGCGAGCGTGACGCTCGAGTAAACAAAAAATGCCAGGCTCCGTTTTAATCGCGCGCCCAATCGTTCCAGGCCTGGGCCGTTCCGTGGACTTTGTTGGCATTCTGTGCGCGGCCAGCCAGCTCGAGCGTTTCCTAGATAAATTCTTGCGATACGATACACATACACCTTCCTTTCTTTTCCTTTTTCCTAGCCTGGCGCGTGGTGGCGGCCTCTCGTCGATCTCTTTCCCCTCCAGGTATCAACTACTACTGGTTTTGCTCGTTCACGTCCAACGCGGTGCCTACGAAAATTCCCAGTATCGCTCTTCTGCTTACCGTGATCCGTGACTCGGCGGTTTTATTAATTTATTAATACTTCCCGGGGTTGAGTCTGTTGAGCATCGTAGCCACAGCAGGCTGTAAACCGGGAAAACGAAATATCGTAGAAGCGAAAGTAGGACTGTCAGGGTATTCGATGAAATTTCGGTCTGTGTGACCCGACATCAATTTTTATCACAGTAACTTCTATTACGAGTCACACTCGCGACTTTGGTTTTCCTGTATTCATAGAAATTGTCTTATTTTTTAGTTAAAAAATTTAGGAAATTCACAAATATAAAGTTTGAGAGCTACATTTAATATAATTAATAAAAAGAGATCGTTTGAAATGAGTACCAGTGAAGGAATTGTTCTTTGAAGTAAATTTCAAACATAGTAAATTTGAAATGATCGGAGTGTAAAGGGTTAACGTGCTAGATTTGTAGTTGCTGCAAATTGTATTTGTACTCGACTTACAGAGAATAGGTGGAACATGATTTCATGTATAGAAGCTTTATACTATACTTTTTTATATTTAAATATTCAGAAGAAAAAATATTGTGTTTGCTGCTTCGTAATTTAAGTACAAACTAAGTTAGATAGAATAATGACTAATTTCGTACAATACATTAGCACTTCTGCGTTACTGTAAATAAACAACAATCTATGAAATTTATAGATCCAGAATTTATATATCCAGAGTAGGTCTTCGGGTCGATCGTTTCAGCTGAACAATGATTCTCAAATGAGTCTCGTGCATCTCACTAAAACAATCGATTTGCCGATCAGCGTGACTCAAGCGCCTCTATTGCTCAACCCCTCGCCTAATAAGAGCCTATAAATACCTGAATCGCCTCTCTTTAACACCCAACGTGTACACATTCACCGGGCACAACCCTTTCACCTCAATTTCATCTCACCTAAGCGTTCCTACCTCGCCATTAATCTCGCCTCCGGCGAGCATTCGCGATTTTTCCGTTCTCTCCCTCCCTATGCACGTTCCGCGACGTTAATCAATTACCATATAGACATTCAAATTGTCTATAAAATATTAAATGAATATGTCGCGTGTCCAAACATACTTAAGCATTTTAATAAATAAATGTAGTGTCGTAGTTTTAAGGACCAGAGAAGTAAAAATGTGGGTCGACTAGACGAAAGCCAGGCCCATCGGAAAAAACCGTTGGCGACAGACAATTCACCGATAGGTCGGCAATGGTTAGCGAACGTAGGGTGGGAAGAGGAAAAGGCCTATAAGGGTTTCCTCGAAAAAGAAAAGGGACCAGTGTTGAATAGAAAACTGGGTTGTAGAATCGTAGAAAGAGCTGAGGATTAAACATAGAGACACGTGGCAGAGTTGAATTAGAGTTTACTGTGTACTGTATATCTTTGTCATTATTCATGTTAATAATAATAATAATAAATAATCTTAAAGGGCTATAAGTGTTTCCTCGAAAGAGAAAAGAAAGCAGTGTTGAATAGAAAACTGGGTTGTAGAATCGTAGAAAGAGCTGAGGATTAAACATAGAGACACGTGGCAGAGTTGAATTAGAGTTTACTGTGTACTGTATATTTTTGCCATTATTCATGTTAATAATAATAATAATAAATAATCTTAAAGGGCTATAAGTGTTTCCTCGAAAGAGAAAAGAAAGTAGTGTTGAATAGAAATTTGAGTTGTAGAGTCGCAAAAACAGCTGAGAATTAAACATATAGTCGCGTGGCAGAGTTGAATTAGAATTTACCGTATATTTTTGCCATTATTCGAGTTAATAATAATAAATAATCTCAAGAATCTTCTACATTCATTTATTTACAACACACATTCATTTATTTACTACATTTATTTATTTATTCTACATAAATAAATAAATAAATGATCAAAGTGCTCTGGAAACAGAAGTGGATCAAAAATTTATGAGCGTTCTTGCGAACTTCTTTTTTCAGACACGCGTGCGCCCACTTGAAGGAGGTCTCAAATTCGACGCCATTACTGCCAAACGCGTCCTCCGCCGTCGAAATAGTGTCCGGCTTCCCGACCTGCCTTCGTTCCGACAATTTCACGATTTTGGGCGACGCGAAGGATGCCTTGTTGCTGCCGGACGGCGGCCTCGAGATCGACGGTATATCGTTACCAGCCAGCCAGTTCTGCGTCGAGAGGATCAAAGAACTGAACCAGGTGTCCAAGGTCTTCGCGTGTTCCGAGCACGCGTCGCAAAGGTGAGTCTTGTTGCTCTGTTGTCGTTAACCGGTAGCTCGTAAATCCGTGCGAAACGTGTGTGCAGTGCAGGCAAATCTAAAGTACACTCTCTCTTGGGTCGTTGGGTTATGTTTGAAGGGAATGACACAGATTTCACCAACGACCGTTCACCGACGGCAGTATTTATTCTACGGTAGTATCTACTGTGAGAATAACGTTCAAATCACACATTCTTTGTATATAAAAATGAATCGATGCTTTACTTAAAGAGACGAAACATTGGAGATCGTAGCTCTAAAAAACCGAATTTTAAAGATTACAGTGCATTGGGCATTGTGTGGTTCGGTCGTTACACATATTTGTTGTTAATGCTATTATTCCTATTATATTATGTTATATTATATTAATATTACGTTTAATATTTTAATATATTTAATATTATGTATTATATTTTAATATATTTAATATTATGTATTATATTAATATTCTATTTAATATTATATATTATAGTAATATTCTATTTAATATTATATATTATATTAATTTTCTATTATATTTAATACTATAATAATTATTATATTATATATTATATAAGTCAAAACTGTGGTTGATTAAGACTATAGCCGGTGAATCTCACATAATTAGTGAAATCTGTGTTGATCATTTCAAAGGGGATCCCTCATGTTTTGCAGATTTCACATACTATAACGAAAATTCATTCTACTATCTTTTTGGTAGCCGCAACTAAGCGTGACGCGATTATATATGAATCGAACATACAAATGTACCTACGTATGTAATTTTAAATACCTAGTCATCAACCGTCATCAACTATCCGTTGCTTCGACTCGCTGTCAAGTTTGCAGTAGGCGTTTCTATTCGACGGTCCTCGATCTCGCGGAGGTAAAATTGAACGTTTATATTACAAAACGTCTGCATTCCTCTGCCGGCGATGTGATTCGTGATTATAAGGTGAAGGGTTACGGAGAGGGCTTTTAAAAGGCGAGAAATAGCTGGTCGGACCGTAAATGTTACACTCGCCGGCAGCCTCAGACGTCCTGTTTACGCAACCATACGAGCCGATCTTTTACTATTTTTCCACTTGTTCCACGGCGTTGCAGCCCGATTTCCTCTCGTTAGCATCGTTTCTCCTGCGCGCCTCGTCAAACGAGCCGGGGCAGGAAACGTTCAGCGCGCGACGGAACGCGTTCTCTTCGTTAAACGAAATTGAAGTAATGAACGAAACTCGACTCCGAACTCGTACTACGAGTTGTGCTTCCGAGTTTCTCGATTCAAGGAGGTCGGTGAATGAAAACGCGCGGTTCTCTGAAACCGGCGAACATTTTCGCGAAACGTAACCTCGATTTCGCGATTCACCGTCGCAAACGGAGATTAATATCTCGTCTTGTAAACTTAACGTTTGATAACGAAGTTCGATAACGAAGTTCAACCTTAACTATGATTTCGCTTGGCGAAACTGAAAATTGCCAAATATCAACCCTTTGCGCTCGAAAGGTGACTGTCAGTCACCGAATGATAATTTTGCAAATTTTCAAACTCTAAGGGTTAAGTAGTTGTGCAAGTAAATTTTAGTATATTACTTAACTAAACTTAACTAAATGTAGCAAATTAAATCCAATATGAGTGAACCTTATTAACCCTTTGAGCGCTGAGTTGTGCGACGTTAAGGGTGTGCTGTGGACCGTTCACTTTTTACGACAAAGCACACTATTTTATAAAACCATACAGCGTTCATAGCCCAAATTGAATGGTTGTGTGAGAATCCGTATAGCGCTCAAAGGGTTAAATATGTTATACACGTTGTTAAATATGTTACACTTGAAAAGTCACTTTGAAGTTAGTGTATTATTGGACGTTTACGAGTCACCTCTCGAGCGCAAAGGGTTAAGTGTTGAGTTGCAAATAGTTTCCACGTAAGATGTACATACATTATCATACTTACACGATAAAACTGAACATTTGTATTCAGTTTCCTTTACTTCTCGTTTCTTACAAAAACGTGAATTCCCTATAAATATTCGTAGTCCGTTCTTCCACAGTTGTGGAAGAATTGTGTCGATAAATTTGACGCTAACAATACTTATTTTCTTTTTCTTTTTTTTTTTCATTTATTTATATTCGTGGATGACGAAGCGACGAAGGGGATACAGAGGTCGTTATAACGTATTAAGGAGCATTAATAATTACACGAAATACCTTATATTGTGCTCTCTGAATAATGGCAATACTGGATTTTCCAACATTACCCTAAAGTTCTAATCCGTAGGTCCAAATCGGTATAAGAATCGTTTTGTAAATTAATACTTTTCTCTCAAATGATAGTTTCGACCTTTTGCCAAATAGCCGGTACATGTTTTTGACAATACTTATTGAAAATAAGCACTATCCTAAAGTTCTAATCCGTAGGTCCAAATCGATATAAGAATCGTTTTGTAAATTAATACTTTGCTCTCAAATGATAGTTTCGACCTTTTGCCGAGTAGCCTGTACATGTTTTCGACAATACTCATTGAAAACAAACAAACGCCTCGTTCATCCTTTCCCAATTCGCTTGTAATCGATCAACACTCATACCATCCACCGGTTCACGCCTTTCGAGGATGCCAGCCGGATCGAATCGCGCGTCCCGGTTGCAGGCTCGAGGCAGAAATCAACTTTTCTTTTTACCCGTGCCGAGGTATCGACCGTCTCGATCTCGATTCACTGTACGACTTAATTGCATGGCCGAGGTTCGGCTGGCCGTTTCTTCTCGGGCTTCGACAGCTCGTGGAAAAAGTCGACTCCCTCACTTTCGCTCTCCTCAGCGCGAGGAATTTCTAGGTCACGTCTCGTCCGTGAACGCGTTTCCGCTCGAGAGATGAGACCGCCGAGCCGCTTGGGACGGGCTCGCGTATCAATGGCGAAAGGAAAACCAGATCGGCCGTTTCGTTGCTGTCTACCGGCTTTAGAAACGACCTTGGCGTACCTGTTTTCGAACGACGCGCATTTTTTAACCCATTCACGTTGAGTAGAAGGTTCCGAGACAAATTTCTATATAAATTACATTTCTTTACATAAATTTATGATATGGCATAAAAATTCTGAAAATTTGAGAAACTATCATTTGGTCGTCTCTTAAGCGCAAAGGGTTAAACATTGCTTAAACGTCGGCATTAAATTATTATATTAACTATATTATATTATTATTATTATTATTATTAACTTAATATATGTATATACTAAATTATTATTATTATATTAAATTAATATATACGTACAATACCTTTATATAAAGCAAAAGAGCCTAGTAGCTCACAAATAACATAATAATAATAAATAATAATAATAATAATAATAATAATAATAAATAATAATAATAATAATAATAATAATAATAATAATAATAATAATAATAAATAATAATAATAATAACATCAGCAAAAAAAGAACTCTTTGACTCGCTTTCCTTCATCGATCTTCTCTTTCAACGATAATTTCCACGAACGATCAGCAACCGTGGCGCGAATTGAACGAGACGAATACTCTCTCAATTCTACGTAAAACATCGCAGTCAAATCTAGGGTTGCTTCTGAAACAGCGCTGCCCTTCCGCCACGTGTAAACGGTCGCGTTAATTGAGTTTCAAGCGTTGCTTTGCAAATTGAACACTCGAAACCAGCCCGCGAGGACGCGTTTTCCGCGTGCAATTTCCGGGACTCTTGTGACCGGCTGCTACTCTATCACCAGTCGTCGTTCTGGAACGCCAAGCTCTGAAAACGCTTGAAGCCCGAGCAAAGGGAATCGGTAACGTCGAACGTGGACACGCGCGAAAGTTATTCAAGAAATTCCGTTTCGGAACACGTCCGAGCGCTCCTGGCTGCCTGTAATTAATCCCTCGCGCGCGGACCCTGCTTCCTGTTCCGCGTTTCATCCCGGACGTCTTTTTCGGATC
This sequence comes from Tetrapedia diversipes, assembly GCA_033822845.1. Taxonomy (NCBI): domain Eukaryota; kingdom Metazoa; phylum Arthropoda; class Insecta; order Hymenoptera; family Apidae; genus Tetrapedia; species Tetrapedia diversipes. The sequence continues at coordinate 1,301,914 of JAOPTO010002329.1, forward strand.
TGGTCCACAAACAACAGTGGTCACCGTTCGCCGTTTGGTGGAATCGAAATCGTGCTTCCAATTCGGTTGTTCTTTAATTCCGTTACTATAATATAGGAAAGATTATACATTAAAAAACAGAAAAATAGAAAAAGTGAATAAAGTTGTAAATATACGTGTCCTTGATCTAATTAAAATGATACAAACGAACACAAAACATCAAATTACGCTTATGCTTCGCGATACTTATGCGACTACTCAGGTTCTGACCCATTCAGACCCATTCAGACCCATTCTGGGGTCAGTGGGACCCCAAAAAATAAAATTCTCTAGACACACTAACGATTTCTTTACACACACGCGCACACACATTCACGCCCAGACACACACCAAACGTACTATCTTACAATACTAATCCTTAAATCTATGCATTACCACAATCATATAGGAAGTGTTCTACTTTTATTTATTATTTAGTGGAGTGAGATGATAGGGCTCAGGGGTATGAGTAAAATAAAGATTTGTTACTTTTAACTTCTTCCACTTTCAACGTGACCACACATGATTAATGGATGGATGCACGATTAGCTAGAAAATTTCTCTGTTCTTTCTTCTTTCCATCCGCTGATGGAGACATCGTTGGCAATCCAACACGTTGATCGACGTGACCGTGTGGGTCGAGATGCTCTCTCGAAATCGGAGAAACGATTTCTCCGGGACTTTCACTCGCGCCGGCACTATTCCAAAGAGAACGGGTCGTGGATTTGCGTCGAAATTCGAGAATCCAGACACGGATACCCGTTCCGTGGAACGAACAGGATGTTCTTGGAATTCAAATGGCCGACGGGCTGTCGCAGAGGCAAGATCGGCCTACGGTTTCGTAACCGTACACATTTTTGTTTCCCGGATGACTTGGGATATTTACAACCGATCCCGTACGGAGAATGGTAGATAAATCTGGTAACATTTGGTAACACGTGGAATAACAACTAAACGATTACCCTAGAGAGTTACAGTGCCTACCAAACGTATTTACACAGCATCGGGTATATCTCGCCGATTAATCGAATTCAAATATATGCGTGCAGTAAATATCCAGTCGTTGAGTAGGTTGTAGATACGTTTACAAAAACACCAGCAATATACCAGCAAAGGCATTTTTATCAATCACCATGCTCACGTGTAAGCATATAAATTTAAACGTTTGAGTGCCAAGCGGCGCGATCACGCTTCTGCTGTACTGTCCTCGAAGCATCCAACGCTCTAGGCTGCGAAGCCCATAATCACAGCAGGTTGGGTTTCTTTCGATGCACAATTTTAGTTTTACGTAAAAAAAGATAAAGTTGGAGTAATTTTATTCTTAGGATAATGCCGGGACAAAACTAAATTGTAGGAAATATTTATTGCATGTAAGCTAAAAACAGCGAAATCACGGTCTTCGGCATTTTTTGACAAGTAATATGACAAGCGTTATTGGTCCGCTTGGTATTTTTCGATCGAGAGAAATAAGAAAGGCCCCTGGCACTCAAACGGTTAACACTAGAACTACCAGAGTAATCAAAATGACCAATTGGTGATTATTCATAGCAACTTTACAAATTCAGTGTGGTAAAACTTTCAAAATTTCCTATGATTTTCGACAAAAATTATAGTTAAAAATTTGTATTCTATGTATTCAGTATTTTTTTCACGTAATTTTCAATTTACCATGAAAATAAGTACACTTTAATTGTCGGTAGTTCTAGCGTTAAAATGTACCCATATTTTTAATCCAACAATTGCATCCTGCGCTGCACACGAAAACCCACCCCATTTTTCCCGACAACGAATCCGCAGAACGAAAAAGAGGAACATGACGCAAAAAGTAACAGAGAAACGATTTTTCCTGGAAAACTTGCAGGCCAATAATGCAGGCGACAGACATCAGGTTCACCCTGTACCCCGTGGGCTTCATCATTAGCGCGGTGTTCCTGGCAGCGACGTTGGCCGCCGGTTGGCTGCTGCCAGCTTCCCATCACGTTCTGCACTGGCGCTGCCAGACCTATCACGTCACCTGCCTGATGCTCGGCGATCTTCTCATGGCCATCATTCAGCTTGCCGGTGATTCCCTGCACGGTGAAAGCTGCAAGGCGCTCGGTGAGTCATTTTGTGTTTTATCGTTCTCTTCCGTGCCCGTCGTCATCCCTGATAGCGAGCCGCTTCTGCACCCCCGCGTGGGACCGCGGCCTTTATCAGAGAGATTAAATTGAAACGAATCGCGAGATAGAAGGATTCCTGGAATCCTGAAGATGGCTACTCTCGAGATAGTCCATCGTTTGCACCTATTATAATTATTTACTTATTCACCCTTTCACTGTCACTCCCGCGCGTTCTCGTTTCAAGAAGATGGTGCAGTGTCTTAAAGATACATGGAATGAATCTACATTAAACATACATAAAATTTGAAGACAATTAGTGATAAATAATTATCAATCCCTAACACGTTACGAGATAGAAACTCTGTGACATTTTTCAACGTTATAACTTCGACGTTTTGCAAGGGGTTAATCTCTGTTCATGTAACAAATTCTCATCCCTGCTCGGAGAATATTACATTAAAGTACATAGAATGCATTTAAATTAAATATACATAAAATTTGAAGACAATTAGTGATAAATAATTATCAATTCCTAACACGTTGCCGGAGAGAAATTTCGTGACATTTTTCAACGTTATAACTTCGACGTCTTGCAAGGGGTTAATCTCTGTTCCCGTACCGAATTCTCGTCTCTGCTCGGAGAACAATCGGATGGCCAGCTATGCGAGCAAATAATACACCGATGGAATTCGAACCGGTCCAGGGGAAGGCTTTATTTGCCGTGGCCTCCCCCGTACTCCGGGGCTAATTATTCGGATAATCGCGCTAATCCCTCGGCAAAGCTTCGCTTCTCCGCTCTCGTTTCGATCGCTGGAATCGATTACCGTGTACACCTGCTCTCTCGTCCTCTGTTGTCCGCGCGGAGGCAGTCAGCGACGCTCATTTGCATCTCTGCTCGTTTCCAGCATTATCGCTTTGTACCTGGCCTTTTTTCGCGCCCCCTTCCCCCCCGCGGCCAGATTTCACCCGTCCCGTTCGGTGGGTAATTATGTCGCGCAGGGGAAACCCGGGAAATTTGCATAGAGCGTATTTCTTTCGTCCCCGTTGCAACGCGTATCCCTTCGCGCTGTTACACCATGCATCTCTATTACGTTCTTTAACCCTTTCGCTACTGGTGGGTTCTCCGTCGCGACAAAATTGCACGGCTCACTATAAGTTGTAACCTGAACTGCTTTGACGGTGTTTTGAAAAAAAAAAGAATTTTCTTAAAACAGGGAATTTATAACTTCTTAACACGCACACTTTTAATTATAGTTTGAAAACCGCATAACTTCATACGCTCGTCGTATGTACAATACGTGGCATTTTATGGAGAGCGACTATAGTCGCCCGTAGTACTTCAGTGGGATCTTATGGAGGGCAATTATAGTCTCCCGTAATAATGGAAGGGTTAAATTAATCATCGTCTGCCGATGCAGACGAGTCGCAGAATAGATAACGTAAGATGGTCAAAACAGTCCTTGGCCCAGCTTACGTGACTTTTTGCACGTGAACCCCCACCAGACTTTTCTTTGTCGTCAAAAGCTATAAAAGACCAATCGAAAACCCCGAGTCTCAATTCAATAATTGGTATCCAAGATAACAGTTACCTTGTCTGTAATTTCGGTTTATGCAATGAAACCTCAGTAAAGTGCCAAGGGAGTGTTTAACGCTAGATTTACGGACTACTTCATGCATGTCTATTTCTAATATACATATATTAAGGAATAAGTCCTGTTTTTAAATAAACTCTTTTATCCAACAACCTGGAAGTTATCAATCATAACATTTCGAAACGCGAGAAAGCTTTCCATTCCTTATTCGAGCCTGGAGGAGGAATATTCTTTCTCGTCGAGGAAAGGGTTTCTCTCTGTTCCTCGCGCGGACCCGTGCACGAGATGGCGAGAAAGGAGAAAGTGGGACACCGGGTGACCCACAATCGGACTCTCCACGGGTTACTTCTTGCTCCTTTTCTTTCTTTTCCTCTCCCGCCTTCCACGAAACTTTTCCCTCCCGAAGGTCTTATCGGGCCGCTCTGGAACGTTTTACGGGCGAAGTTTATTGTATTGACACGGTTCCTCCGACCGAATTTGTTTGGTTGGCTGCGAGTAAATGGAGCGAACGCTGTAGTTTCCCAGGAGGAACGGCCAACCGTCTAAATGGCGATGGTTGATCGTTTAGGAGATTACGTGTTCTAATGGCAACATCATGGGAGTTTTCGGTTTCCGGTCCCGGTGTAAGCTTCCGCGCGGTTCAAGCTGTTTGAAACGATTCGAACGAGGGATTGGTTGTACGTGCATACAAGTCTTCTTTGGTCTTTGGAATAATAATAATAATAATAATAATAATAATAATAATAATAATAATAATAATAATAACTTTATTAACTACTATTATTATTATTATTATATACTATAACTACTAACCATTAACGGGTAAAAACCCTTTGATATAAAATATATATAGAAATAATTAGACTTCCTTTGAGTTAATAAGGTGAAGTAAATGCTTGATAAAGTCTTCATATGAAGTTAAAAAATTTGGATGGATGCAATAATTATTAACATTATTTATTATACGGTTTATACTATTTGACTTTGAGAGAGGAATGGATTTGTTGACGTAGAAGACGATTCCTCGTAGCAATCCCGTGGCTATTCTTTATGAAAAGCGAATAGATTATTCGTGGTGTTCTCTTAGCGCGGTTGCATAATGGTGTCATGTTATACTCCTTCCGTCGACATCTTACGCGATAAACAGCGGTCGCGTACTCAAGGAGAATCATTCGGTTTCGTAAAATGCGACCCTCTGTGTTATTTCCTGCGATTACAATTCCGTAAATCTGAACGTAGTTAACGTAACTAAGCGGTCGTAATTTTAACACTTTTTCCAATGGCTGTATGAGAATTCATATATACATTTAATAAAATTATGATCAAAAGGGAGGAATAAAACAACACGTCCGACCTCTTCAATGTCACATTTATTTCTGTTCCTTTTTTATAACATCAATTGTCTCTTCGTTACCACCCTTGGCTGATCTTTGTCGAGTTTATTCAAATTTTCTTTCTAAGTTTAGGAAATGCTTAATGTATGGCATTCTATGCCTCGAACGATTCTCCGCTAACACGTTCATAGCACTTAACCCTTTCGCTTTGGCTGTCCAGTCCGCCGAAGTACCATCATTGAACGGAAACACGCGCCAGAAATATGCACAGTGCGCGTGGTTTCTGTATATACGGTTTTCTAAGTTTTAAATAACAACTGTGCTGAATAAAACAATCGTTGCTCTAATGTAACAAAATTTTAATATGAAGACTTACAAAATTATTAAGATACAAAATTATTAAAATATAAAATTATTAAAATACAAAATTATTAAAATACAAAATTATCAAAATATAAAATTATTAAAATACAAAATTATCAAAATATAAAATTATCAAAATATAAAATTATCAAAATATAAAATTATCAAAATATAAAATTATCAAAATATAAAATTATTAAAATACGAAATTATTAAAATATAAAATTATTAAAATACAAAATACATTTGGATGCCGCCTATAAATGGCGCTCGAAGCGAAAGGGTTAAAGGGTTAAATTTTTGTCCGCTACTCTATATATTGCGATCGAAGTGTTGTACGAACGATCGGAAATTTATCCGACTCTTCACGAGCCACGGCGATCGAGCAGGGAGACACGAATCGTGGCTCGGTCGTGCTCATTTCACCGCGGCGGAAGTATTAAAATTCATGAGCGTTTTTAATTCGATTAGTTCGGTCGTCTTTCAGGAACCGACCGCGGCGCCGGCGACAGTGGGCCGGTTAAAAATTCAACTCGATTATGTTCGCCCGTTGAAATCCAGTTTCCCCGAACTGTTAACTTCTTCTCCGCACCCCCGGGCTTTTGCAGCCGCTCCGCCGGCGGAATAATTCCCGTTCGGAAATTTGCTCGCTTCTTAAATCGTAGATCGTGCCCTGACTTCTGTTTCCCGAACCCATTGTGTGATTTATTTTCGAGACGGGATCGGGCTGTGCACGTGTTTGATCGAAGTCAAAAGCTACAACGATCTTTTATTCTATTTCACTGAAAACGAGTCTCTTTGAACTACCGGTCTAAAGTTTGGGACCACTTTCTGATTTACTAAGAAAAAAAAAATATATAAAATAATAATTATTATTTAATATTTATTCATAATTAATAATTATCATTATATAAAATATATGTATGAAATAATAATTATTATTCATATAATAATAATAATAATAATAATAATAATAATAATAATAATAATTAATAATAATAATAATAATAATAATAATAATAATAATAATAATAATAATAATAATTTTAGAGTTTGTAGAGAACCAGTAAAAAAGTCAATATTTTTGTTTAATGTACGTGAAATTACTATAATGCTTCAGAATAATTGTTATTTATTGCATATTAGAGAGTTTATCCCATTTGTTAGCAATAAATAAATACTAATCATTTTATCAGTTCCAACACCGATACTGCGATCCCTAAAAACAATTTTCTATATTTCAATGAATTTTTGGTTTTGCCCAATTTCTGTGTTTCTCAGAACGCATAGCGGTCCCAAATTTTTGCTCGGTCCCCTTAGAAAGATTTCAAGTTCGAGATAAACCCAGTCTCTAACGTTCGAACTCGAGCTCCCGGAAGTCCTCGCTCCACCGCTACCTGTTTACTCGCTGGAATTCCACCGAGCGAGCGAAGTAACGTGAAACTTAACGGACGAAATGGAACGAAAAACGAGAACGGAGAAGAAAAATGAAACTAAAAACGGAATCTTTCCTCGTCACCAACAACGCGTTCGTCCCGTTGCGTTGGTTCGTGCGGTTTCCTCGAGTTCCAACGCGTGCGCTGTTCTCCGATTACGAGGCGTGCAGAACTTAACGCTACCGTGACGCGACTTTGGTCGCCGAAGGAATTTCATCGCGACGGTAACAGTTATTCGGTGTTCCTTTTCTTTTTTCTTCATTTTGTTTTTCTTTTTCTCGAACCTGGTTAAAAGCAACCGAAGCACGGTGGGGAAAATTCGCGATTTCATGACTAAAACGAAAAAATCAACCCTTTACCGCATATGGGCCCATATATGGTATTGCAGTTTTGATTCAATTTTATTTCCAAATTAAGTATCATAAAATCATAGACAATTTTTTTCGGGTTTTATTATTGCTAAATATATATTTGATGGATTAAAATAGTTTGAATTATTTTATAATACTTAATTTGGAAATAAAATTCAATCAAAACTGCAATACCATATATGGACCCATATGCGGTAAAGGGTTAAAATCTGAATCTCGAATTCTCGTATATAGAATCGCCTGCAGTTTCCCAGAGGTTTGAATCGTTTGTTGTATAAAGATAGAACAAAGATAAATAGATAAGTATATTAAAACAATATTTATTTGAGCTTCGTGGAAAACTTCACATACTAAAAACATCGGGAAACAATGGATTCCCTTCCTCGACTATTTCAGAATACATTATTTTCTTAGATCTTAGAGACGCAGCTAATATTCCAGATATAGTTGTGCACACTGTCGCACGTTTGCAGTTTTTAGTTTTTATTGTGCATCCGTCTTGTAGACATTACCAAGAATACCGTTTTTACTGAATATGTAATTAATTACATAGTGGAATTTTTACACGAGTTCTTTTTACACCCCTCAACAGTTATGCTAGGTCCACACCTTCTTTGCACTCGAAAGGCAACTATCTGTCCTGAAAAATCTCCAAGTACAAAACACTGAAATTAGAGAAATCAGAATTTACTTATCTCAACACTTGTTCAATTGAAATACAGACTGTTGAAATTGTTAAACATGTCTATTTGCATCCGGAAACTTCCTCAATTGCTATCGTTTGATTATCAACAGTCACTTCTCGAGCGCAAAGGGTTAATAATGATCGAATAGAGTTTTGAACCTTCAAGATATCGCTACAATGCGGTACCAGGTGTCGTCCAATTTTAAAAAAACCTCCCCAAAATCGTTATTCATAAAAATTATATACATTTTCCAAATATGTTACTTAAATTCTGAACCTTCAAGTGTCTCAAAGACACTCTACATCGATCCTCGTAAAATCGTCGAAACATCGCGAAGAAAGATTCACAGCTGAAAAGTTGATAAACGGTGGATGGTAGAGTTGCGATTAAATCGAGTTGGTGTTCGCTCGATGAAATTTCATTTACATAATTGTCAGAGGTAGCGATTAATTTTTGCAAACTTTCACCCGGGAAGGAGTTTCTCGTAGCCGCGAAACAGTTCGCGAACGGGTACGCGTTTCATTGGAGCACCCGTTACACTTGGGAATGCCTTCATCTCGTAACGCTTTAATTACGCCCAGCCGCAAGTACCCGCGGCTCTCTCCTGCGCGGGGCTGGTAGCTCGATTCACTTTTAATTACTTTCGACCTTGCGAATGAATATTTGTCGTGTCTGGAGCCGGATGACTTCATGGCAACTCTCTTCTTCCGGCGCGCGGCAAACCAGGCGTGACTCGACCTTCGCCGACGATCGTCACTGCACCGTTGCGTGTCGTAACACCTTTCTAATCGATCCGCGTGCTTCGATATCCATGGAAATAATTACGAGTTGCGTGCCGTCGTTGTTCTGCAACGCCCAAGAGAATTGCTCGAGACCGCGTCATCCTCGCGTTTTCCTCTAACGAGCATCATTGAGATGCCGAGCGTGCGTTTGCCGTTTCACTTTCTTTCCCATGGTACCGTTTCCCGTAACGCCTCGTTCAGATCGGTCAAGTTACTTGACTTCGAGGTTAGGTAGATTGTATCCGTTGGAACTCTAAGAATTATCAATCGAGACATCTTACAGGAACATACGAATGCTTCACTTGCCAAATCGATTAAAACAAAAAGTTAAGAAAAATGAGAAAGTAGTATATATTGTTTTTTAAAATTTGTGTTAAATTATAAATTCAAATAAACAATGTAGAGTGTATAATTGCAGATGGATCTTTTATCCAACGACGTATTGAAAGTATAAGATGGAATATATCGTTATTATTACTACAATTTTTGCGTGATTAAGGGAGTTAATCGATTTGGCAAGTGAAGCATTTATATGTAACTTTTATTATACTCGACTACTAATGTATACAGTGGCAGACAAAAATTTCAGACGGAAGTCTTAAGAAATGAAAGTCATATTTTTCATTTCATTCATTTTTATTGGTAATATGGTAGATCACTATTTATTGATTAGCACAGAATGCAGATTTTGTTTATTATCCTATTTCTTATAAATTAGTTTAATTTCTTTATAAATTAGTTTAAACTCTTTGGTCTTAAACTTTTGTTCGCTTCAGTAAGTGTGTACGCGTTGATAGGTCACCTGCCGAATCCTTTTGTTCAAGAGCGTCACTCTTCTTCTAATCGTTATACTGCTTGCTGTACGAGTTATACTAGATTATAATATACTGGTTTCCTTTTCTGCAAAAAGTTGTCCATCAGTTCAATTCTTGAGACGGAAGGTGGCAATTAAATTATGCGAAACGGAAGGTTTACAGGGGACAAAGTGATTGCGTGTTATAAATTCAAGTCACTCGAATTCGAGTAGAAGTTTACCGGTTTGAACGAAGCCTAAGAAAATACGGGGTGACCCGACATCATTTCGCCGTGACTTTGGCCGAGACTTCCATAGACTGCGAACGTCCTTTTACGGGGAGCACTCCTCGATAGTGTATTCTATACGAGAGACTCGAGGAGATAGAGAACACCGGTTTCCTATTTGTCCCATAACTTGCTGCGCCGCTTGCTCGAGCTCTCAACGAATGCTCTGATGCTAAGGTTCACTTATTCTAACGAATATAAGATAAAGCGGATTAATCTCTTGCATAAACTTCCTTACGACTTTTTTGTATCTTCAATCTTGAGCGTAGCTACAAAAGCAACTTTAAAATGCTAATTTTTACCATTGCCTCCTAAAATGTTTGCAAATATGAAGCTTGAATTTTTATCTTTACTTTTTTTAAATATCTTAATTTTATGACATTAAATTACACGCTTGAGAATATTTTACGAATATTACCAAGTTTGGTAGACCTCGACGTGACATTTGATGATTTGAAAAACTATAATTAGGGATAATATTATAGTATCTCCCTGTGACGACACATTTTGTTACCATACAAACGGAACAAACCATAGAACCTATATCCAAAAAGATACCAGAATGAAAAATATTCCCATAACAGGTATCCAAAAATTCTTATGCTTTTATGGATCTGCTAAGATTACATCGAATACCCCTCCTCTCCCGTATCTTCCATTTGCCCCCCATGTTGGATGCAGTCGAGCAACTTTTCCCAGTTTGGCCGTAGCCCAGCCGTTCCATTGCGAGCCACTCTCATTTACGTGACTACTCGTTCCCTCGCCCCATGACGGACCATCGAGCAAGCCCCGAGAAACGACGTCTTTTTACCAAGCCCCGGCTCGTTCGCAGGGAAGTCGCGCGGATCCGTAATCTCTGCTCGCGTTGGAGAAGAAACTCGCTCTGGTTGACGCTTCCGCGCGGTATTCCCCGGGAATTAATGACGACAAAAAGCCTGGTGACGGTAGCCGGGCGAAAAGTCACGGATTTTTGTCCGAGCGACGGTCGTCACACCCGTATTTGTTCTTCGGTTCCATTCGGGGGCCGTTCGATTTTTCACCGTGCTACCATTAGGGTATTTATACGCTCCAGATGGCGACTTCTTCCACGATCTTTTTACACGCCTCTGTTTTCGTCGTTCTCGTTCTCGGAATGTTTCTTTGATGTTTGGGAAGAAAAAGCTCGTTGATTTTTCTAATTTCATTTCTTCGTAAATGGGGAAAAACCGATTTAAGTGTATGTGGTTGTTGTGAAGAAGGAGTGGAGGAGAAGGAAAGGGAAGGGGTGTTTCTTTCGGGGTCTACTAGTGCAGTCATCGGTGAAAGGCTTATCTAGTAGACTCGTGCCTTAGATACGAGGGTGGAAGGAATATTCAGGGAACTTCTATATATAGGAACCGTGCAGAACTAGTTGATCCCTTCTAGTGGATAGGGCATTAAGGTCGCCACATACTTAGGTAATCGATTATTTGCAAAAGCTAATCAAGACGTGAATCTCAATTCCCAAATCACTATGCTTTAGAAACTGTAGAGAGTGAAAGGCCATATAGTGTTTAGTCGAAAAGGAGAGGACAAGACTTCATAGGTTTATATTTATTGATGTTAAAAGACAAGCCATTGATACGACACCAATACAGTTTAACTAATTACACCGTTTCTTCCGTTGCTTTCTGCAAGCTTTTCTGATTTTCCTGGAGAAATTTCGTAAATGTTGAACAAAGCAGAGCTTAACGTGAACACGTCGAATACACGCTTCTTATGGACTACCATATAAAAATCGATGGTTGCCGTTTCTCTGTTGGCGAAGAGAATATTTTAGAGGGACGTGCGCGCGCTAAATATTTCCTCCGCCTTCCCATTATAATTTCGATAACTCGATCGCGTAGCCAGGCTCTGTGAAGCTTATTGTATCCTCCATCCACTCGACAACGAACCCTTTTATCGTTATTATAACAGGCCGGCTGACCGAAACCGTAATCTTCCAAACGGACCGCAGCAACGACATCGTTCCCGAGAATCAATTCCAGCAGAACACGGAATTTATTTCCAAAGCTCGACGAAGCTTCCTCGAAGCTATTTTGAATGAATTTTAAATTTCATTCTGAAACACAGAATATTTTACCGTTCAACCTGTTTCTTCCCTGCGGTCGTGTTTAACCCCTTGGTATACGAATAAAATGGAATTTGATGCGTTCGAAAAATACTATTTAATTTGGCTCAATTGAACAATTATGTGCAAGCAGAATTGAGAAATATTGGAAACAGAACATTTTATTTTGATAGGGGGGAGGGAGGAGCATCTTGAATATTTTAGCAAAACAAAATCGATGCACGAGTAAAATGTAGGCACCTCTCGGCTTTTTAAAGATTCATCTTTTTATGCCTTTGAGGTTGGATGTCCCCTTTGGGGGGACATCGTGAGTCGTGCAGGTTACTGGGCTGTCCCCCTCTTAGAGGACATCAGACTTTAACCATCAAATTACAATGTTGTTCCAATCAATACTTTAAAACACACTTTTTGGTGCATATTCTTTTACATCCCTCTACTTTCATCCCTCTACTGAAAACAGTTCTCGACCCTAACTCGTCATTGTATGTCAAGTGGTTAATGAGAAATATAAATTAGATTATATATCGGAAACACGGCGACGCTTTGCTCTACCCTTTTATCGTATACATGTCGCTCGCTTCACCCCCGTGAAAGAAAAGGGGGGTTCGTTTCAGCCCCGTGGCTGATTAATGACCAGGCTAATTAGCCTAAAATAGCGTGGCACGAGCGGACGCGACGGATTTCGTGTTCCGTGACGACAACGCTCTTTTTCATCCAAACTATGCACCACACCTATAGCTGTGCACGCGCTTATCATCCTGTCCCCCCTTCTGTGGGGGAGCAGAAGGAAACCCTTTCCGTGTACGCTCGTTTCGAACACTGGTTACGTTTCAAAGTCGCCGGGGAGAGATAATCGAAGTAATTGTTTCGCAGGAGATTTATAGGGCAAGATGCGTGAGCTGCAAGGCGCGCAGAGGGGTAGGGGGTGGATAATTGTTGGTATAACGAGAGAGCGATGCCATCGCCGTCGAAGGGTTAGAATCTACGATTCCTCTACCGAGCAGTAAAAGTTTTTATGAAAACAACCCCTTCGACCTTCTTCACGCGAACGAATAGAATTTTGTTTTCGAAATTGCATATCTGTGAATCGATGAGGGTTGGAAGGAAGGTGTAAGTCATTGAAATAATGGTAGAGTAATACCACTGTACGAGGCGATTATAATTAAAAATTTTATTTATTTATTTATTATTAAACGGGCACAGGACGTTTTTTAAATGTACATCAAAGTTACGAGTAATATAAAATAGATTTTGTGTCGCAGGTTGCCTTGTCGAGATTAATTTAATGTAAATTGTGGTACTGGTAGCCAATGGATGAAACAGTGAAAATAAAAAGATAGTTTTGCAATGAATAGGATTTAATTGAATTTAATTGAATGAGAATTCTTTCGAATAATTTGTAACAGGTTCGACAGTAATTCTCGGGGGAAACCACCCCTTCGATTTCTCCCCGTAGATACCTAGATTCGTATCTTTAAAACTCTTTTACGAGATTCTTATGCAATGAAACAGGCAATCCATCCACGAAACCGGAAATCACAATCTTCCCGAAGTTCTGGAACTCGGTTGTTCCGATTTCACCGCGTGAAAGTTTCTTCCCCCTTCCGCGGGCACCGATTTTCTTCGTGACGTCGGACAAACTCTCGACCCGCTGGCTTTAATACAGAGTTTTTACGAGTCCGCAGCGAGATTGTCACGGTTTCACGGTTTTATTGCATTTCCAATGCATCTTCTGCTTTTACAAAGCACAATTTTCAGTAAATTCAACACCAGCGTTTTGTCGAGGAAAATATGGGAGATCCCTCCATTCTGTCGTCCAAGTGTTAAGCTTCGTTCAGTTTACTTTAGTTGATACACTAAAATTTACATACGTGACAAATTTAACCCTTTGCGTCTGAAAATTTGCAAAATTATCATTCAGTGACTGGCAGTTGCTCGTGGAGTGCAAAGGGTTAATAATCAAAATTAAAAATTGTACTTTAGAAAAGCAGAGAATACATTTGACGAACTGTGGACAACACTAGTTTACAACTAACTAATAACCAAAGTAAATAGAATCAATGGCAGTACTTTGTTGAGAAAAAACTGGGATATCTAATTCACTTAGCTAAGTGTTAAGTTATTCTGCTGCCCGTGAATAGATCATAGATCTTTTTGTTGTTGATCAAATGATAAATTCGTAATGGTCATAATTCTTCTTGAATATTATTTCAACTGTTAAACTTTTGTCCGCTACTGTAATTATAGGTACGTGTACGCGTTGGGGATTTTCGCGAAAGTCCAGCAGCGTTTTGTCTGGCGGCGCGCGGCAAATCGCGGCTTGCCATTTTTATGTTTGCTGCCCGGGGACGTGTCGGGCGAGGGGGAGGGTGATTAAAGAGCGCCGCGGCGCTCTCTCGCAAGAAACAAGCCCAAGAGCAAAAAAGAAACGAATCGTATGTCATACGTTGGGGGGGTGAGGGGTGCGAGAGAGCCGCGCGGAGGGTGGCGCAATTGGAAACACATGGGCGCGCTACCGTTTCCTTTTTTCCCCCGTTTCGTCAACCCTTCCCATCCCACCTTTTTCCCGGCTTCCTTTCGGTTTTTCGCCCCGGGAACCATTACGCCGTCGCTCAGCCAATGGAACCAAAATTTTGCGTAACTCTCGAGTAAAGGAAGCTTCGGATGATCCGCTCATCGATAAATTATGAATGATGGACAGATGAGCGTACAAATTTATACTAACTTATTTTTTCCCATCATTACTCAGCCACGTACACATTTTTGCATCTACGATAGTGTTTTTTATGTACCCACCTCATAAAACAAAATGCTAGTCAGCATTAATTCAATTCTCACGTTACGACATTTTGTCTAACTTCATGTAAATTTACAAACATAATTGCATCCAACGTCAGAAGAATTCATTTTACGTATACTTTTGTATAGAATCGGCTACTCAAAGAACTGTAAATAAAGTTAACCCCTTAACACATTGTATGCCGGTGGCATCTGAGGCATTTAAAACTGTAGGTGAAGAAAATATTTAAAATTTTATACATTATTGTAAAACACTAAAATTGGTTTGCATATTCATTATATGCAATTTAACGATAACGAAAAGTAGAAACAAACAAATCGCCAAACAAAAGAATGTTGTATTATCGTAAACCCGGCGCTAAAGCAACAGACTTCCAAACCCGCGTTTTCGCGGGGCCGGTATACAATGTGTTAACCTACAATGACGAGCATAGCCCGCGTACGATGATCGGGCCAAACTTAAATATTACGGGCATAGCCCGCGTGCGATGGTCTGGCCAAAACGTAAATATTACGGGCATAGTCCGCGTACGGTGATCGGGCCAGAAGTGAATATTACGAACAATATTTGATACGCAATTACAGCAATGTCCCGAACGCTGCGCGAGCTTGCATACGATTTCGGCTCAACATCTTCGAATCTAAATCGTAGGTTAAGGGGTTAAGGAGAACAATAGGACTAAGTATAGTTAAAAGGTAGATATTTAAGTATTTGCAAAGAGATTTATGTATTCTATTAGTAGGTTAGGTTATTGGGTTGTCTTTTTTTGTTCTTTTTTTTTATGATAAGATAATAACTAGAATAGGGTAGAATGAGGGCAGAAGAATAGAGTAAATAGGTAGATTAGGTTAAGGTTAGATATTGCTAAATAATAAGAAAAGTGTAGCAGGAAGCCATCCAAAACCGAAATTTGCAGATTATGTACAAATAAATGAATAAAAACAAAATAAAATCGGCTATTGGCCCGTCAGAATAAAGATCGTTATTATCATTTCAATTTACTTAACCAAGAACGATTTTCTCCGAAGGGATGAAAAGTGTGCGATGGAACACGAACTTCCATCCTGACTGGACGCGAAAAGTATCGAATCGAAAAGCTTGCCACGGACACGTTAAGCGAGATACACTCGTCTCTCCCTCGGTTGAATAACTTCCATAAATATCCGGCCCTCGATTCCGTATCTGGTCGCGACGTCTTCTCCGGTTTTGCCCGTGGATCCGGAAGGAGCCAACGGTCAACGGTGGTTTCCCGTCCTCTCCTCGACCTAGGGTCTCCGGAAGCGAGCTCGAATATTCCTCCATAACCGTTTTTGGGATTCTATCGACGAAGAGACTCTGCGATTGTCTGGCACGGATAGCCGCGCGGGGTACCTCTTTGGACTGCGAACGTAGGCGGCTGTGACACGACGATTGGCAAATAATTGACCAATTTAAGGTTACGTGACTGGGACGTGTCTCGTCGAGACGAGACGGAGTGGCGAACCGGGGGCGAATGACGGGGGGGATGAGGGGGGAGAGGAGGTGGGGTCCCATGGCGCCATCGACTGTCTTTCTCTCTCGACCCGTCTTCTCGCCCCTTTTTTTCTGGCTCCTCGATTCGACTTCGCCCAGCAGATCCTCGTCGACAAGCAGATTACGTTTCTGTCGCACTGTAAATATGATCGATGCGTTTCGTTCGGGACGAGGGGGGGCGCCAGAACAGGAGGCGTTCGAATAGGCGCCTCTGTTAGTCGATTCGATCGATGCAGTGTTGATGGACCGGGCAGGAATGAACGAGCGTGCATAAGAGGACGCGAAAGTGTTCCGGGTGGGGTGACGACCGGTGCTGGACGGGTATTTGTTGTTCTTAACCCGTTGACATACAAATGAAACGGAATTCGATGCGTTCGAAGAATACCATTTAATTTGGTTCAATTGAACAGTTATGCGCAAGCTTAAAAACAAAACGTTTTCTTTTGAAATTTGCATTGCTATATAACATTTAATCAGGTTGATGTATTAAGTAACATTATAAAATAATAAATTAGTAGTTCTGGGAAGTATGAAGCATTTCAAAACATTCTGAAATATATAGACAATTCTTGACGTCTTGGAGAGAAATGGATGATGTCTCCCAGACGTTATTGTATATTAAGGGGCTAATGAAAGGGTTGATGGAATTAAGTAATAATAGTGTTCCACTTGGGGACGTCGGATCCGAGAGAAGCTTCTATTCGCTGCTTAGGCCTCTGAAAGGATTGCAATTTATATTCTGACGGAGGAAATCTATAATAAAGAGGTACGGTTCCGCAGACTCATCCGTCTCTTCAACGTCGTGGTTTTTGTCGAACGCATCGGAAAAACCAGATCGAGGAAAGGAACTCCCTGTCGATAATCCCCGGCAACATAAAAGCACGGTCGAATTAATGCAACAGATGTAGCTGGGAAGCGGCGCGGAACGGTTTTCAGGCGGACCATCCCTCCTCCACCCTCTTTCCTCGTTCCCCCGGCATCGGTTCTGGGCCGCGCGTTGTAAATATGATAGATGAGGCTCGTTCATTTGCTGGTAAGGACCGAAAAATATGTTACGCGGCCGGCTGTGCCCGGGGCCGGGGTCCCGATGTGAAAAATTGGCCCTGCCTTTCTCCGTAGGCATGGAAATTTCATCTGTGACAGAGCCGGCGACCATAAATCCGGGTAAACACGGTGCAGAGACGAAGGAATTTTTTTTCGCCGTCCCTCCAGCCACCCCTTCGGCCCGTTTCAATGCACCCCGCGGGAGGGTGGCGAGGCTTCGAACCGCGGGCGTCCACGTTCAAAGAACAAAAATACGATCCCCTTCTTTCCTTCTCTTTTCCCCTTTCCCTCTTTTCCCCTTTTCCTCTTTTCTCCTTTCTCTCTCTTTCCCTTCTGTTGCGGTCCTCTGTTTAGCCGACGAGCTTTCGCTCGAGCCCGAATCCGAGTCAGAGCCAGAAGCTTTGTTCCGCGGCGCATAAAAGCGAGTCCGGGAGGAGCCCGTGCGAAATCCGCGATAAATAAACCGTCCTCCTATGCGAGCGATACGTCCGCCGGTAGGACAATTTACTTTTTACGGGAGACGCGGAGAGAGGAGTCCCTGGGGGATAAAGGGCCGATTCCCCGGGGACAATTGACTCGCGCTGGTTCACCCGGCTGGGGAAGAATCGCTCGAAGAGAGGCGCGATAAGTCGTGATGGACGCGTACAGCGAGATCCCAGACAGTGCCCGGATTCTAAATGCTTTTTGCTCGATGTGAAAAACGGGGTTGATTCGGTATACTCGTCTTGGGAAGCGTGTGCGACCGAGGGGTGTCCTCGACGCGTCAAAGGCACAAGCAGCTTCGCTCGGGATAATCAGGTTCCGTCTGTAACACAGGGTTGGAACATGCTTTTTTCCTGGAAACAAGCTGCGGGAGAATTTCGCCTCGAGGCGTGCGCGTAGATTTCTCGAGGGGTGTTGCTGTTGGAAAAATATTTTCACCCGATAATCGGGAGGGGTTGATAACCAAATTGCTTGGTGAAAGAATCGCGACGCGCCAAACGTTCCTGATACAATTTACGAGAAGCAAATTCCTCATAATCCGGTGAAAGTCTCGACGGAAACGCTCTCTCGAGGAAAGGAACATCGGTTAGAAGAGGTTTCTCTCCCCTCGTTCGAGAAGGTGTTAGCGTCGGTCCTCGAGGGAGGGAAAGCTGTCAGGGGATAAAGAAATCGCTCTCTGATTACGTTCTTCCCGCCCCGTACACGCGTAGACCCGTCGTCGGGAATCCTTCAAAGAAACCTCCTCTCCTCCGCGGTTACGGGGACGAATCGGGGAAGTCGCGGTTGGCCCGGAACCTCTAACCCCCTTCAATGCCGCCACTTTATCGCGCGAACGGGTCTCTTTTAAAGTTTCTCGAATTTACGTCGGTTTTGCCGCTTGCGTTCGTTCACCTGGCTGCCTACGAGGACGCGTGCTCCCTCCCTTCCCTCCGCCTACCTCAGATAAATACACACCCCGGAGGTCGACGATTTAACGTGAACGGCGTCGAGGAAAACATCAGCGTCGTGGATCGTTGCCTGTGCGAGTTTCTCCCGCGGTACGTTAACACGGAGGAAGAATAAATAACACGGTGATTTCGCGGAAAGCCGAGGCAATCAGTTTCCTCTGCGAGCTTCTCAGAGCTCTCTGGGAAAGGGAATCACGCTGGAAAAGTAAAAGCACGCGCGGCGTTCTTCTTCAGGTCCGCGTTGCACGCGGAGAAGAATTATTTCCGGCGACGTAGGTTTGGTTCGGGTTAGGTTCAGGTTAAATTCGTTACCGGATAAAAAGAAACCGCCCTTTTCGTGAATCTAGGATACTGCATACTGGAGCGCAGGTTTGGTTCGGGTTAGGTTCAGATTAAACTCGTTACCAGATGAAAAGAAACCACCCTTTTCGTGAATCTAGGATACTGCATACTGGAGCGCAGGTTTGGTTCGGGTTAGGTTCAGGTTAAATTCGTTACCGGATAAAAAGAAACCGCCCTTTTCGTGAATCTAGGATACTGCATACTGGAGCGCAGGTTTGGTTCGGGTTAGGTTCAGGTTAAATTCGTTACCGGATAAAAAGAAACCACCCTTTTCGTGAATCTAGGATACTGCATACTGGAGCGCAGGTTTGGTTCGGGTTAGGTTCAGGTTAAATTCGTTACCGGATAAAAAGAAACCACCCTTTTCGTGAATCTAGGATACTGCATACTGGAGCGCAGGTTTGGTTCGGGTTAGGTTCAGGTTAAATTCGTTACCGGATAAAAAGAAACCGCCCTTTTCGTGAATCTAGGATACTGCATACTGGAGTGCAGGTTTGGTTCGGGTTAGGTTCAGGTTAAATTCGTTACCGGATAAAAAGGAACCACCCTTTTCGTGAATCTAGGATACTGCATAGCGGAGCGTTGTCAAAAGTTGCGCGGAAAACCGCGAACTCGCGATCGACCGTGTTTTTCCTCCCCGTTCGACGGCAAGCGCGGTGTTCACCCCGATGAGCACCGGTCCGGAGGGATGAAACTCTCCGAGAAAATGCAGTTACACGCCCTGTTCCACGCGGTTTATCCCTAGACGCGCATCCCCCAGTGACTGTACGTGTCGCGACATGCGTTCCCATTCGACGATAATTACTTTATTTGCAAGGGGGTGAAGGAGAACCGGATGACGGTTCCTTTTTTCGCGAGTAATCCTGTAATTGAACGGAAGGAGCGCGTTTCTTGCCGTGGAAGAATCGAAATAGGGTCTTTTAAAATTTGAATTGTTATCGATTTCATATCTACTAATATCCTAAATAAAATAAAATAATTTTATAAATTATTTAAAATGCTAAATTTTGTTTATCATGCTGTTCCTTTTAAATTAATTAATCTAATTTCGTTGACTCCGTGGTCTTAAACTTTTGTCCGTTACTGTAATTGAAAGATGCCGGGCAAAATATCAGACACTTTCATAAGATTCTATTCTATTCTATTTTCGCACAAAACTCGATGATCCCCGCCAAATACGGTGAGCTGCTCCAACAAATTTTAAACTAATCCTCGAAAGTACACGGCAACCAGAGTGGGGTGGTTCCTGGCCACGCGAAACTCTTGGCTCGCCAAGTGGAAGCTGGAAGACACCAATGCACTTCCTGTCCGTTCGAAACGCAACAAGGGAGCTTGGGATGAGGAACAATTGAAAGAGGTTTGGCTGGGAAGAGGGGGTTGAAAACACGGAGCGCAAATTGAAAGCAAAAGCACGAGAACGGGAATGGATGTCCACTCCCGATTGCTCGGCTCGTTTCAGCGCGACGACGGCGTCGCGACGCTGCCCCAGCTCGTTGTTTTACCGCCGCCACCACTGCCTTCTGGGAAACTCTACGGCGAGACTGTTTCCTTCCGGGGAATGGACGCGTTCCAAGCCGCCTGAAAACTGCCGTGTGTGTACGCGATCTCCTCGCGATCTCCTTCCTGGACGCGTTTCCAGCCCAGCGTCCGTCCCTGCCCCGGCGTATTCGTAAGTTGAGAAGTCGGCAAAAAGGTTGGGCCAGGATATGCCCTCTCGGTTTTCCGCTCGGCTTAGCGGCGACGTGGCTCCGGACCAGACTGGAGCGGACAAGAAAACGGTCCGCCGTTAAATTGCACGCTGTTTTCTAACAGCTTGGCTCCCTTCGAACCGATCGATTCACTTCGTTCTTTATTTCTTCCTTTTTTTTTTTTTTATTTACGCTACGCGAATCTTGTACAGCGGTATTAGCGAAATGCACATTAATGTGCATGATGTAAACTAAAATCTGATTGGAGATACTGTTACGGTTACAGTAGCGGACGAAAGTTTAACCCTTTGCGCTCGAAAGGTGATTGTTAGTCGTGTAATAATATTAACTTCAAATATTTTCCAGTGTAAAATATTTACTGATATTCGCTTATATTAAACTTCATTTATTTAGTTAAATCTTTCGCTAAAATTTACATATATGACTATTTAACCTCCGGGTCTGACTAATAAACAAAGTACGTAAAGTGTGAAAATTTGTGAAACTATCATTTGGCGACTGACGGTCGCCTCTCAACCGCAAAGGGTTAAGACTAAAGGGTCAAAGAAAAGAAATAAATGAATTAATAAGAAATAGAAAGATGGATAAATAATCGTATTCTATGCTAATCAATAAATAATGGTCTACCATTTATATATTTTATATTGTCCGGTCGTCTTATACTTATGTCCGTTGCTGTAGGGTTGTGTGTCAAGTACAATTAAAGGAGTAGATTATGCATTTCAAGATACTTGTGAATGATAATTCACAAATTGTTTCCTTCTTTGCAAACCTTTCGTTTCTGCTATTTTTCAAATAATTTATTTTTATTTATAATTTATTTTCGAATACTTATTTTTCGAATTTCTTTGTTGCCTAGACCTATTCTTTGAATAGAAATTTTTATGGAATAGAATAGGAATCTTTCGTCCTAAACTTTTAATTGCGCACGCGTAGTATCGTTAACGAGCATTTTCTCGACCCAATCATTTATTCTTCAACGGAAAAGTATGCTTTAGCTAGACTGCATTGTATCCGTGCAGTTCAATGTTTAACGTAATGGTAATTCTGCTGATTCAACGGTATTTTAATTATTATCGCGACCCGAAGAGTAGACCTCGACGAGTCTAGAGTTGAAACACAGCTGACTGAAGAAAGGAAAAGAGAGGACTCTCGAAATGTTTGGCGTACAGTGCAAAACACTGAGGAACGGCATGGAGCTCTTTCGGATCAGACAATGCACGGAGAAAGAAACAGCGGCGTCGGAGCGACTCGCTCTCGCGTGGTCGGCGTTCTTCCACCATATTCTGGGGCTTGGCAGGCCTACATTCATCCGGCCGTAGCTCGCGGCGCATCTTCTTTGTCCGTCGACCCATTGCTTCGAATGCCGAATCTGCCCGTTTTTTTGACGGACGCGAAAGCCCCGCGAAAGCCGAGTGCACCTCGTTCCACGTCGAGATTTTCGCGTGTCTCGTCAATTTTTTTAACGCTAGGTTTACGGGATCAGTCAATTTGACGGGTTTTGGATTTCACGAGCAAGGTTTACAAAAATAATTACGTTTATTCCTTACGATTTTTGATGAGTTTTTTCGATGGAGTGATACAAATACGGTAACGGACAAAAGTTTAAGGCCAAAGAGTCAACTTTTGGAGATTATGGGTTAAAAAGGGGAGAATTGACGATAACTTTCTTTTTCAGCTTTTATTAAACTTTATTTCTAAAGGAAAGTATATCCTTTTGAATTCGATCTCTACGCAAGACTCGAATGAATAGAAGAGGCTAAAGGACACATACAGCGTGATAATGATAAAACACTTTACTCGTTCTTAGAACCTCTTCAGCGTATAAATATTTCTTCGAGGAGATTGATTTTTGTTAATTCGTTAGTACGTATTTTAGGACTCTAACGAGCTGTGTCCTTAGGCCTCTTCCATTCATTCGAGTCTTGCCTCTCGCTGCGTAGAGATTGGATTCAAAATGGATACACCTTCCTTTAGAAACAAAGTTTAGTAAATTTTTAAAAAGAAAAGTTAACTTTATTTCTTCCTTTTTAACCCATAATCTCCGTCAAATTGACGAGTATCCATAGAAATAGATGTACAAGAAATGTTCATAAATCTAGTGTTAACATTTTCCCCCCGTTCAACCACCCCTCTCTTTTCCTCTCCCGTCGGATTTATTCCGTTGGCCCGTTGGGTTAGGTTCGAATTGAAACAACGCCAGACGAGAACGTTTTCGCGATTTCCTTCCACGACGCTGTTCGATCTCTGTGCAGTCTATGTTTAGAGGACGCTCGAGAACGTTTATCCTTTTTCCCGGGCATTGAATAATAGGCTGCTCTTCCTAAAAGAGGGAACGCTTAGCGTTCTTCTTGGAAGAGGAGAAATTACAGTTGTTAACGTCGAGACAACGAGACTTTTTAACGTCGCGCCGCTCTGTGTCTCCGGCGATCGCGATTGGCCGAGGACGGGCGCGTAACGATGATTATGGGAATACGGCCAACCACCGGTGCATGTACACGTATACCAGTACACATCTCTGGAGTCGCGATAATAATGATAGCTGTAATAAATTGTCGTTGGCCGCGACAGCCTCGACCGTATTCACGATTATGACTATAATAAATTGGTGGACAACCGCTCGGAGGACCGATCGCTTATTATTATTAGAGCGAATATAACAGCTTGGCCGTCGATTATGCTACTCAGCCCACTCTGTATCTCCCTCCCTCCCACCCTTCCTCTCTCTCACACACTCTCTCTTACTCTCTTGCTTTTTCACTTTTCTCTCTTTCTCTCTTTTGCTCTCTCACTCCTCTCTCTCTTGCTCTCTCACTCCTCTCTCTCTCTTGCTCTCTCACTCCTCTCCCTCTTGCTCTCTCACTCCTCTCTCCCTTGCTCTCTCACTCCTCTCTCTCTTGCTCTTTCACTCCACTCTCTCTTGCTCTCTCACTCCACTCTCTCTCTTACTCTCTCACTTTTCTCCCTTACTATCTCACTCCTCTCTCTCCCCCCTCTCTCTCGCCTCCTTAAATAAATTAATAGTGGGCAAAGTGATATCCGTCGCAAAGCCGCCATTTACCCTTAACGACAACCTTTCTACACAGCTTTTCGCGAATATCCATTAAAATTTCATTATCCCCGATAATCCGAACGTCGGCGCAGTCAGCTACTGCCGGGCACGGAATTCAGGAAAATTTATTTTGCACCCCCTCCCCGAATAACAGTCCCCCGAAAAATTGTCAGCCTTTATTACTTTATTCCCCAAACAAATCAGGAAGACTTATTTCGTCCAGCCGTACCGAAGACGCGTCAGCGTCATTAAAATTAGCGGAACAGTGACAGAAAGAGGGAGTGAGAGAGAATTCGTCGCAGCGTCACTCCCGCAGCCCGATGAAATATTTTTCCACGGCGTCGCGACGCGCATCCGATTAAATTCGCGCGGTCGCGTCGCGCAATAATTCACAAGGTCCGCGCATTGCACACCGGGAGACTGTTCCTCGTTTTTTCTCCCCCGCCCCTCCGACCTCCGTTTTTCTGCCCCCTTTTTTGGCAACGTTTTTAAGGTTCCATGCGCGGCTAATAGGAAAAGATTGTGTCTCGCTAGGGTGGACCGCGCGCCGCACCCCAGCCTCGTGCTTCTCGCGCTCGATTTATCATCGTGACGTGTGCTCTGTGCTGCGCTGCCCTCGTCTCCCCCCCACTGCCCCTTATTTCTCAGTCGGGGCATGGCTTTCTCCGGGATCCTCTTATTCCCTCGACCTATCTCCCCCGTAACCTCTCATCCTGTGAAATTAAGGCGAGTCGCCGAGTTTCGTATTTCACCGGCCGTACTCTCGTACGCGATTAAGTTTCCCCGATACGCATCCCCGATAAATCCTTCGCGGATGATGGAAGTCTTGTTCGAGGGCTCTCCGATCGAAACAGTTTCTTTTTCTCCGCGCTTCTTCTTGTATTCCGCGTTTCACTCGAGCTGGGCGAGCTTAACACTGGGTTCACGGAAGCCGTCAATTCGACTTCATTAGCAAAATTTGCAAAAACAGTTACTATTATTCCTAACAATTTTTGCTAGCTTTTATCGATGGAACGATACAAATATACCCAAATCAATTTCTCTCTCAGCTCTGCAATTTCAAATTCGATAATACTGACGTTAAAATGGAAATAATTGTGACAAAGCAATTAGGATCATAAACACAGAACAAATAAAAAAAAAAAAAGAAAAATCTTCATTCTACGAGTGAGATTCGTGATATTCACGTTTGGTTCAATATTGTTATCACGAGTCACACTCGTCAACCTACGTCAAGGGGTTAACGAGCAATCATATTTGTCATATACCATTGGATTGCCTGTACGCAGCTAGGTGTAAAAAAACGATGTTGAGTACACTCTAACAAGTTCGATGCTCAACGAGTTCAACGAAATTCAACGCGTTGCGGTGGCCAACTGGCGATCCGCGTGCTCACCCTCTCGGGTGGGCGGGAAATTCGAAATAAAAGGACCGTAGCCGACTCCGCTGGACCTTCGGAAATTTATTCACCGCGAGCGGGCGAAGTTAGCGGCGAAAAGAGGGAAAGGGGAACCGAACCGGTCGTGGACGGTCGATGGCGTGTCTCTGTACGCGAAACACCGACCACAGTGATCCAACTGTGCTCCATTTTAATACATATTCAGCCGGGGACCGAGAAACTGGCTGGAGGATCCTCGTACCGCCTCCTGCTTTCGAACTTCCGCGGCCTTGGTGTCGCGTTTCTTGCCTACGTCCCGGTTGGTTTATCCCTCGCGGAATATCCGGCGAAATGGTACGTGGTTTTGCGTGGAATTTGCGGAATCGATGGAACCCGCGTGGGAAAAAGTATATCCGTGAGAAGAGGGAGGAAGTTATGAGCGAGGAGACTGGAGGAGATCGGCTTACGATATCGATGGAGATGAGGGTTGTTTGGGGTGGAAAATTTGGAAGATGATTTTGGAGACGTTTCTTTGTTTATGTTGGTATTCAATTTCAATGGAGTAAATAAAAATAAAAAAATAAAAGTAGATCACACGAGTAAAATGAGCACACAAAAGAACAAGAAAAAAGGACAAAAAATAATAATAATAATAATAAAACATTCATGAGTTACGAGTTACACACTGCTGTAATTGCTGAGTTTTTAAAAGAAAAAATGTTATTAAGAAAATCGATAACCTCCTTACAATATTATTATAAAATAATAAATTAATAGTTCTGTAAAGAAACATTTCAAAACATTCTGGAATATGTAGAGAGTTCTTCTTGACGTGTCGGAGACGTAAAGTCTACAATGGCACATAAAATGGATGACGTATCCCAGACATCATTGTATGTCATCGGGTTAAACGGATCATTTGAACGTTAAGCGAGCGGTATACGTATAAATATCGTCAGCGAGGACTCTTCCTCGAGCACACTTTGTTTCCAAGCGCAAATAGACACTGTGTTTGGTATCAAACGCGGAGCGACAGAAAACTGCGAGTGCTCGCGCACGTATACACTGGCCGGGGAGTATTTCATCATCGAGCCCCGTCTCTCGTTACCTCGGAAGCGAAGCGGTTCCTTTCAACGGCGTCGGCAGCAGCTTGATTTCATTGTACACGGCGACGAGTGGAAAGGCAAGAGGAGAGCCAGCCGGAGAAACTTTCTCCCTTCGTTCACCAAAAAATTTGCCGAAAGAGACGCTGCTGCACTCCCTCTTTCTCTCTCGTTTCTCGCAACATGGTGTGTAACTCTCCTCTCTCGACGTAAAAAGCCAACCTCTGCTAGACTCGAAGTGGAAGTCGCGCGCGAGCAGTCGAGGCGCTTTCTCGCCGATGAAAAGAGCGTTGAAATTTTTCCTCCCGTGGAATCCTTCTTCCTTCGTCTATTTGCGCGCTCGCGTACGTATCTGGACCCTGTTGGTTGGACCATGTACGGTTCATTTTGCTCCAGGAAGATGCGAAAGGAACTGGACGATAGATAGGAGGAACTTTTGGGAATGATCTTCTGGTAGCTTTGATCGAAGAACAGCATCAAGTTTCGTGTGTGTACTTGTATGGAATTTAAACGTCGGCAAAGGAGTAAGATGCGAAGAGTATTGTGGCTATGATGAAAGGTTGAAAGAAAAGGAAAGGGAAGGGTTGTTTCTTCTGAGGCCTGCTAGTGGACTTATTGGTAAAGCTTACCTAGCAGGGACTCATGACTTAGACACAGGAATAGGAAGGAAAAATTTGAAATTTATATATATAGGAACCGTGTCAGACTCGAGTACTTGCGAGAAAAGTAGTTGGTTGATTTCTCCTAGTGGGGAGGATGGGAAAGTCGCTACACTATACATAGATCATCTGTCATGACGGAAATTACAATATTCTAGAAATCAATCTATGAAATACATCTATAGAGACACTAGAATTATTGATTATTTGACAGTAATTATTCGCAAAAAATACCAAATACTCTGCTTTCCAAAAATTGAGGTCTACCAGCAAAAATCGTCGCTACTTATAATTTTGTCTAGTTCACCTCTAAATTTTCCATGTAAAGAGAAGGTAGATAATTTTTAGGATAGGAAATAGAAACAATCGTTCATAGGTGTATAGGGCAGAGTAGTCATTCCTAAACATCGACACTTGAGAAATAAGGACAAAGATGTTGCGTTTGTTTATATTTTCCCGCTAGCTCTCGCAGAACGAAGTTACACAGGCGTTCCTCGAGGTCTTCGACCGGAAGCTGTTCTCGCTTCTACGGTGTCCGTCACTCGGATGCAACCCACGCGAGTTTACCCTCCCTTCACCGTTCCAGTCGTTCGCCATGAATTTCCCTCCACCCTCGCTGCCGTTTCGACTTTATTTACGTGTTTTCGTGTACGCGAGTGTCCTCGCGAGCTCCACGCCAGTTTGTAACGAGAATCGTTGCCCTCTCGTCCGATCCCCGTGGGGTGTGTCTAGGCTAGCGTGGAAAGTAATGGAATCGCGGCGGACTTTTCTCCCGCTTTCGAGCGAAGAAAGAGGAATTTTGCTCGCTCGTGAACGGCGGAAGGGGGGGAGGATGGTGGCTGGCTGGAGAGGCCAAGTCCCTCTTTGGACTCGCGGATTCTTTCATTCGCGGAGAGTGCTGCTTTGAGGCGGCGGCTTTTCGCGGTGAATTCGCTGGAACACGGCTAGAAAGCTGTTCTATCGGGATATTCTTCTCTGGTGTAGGCTATGGGAGTCGAACGGATTTGTAGGGTGGTGTGTTTATGACCAACGTGGTTCTGAGGCTTTTAAACGAAGGATCCTAATTCGCGTCCTTCTATTTTGCACGGAAGTGTTGAAAGATCTGCTCGCAAGGTTTGCACTTTGGGGTATCAAGAAGAAACTTAGCTTAGTTAAAGGGTCGCTCGAATTATCGACAATTCGAGCATTGACTCATTGAGGCCCACGATTTTAAAGAAACCAAAAAACACAAGTTGCACAGGATTTCTTTTAACATAAAAGTATAGAGAAAAATATTCATTTTAATTATTAAAATAATTAACTATTTGACTATGAGCAACTTCAACTTTTCAGGGTGAGTCGAAACATACCCCACCGTGCATAAATAGCTAAGCAAACAGTGGGACCAATTTTTAACCCACCTAACCCTAAAAAGTTAACAGAGATTTCTCGTTTTTTGACCTAAAATTCTGTCAATTTGCATTACCGACCATGTATTTTTATTTCATTCTTAAACGACCGATATATAAATTTTCCCGAATTCGAGGAGCTTGAATTTCCATTCCGGACGATGATCCATAGGAAACCGAATGATCGAGTGGCCGTTTCGTATGGCGGGAGAGTTCAGTGGAGCATGGTAATTAAAATTGATGCCCAAACAGGCCACGGGGAGGGGGGCAGAGACAGGGTACACTGCGTGGCATGAAATATGGGAAAGGATGGGTCGCGAGGTTCGCCAAATTTCGAGTCGCGGCACGGGCCAAAGGTGGAAATCGCGCGTCGGCCTCGAGGAAATTGAAACCCATAAAACATAATGGTGAGCGACATTCGGGAGGGATTTACGGGCATCGCCATTTCCCATGACCACCTCATTATTTCTCGGTCGTGTCGTTTCGCATCTCGCGAGGGGCCAAGCTACGTGCCCGGAATGTGTCGCCAATGACACGCGATCCCGGTTCCGCGAGGACAGAACGGGTTGAACACGCGCCAGGTGTTGCTGCTGGCCCACCGTAGACCCCATGGCTACCTACAGTCGGTCGCATAAGTATTCGTTCACTTGTCTCGTTCAATACACTATACAAGTAGTGCCTTAGCGGCCTTAGTGAGTTTTAATGTTTCTGTCAGGGTAAATTCAAGATATACTACCCACTTTTTAAACAGACCCGTTATATTTCAAATTTTAATTCTTAACAGAAATACTAATAAATGCTACTAATAGAAACAGAATAATAAAATAGAAAAAGGGAATTGATACTTAGATGCTGTGATTGAGGAATTGAAGAATTAAAGTTCACTTGGAAATGTTTAATAGAATTTTGTAATCTAGCCAACTCACTTGCTGATTTTAACTTTTTGAATTGATTCTCAAATAGTTTTAAAACTGAGGCAATCAAATTGCTAGTGGCTACAAATCTTCAGTTATAAGCACTGTAGGACTTCTCAGTCTTCTTTTGCGTTCTTATGATGTAGAACAATGTATCCTCCTGTATAAGTTTGAATGTAATTGTGCTCCTTTTAGTTTCATTTTTACTTTTATTTCTTTTATTATTTTTATTTTTATTGTATTACTTCTTTTTAAAGCGTTTTTGACCGATTAAATAAATAAGTAACGAAATTTAAACGAAAAACACAAAAGTTAATCTTCGTTGATATAGAATAAGTTAATATTTTTCGGAATCGTTGATCGCAATTGCATGCACGTATTTTTTCTTGTTATTACACACTCCAAGATAGATTTAGGAAAGTTTACGCGTCCGACTGTACCTAGTGTGCCATATGTCCGCGTCCAGTGCCGTATCGGCGATTCAAAAGTGCCCGTTCCCGATGAAAACGGTTGCGCACGTGTTTCCGTTGATTTTTCCCTCGAACGAGCGAAAAACGAGGGTTCAATTTATTTCGATGGTGATTTACGGCGCTCCAGCTGGGATTTTGTCATAAGATTGCCCTCGCGTAATGAATACCGACGGATGAAAAGAACTTCAAACACTCAACGTAGAATTACAGAGTATTCTACATCTTCCAATTTATTTCTACCTTTCCTGCCTGTTATCAACTTGCCGCGGCTCCGCGATCCGTTATACACAAAATTATTTGCTGTACAAGATTAAGGGCTCCTGATGAATTTCGCGAATTACACGATACTTTGCCTCTCTTTCATTCTACGGTTACCATGGTATCGTTATAATTGGAATTTATTGAAAGATTACTTCCCGAATAATTTCCAAGGCGCCGTTGAAATCTCAAATGCAATATACAGAATTACGTAGCATTACAACCCGTCCAATTTATAATCTGCATACCGTTTACTCTAACTATTTTGAAGCAAGTACTGTGAAAA
This sequence comes from Tetrapedia diversipes, assembly GCA_033822845.1. NCBI lineage: Eukaryota > Metazoa > Arthropoda > Insecta > Hymenoptera > Apidae > Tetrapedia > Tetrapedia diversipes. The sequence continues at coordinate 1,332,109 of JAOPTO010002329.1, forward strand.
CTGGTATTTAGCTTTTTGGTTAGAAATAAAGAAATACGTGTTTCAACGTTTTTAGAAAACCAACCCCGAAGGGGTTAAAATAAGGGATGAAAATTTGTTTGAAAAATCCGCCGATTTTGAAGCAAGCACTATGAAAACTGGTATTTAGCTTCTTGGTTAGAAATAAAGAAATACGTGTTTCAACGTTTTTAGAAAATCAACCTCCAAGGGGTTAAAATAAGGGATGAAAGTTTGTTTGAAAAATCCGCCGATTTTGAAGCAAGCACTATGAAAAAAAAAACGCTGCCAACAGTTAGTAATTACACACAATTAAATATTACCTTTTATGATTCATAATCGAATCATATGAAATAAATTTTTGCATTGAATTTAACTTGGTTTCGTGAGTACATATCGAAATTGATCCCATCGCTAGTTATACTGTAATTAAAACTTTGGTAACGAAGCAATCCGTTCCACGATCTTTCCGACGAACCGCGTTGATTACGCATAGTTTTCCTCCTCCGATCCCTCGGAGAATCGCGATTCTGGCACCGTTCGACGGCGCGCATCCGTGCTCATTTGCATGTAGCGTCGCCGGACGAGTCGTCGCCGCGCCATTGTTTCCTCGATCGATCGATCAAGCGGATAGGCTGCAGAAGGAGCGCGCGTACTTTCAAAAGGAACGCGACGGGACGTGTATTTACGGCCCCGTCCTCCGTACAAATGGCTGGCAACGCACACTGGGAAGAATCCGTGAAACGCGCAAAACGGACGCTTTCTCCGACGGCCACTCACACTGTAATAATTTCCTTGTAACTCTCTAATGGGTTTATCCCGTATATAAATATAAATAAATCCATGGCTCACTTTAAATTTCGAGAGTAGCTATAAATATTTTACTTTTCTCTGTTACCATTATTATATTTTCATACCTCACTGTAATAATTTCCTAGTAATTCTCTATGCGTTAATCCGGCCTAAATAAATTTCATGGGTCGCTTGGAATCTAAAATAGCTTATATTCTTACTTTTCTCTGTTACCATTATTATATTTCATACCTCACTGTAATAATTTCCTTGTAATTCTCTAATGTGTTAATCCGGCATAAATAAATAAATCCATGGCTCATTTTAAATTTCGAGAGTAGCTATAATATTTTTACTTTTCTCTGTTACCATTATTATATTTCATACCTCACTGTAATAATTTCCTTGTAATTCTCTAATGTGTTAATCCGGCATAAATAAATAAATCCATGGCTCATTTTAAATTTCGAGAGTAGCTATAATATTTTTACTTTTCTCTGTTACCATTATTATATTTCATACCTCACTGTAATAATTTCCTTGTAATTCTCTAATGTGTTAATCCGGCATAAATAAATAAATCCATGGCTCATTTTAAATTTCGAGAGTAGCTATAATATTTTTACTTTTCTCTGTTACCATTATTATATTTCATACCTCACTGTAATAATTTCCTTGTAATTCTCTAATGCGTTAATCCGGTATAAATAAATAAATTCATGGGTCGATTGAAATTCTAAGAGTAACTATAATATTTTTCTTTTTCTCTGTTACCATTATTATATTTTCATACCTCACTGTAATAAATTCCTTGTAATTTTATAATGCGTTAATCCAGTATAAATAGATAAATTCATGGGTTGCTTTAAATTTCGAGAGTACCTATAATAATCAGGTCAAAGAGGGGAGCAAAGTGGAAAGCATGTCCTAACCAAAAAATATAATAGGGCGACCGTGGCCTTCTTTCTGCTCTTTTTTTCGTTTGTCAAGTAGGGCATGCACATTGAGGGCTTCACTTCTATTTTGTCAAACTGTACGTACCTGTGTGTGTTCCCCGATGGCAGTGGCCGCGCGCGGAGAGCCACCTTCAGAGGACACCGTCTACGTTCGCCTCCGGTCGCCACTTACGAGAGCTGACCGACATACAAAGAAGCGCAGTGGTGCTCAACCAGTTTCGCGTTTACAAGTGGTTGGAATGTCGCGAACTGTGGCTGGTCAGTACCTGCGTGACGGAAACTCTGTCACGGTGACGGAGTCGCTGTCACGTTGCATTGCAGCGATGGTACAATCGGTGCCATTACGGTGGCAAAACAGTGGTTCTCGCGTTCGATGTACTGTTACGCCACTGCGAATGTTCCTTCCAGACTCTTGTTTCGCTTCTCCGTTCGATTCTTTTCAGTGCTATCTCAATCGTAGGTCAGTTTTTATGATCGAGGCACGGGTGTCGGGGAGTTAACCCTTTCACATTATTAGAATGCCAAATGTATATAACACAATATATAAATTTTATTGTTTCTTTTTTTATTTATAATTATTTATAAATTTATATATATGTAAATTAAATTAAATTGTATGTAAATAAAATTTAGTACTACCTGAGAGTTTAACTCCATTTGTCTAAAGATAAACTTTATATGTACTAAGTTTAAATTTATTTGCCCACAGTTTAATTTCATTTGCCTAAAGATTAAACTTTATATGTACTAAGTTTAAATTTATTTGCCCACAGTTTAATTTCATTTGCCTAAAGATTAAACTTAATATGACAATACTATATATAATTCTCTCCACATACGATTCTTTATTAATCCAATTCCACACCTAAAACCCATCAAACATCGAAAATCGCAAGATAGAAACGTCCAATATACTATACTTCGCATAATTTGACGGATCCAACGCAATTGAATATTTAATTTCGCGTTGTTCTTAAAACTCGCCTACTTACCTATATTTAACGAAAGGAAATGAAGTTAGGTGGTAGCTAGATCGTTGCGATAATCTCTGAACGCAGGCTTTCAGCGCTGACTTTCCTAAACGTTCTCGCAGACCGATTATGAATCGCACAGTTATAATTTAAAGTTGGCGCGTGAAAGGCCGTGGGGAGAGCTTATTTTAAACTCGTCGATCAGTTCGAACGCTCGGAAACGACCTCTTCTGCAGCGAAACGATTCAGAGAAACGATCGCGTCGAGGGCCCTTCGGACGTGTATCGCGTTCGAGTCTTTTCGCCGGCCGCTGGGAGAGGCAACGCGAAAAAAAAAAGAAAATAAAAAATGACGAAGCGCGCAGAATCACCCCCCTCGGTGGCGTTACGGTTAGCCGATAAATTGGCGCCGCTTCTGAAGCACTTTCGGCGCGTTCCGCGAGTCGCTCCATATAAAACGAACGAAATTGCGTTTGCCACGCTATTTTCGTTGGCCGATAATGCCCGGCCACGGTTTGATCGCGCAAAAAAGGGGGTGGCCGGAAGAGCGCCGGTGGTCGTTCGCCGTGTTTCTCGATCGGCCGTAATTCCACGATTTTTTCACCCGCGTGTGCTGCTGACGTCTCCTTCGAACAATGCCGCGAGTAAAACGCAATTTTTCACCTGCCCTTTTGTTCTCTGTCCGATTTATTCACAAGCTTGTTCGGTTAGGTGAGAATTCTAAAGGATCCGGAAACAAAGCTCCTCGTGGACTGAAAATTCTTACGATCGAACGAATTTAGATCAACTTTCTGTACCTTTAGGTAGGTACTATCATCGTCGAAGAATTTTGTGAAAAATATGATTGATATTCATTTATTTGCTGTTCATTTTTTGGCAATGTCGAAAATATGAAGGAAGTGGTGGACACTTTTATCCTTTGAGCCCTGAATACTGTTCTCAGTTCCATTTATTCACAAGCTTGTTCTCTAAAGGATCCGGAAACAAAGCTCCTTGTGGACTGAAAATTCTTACGATCGAACGAATTTAGATCAGCTTTCTGTACCATTAGGTAGATACTACCATCGTCGAAGAATTTTGTGGAAAATATGATTGATATTCATTTATTTGCTGTTCATTTTTTGGCAATGTCGAAAATATGAAAGAAGTGATGGACGCTTTAACCCTTTGAGCGCTGAATACTGTTCTCAGCTCGATTTATTCACAAGCTTGTTCGGTTAGGTGAGAATTCTAAAGGATCCGGAAACAAAGCTCCTCGTGGACTGAAAATTCTTACGATCGAACGAATTTAGATCAGCTTTCTGTACCTTTAGGTAGGTACTATCATCGTCGAAGAATTTTGTGAGAAATATGATTGATATTGATTTATTTGCTGTTCATTTTTTGGCAATGTCGAAAATATGAAGGAAGTGATGGACGCTTTAACCCTTTGAGCGCTGAATACTGTTCTCAGCTCGATTTATTCACAAGCTTGTTCGGTTAGGTGAGAATTCTAAAGGATCCGGAAACAAAGCTCCTCGTGGACTGAAAATTCTTACGATCGAACGAATTTAGATCAGCTTTCTGTACCTTTAGGTAGGTACTATCATCGTCGAAGAATTTTGTGAGAAATATGATTGATATTGATTTATTTGCTGTTCATTTTTTGGCAATGTCGAAAATATGAAGGAAGTGATGGACGCTTTAACCCTTTGAGCGCTGAATACTGTTCAGTTCGATTTATTCACAAGCTTGTTCGGTTAGGTGAGAATTCTAAAAGATCCGGACACAAAGCTTCTCGTGGAGAGAAAACGAATTTAGATTCCTGTACTTCTGGGTACTACCATACTTTCTAGGTTTCTTTCGCATTTCACTTATGCAATATTAAATCTTTGAAAACGTTTCGTTAAGTGACGTTAAAGGAACGAAGGACGAGCGGTAAAGAGCTATCGTTAGGGGATAAATCACGAAAATACGGGAAACCGCGGCGAGGAGGCGAGGAGACTCCAAACAGAAAGGTCGAGAGGAATTTCGTGTCGTCGGACGCTATAACGAAACGAATTAAATGTTGCCGTCAGGAGCAGTGGATTTTTTTAATAAATTCCACGGGACGATAAAATCACCGGTCGTGTCCTTTCTCTTCGTCACTCTCTCTTTCGTTTCCCCTCTCTCTTTCTCTCTCCCCTCCCCCCTCGCTATCTGGTCCTCCTCGAATTCCTGCGCATAATTCCGCGACGGAGCGAGGTCGACGGGTGGTGCTAGGATTGCGCGGATTCCTCGCGTAACTGGCTGCGATCAATCCGTAAGGAGATATTTTAATAACCGTGCTCCAATTAAACGTCTTGGCGACCGCTCCGTCCATGTGGGAGGCTTTACCGATCACGAGCACGACACATCGATTGCTTATCCTGCTTGTCTCCTCGGGGAGAACGTCGAAGAACGTGTTCCGCGTGTGATATTTAATCGAAAAAATTCCATTATACAGAGTGTTCGGACAGCCCTGGGCTTAAATTGATAGAGTAACTCCCTGAGACATTCTAAGACGAAAATCAAGAGTAACGATTTTGCGTTTGAGGCTTTGTTTACGAGTTATAACTAGTTCAAGATATCGTTTAATCCGGACCGTTCGACGCTTGAGCATCACTGTGGACTCAGCGACGTTACCGACCGAGTTGCCTTGGTTACCCGCTCTCAAGCGTCGAACGATCCGGATTAAACGATATCTTTAACTAGTTATAACTCGTAAACAAAGCCTCGAACGCAAAATCGTTACTCTTGATTTTCGTCTTAGAATGTCTCAGGGAGTTACTCTTTCAATTTAAGCCCAGGACTGTCCGAACACCCTGTATAGTAAAACCGAATTTTCTCGCCTCCTTGCGAGAACAGCAAAATTGGCGAAAGTTTGTTATACAAAAATGTTGGAATGATAATAGAAGTAGGCAGAACACCGTCTTATTTGCACGAGTTCAGCGCCTCCTTTTTCATGCTGATTTATTTGACCTCGACGAATGTCTAATAACGATTCCAACGTGTGTATGTAAACGGTAATTCGGTTCACCGTTGCCTAGAGATCAAGTCGCAGCGATCTATTTGTGCGGCGAGTTACTTAAAATTTAAAACTTCTCTGGCAAGCTTAGAATACGCCGAAGAAGTCGGAGGTTTTCCCATTTGACACTTCAAGAATATACCAGTCGACTTATCCGTGGTCTCGATCTAAAACGTGTCGTTAGCTCTCGTTGCTCGTAGTTTCATTCGATCCAGTTCAAACTGTCCGACCTATTTCCCCTGATCTAAGAATACCACGGTGACGTTCTGCGGTTCATCCTTGCGAATCATTGAACGCGATCACATGAAATATCTCTTTATTTCCCGTTACGTGCGACAGTTCAATGTTTCGCGATTGACACAGCATTGTTAATAGCCCGCTGAAAACACTACGAAATGGGTTAACCTTTTGCACTCCAAATTATCTTTCAATTTTGCCGCCAATAACTCCCTAGTATTTTAGGTGCTTTATCTGAAATTTACTTCAAAGAATAATTCCTTAAATGGTACTCATCTTTTTTCATTAATTATATTAACCCTTAGCGCTCCATCGATTTTGTCATTAAGTTACTTTTCGACCTACTTTTGTAGTTAAAGATGTAGAAGAATATTACATTGAGAATAGTAAAGCTGAGCAGTGGTAAAGACGTATTTTTTACGAAAAAATCAAAATTGTCTGAAAAAGGGTCTCTTGCAAATGAAGAAAAGAAACGCACGGAGTGTTAAGGGTTAAACATAGCTCTCAAGCTTTGTTACAATTTATATTTATTTAATCTCGTTGACTCTTTGGTCTTAAACTATTGTCCGCTACTGTATTTAAAATGGCGCTTTCACGAAGGAGTGCAAAGGGTTAACGATACGACAAACGCGGAAAGATCAGGAAGGAGACATCAAACGAAGGAATATCGTCGGTTACCATTCGAGTTTCCGCGGTCCCCCGGACCAACAGCGCGAACTGGAACGCGCAACAATGGCGCGTGAGCGAGCGAGCGCCATGGCAGCCGGGCAAGAGGGAACACGCTCCGGTTCTCGATAAGTAGAGCATGAAGCATAAAGTAAGTAAGCGGCCTGCGGCCGAGGAAAATGAAACGTTGCGGCTCGCAACGGACGGTGCTCACGTGAAAACAGGCTCGCGGGGCTGCCTCGTGCAGGACCGTGCTTGTTTACTCGGCCGTCCACTTCCGCCGGAAAACAGGGGACGCGCAACCGGTCGATTGTTCGACGAGGAGACGTATCGTTTCGATCGGGAACAGGGGTTCGTCCTTTGATATCTCATAAAGCATAACTGTTATAATTAATAACTCCCAGGTTAATAGATAAAGAGTTTATTAAAATAAAAGAACAAATTAGATAATTTAGATAATTTGGAGGAGTTTGAGCACATGTCGTTGCTCATTCGACAAAAGCTCTATTGCGACTAACTAATGCATTCAGGCAGCATGAAAAAAACCAGCAAAGCATATACCTGCATACAGGACCATTCAAAATAAAACAAACGCAAAATGCTCTTTATCTTACAATAATTCAATTGCATCCACTAAAATCTGTTCGCTTTTTATAAGGAACAGATTTATAGCCACGAGATTGCTACGAGAAATTGTCTTCTTTTATGCCAACAATTTCATTCATCCCTCTATGCGAAGTCAAACAGTATAAACCATGTACTAAATAATGAAAATAAATATTGCATCCATCTAAATTTCTTAACTTCGTATGAAGACTTTAACAAACGCTTACTTCACCTTCTTAGTTCAAAGGAAGTTTATTTGCGTATACTATATTTCAAAGGGTTTTTACCCGTTTGGCAAAGTTATTATTATTATCTCGAGCGGGTTCGCTCGTCGCTGGTCATCGACTCGAATTTCTTCGGCGGGAATTTACAACGGGTATTGTTTCCCGATGAATGTGGACCAGCTGCTATACCGGAAGCGCGGAGGAGTTTCAGGGAACGAGCAGCCTCTTTGACGGCGCGGCAACCCTCCTTGGGACAGGGAAACGTTGAGAGACTGCAGAAATTTCGAACGAGTTCTGTTAAAATATGGATAGGAGTATTTGAAATATTGATTTCTTTTTTTTTCTTTTTCCCTTCTGCATAGCTTAGGACTCTCTTCTGTGTAATTTAGGACTCTCTTCTGTGTAACTTAGGACTCTCTTCTGTGTAACTTAGGACTCCCTTCTGCATAGCTTAGGACTCCCTTCTGCATAGCTTAGGACTCCCTTTTGTATAGCTTAGGACTCTCTTTTCGTAACTTAGGATTCTCTTTTCGCAACTTAGGACCCTCTTCTATGTAACTTAGGACTCTCTTCTTCATAGCTTAGGACTCTCTTCTTCACAACTAAGGACTCCTTTCTGTATAACTTAAGACTCTCTTCTGTATAGCCTAGGACTCCTTTCTGCATAGCCTAGGACTCCTTTCTGCATAGCTTAGGACTCTCTTTTCGCAACTTAGGACCCTCTTCTATGTAACTTAGGACTCTCTTCTTCATAGCTTAGGACTCTCTTCTTCACAACTAAGGACTCCTTTCTGTATAACTTAAGACTCTCTTCTGTATAGCCTAGGACTCCTTTCTGCATAGCCTAGGACTCCTTTCTGCATAGCTTAGGACTCTCTTTTCGCAACTTAGGACCCTCTTCTATGTAACTTAGGACTCTCTTCTTCATAGCTTAGGACTCTCTTCTTCACAACTAAGGACTCCTTTCTGTAGAGCTTAGGACTCTCTTTTCGCAACTTAGGACTCTCTTCTGTATAAGTTAGGACTCTCTTCTGCATAACTTAGGACTCTCTTCTGTATAACTTAGGACTCTCTTCTGCACAACTTAGGACTCCTTTCTGCACAACTTAGGACTCTCTTCTGCATAACTTAGGACTCTCTTCTGCATAACTTAGGACTCCCTTCTGCATAGCTTAGGACTCTCTTCTAGCAACTGCCTAATTACGGGAAATTTTTGTCTATATATCTATCGCTTCACTCTTACTACGGAAGTTTCTATCCACTAGTATATAGAGTATAGCTGAAGCCACGAAATTGGAGCTGGACGTCGTGGCGCTCGTTCGGGTACGGACAAGCCAAGAAAGATCGTTTGAGCGCGTTCGTGCGGATTAAAATTCGCAGGAATCGATAATGCAGCCGCGGACGATGCGCGCGCGGTGTCCTTTGACGCGATTTAACGTCATGCCAATGGCTACCTGGCTTTTTAATGCGGGACGCCGGATGAATAAAGCCCACGGGATGGTTACACGGCCGCGCGGGGATTAAAGCCGGCAAAAAATCGAACGGTACTCGCTGCATATTCGCTTTGATATCGAATGGCACCCTGTATATACGTACATTACCCATACAATGTTCTGGTTCGCTAACTCTCCACGGTTTGTTGGATTAACCCTTTGCCTTAGGATTTTTCCAGCGGCATATTTGTTTGCGTTGGACAGTGTCTCAGTACCTTAACACATTGTACGCGATCTTCAATTCTATAAAGGGAAACTACGATTAAAATTAACAGCTGAACATTATTCGCGAATGCAGCACTATAATTACCGACAGGTTAGGGTATACTTATTTGTGACGAAAAATCAAATTGAAAATCATATTTAAAAAATACTCAATACAAGGGAAACAACTAAAATGATTACACTATATTAATAACACAATAAATTTAAAAAGCTTCCATGAAAAATTACGAATTTGTCGTTTTGACCGGTTCTTGGTAGTTATAGCGTTTAGTGTGTAACCTGCCACACGTACACGACTCTCGTCGCGACAAGAGAAGGGGTTTAAACAGGCGCAGTGGCTATCGAAGTCGCTTTTCAGATCGAGATACCGTAATGAAACGCTTTTACAGCGACCTGCAATGGCTGAAAAATGGCGACGCAGTCCTCTTCTTGCGCGTCGCCGGCGAACCGTTACGATCGACGATCGCGAACCGACTTCCTGTCGCTGGATGACGGAATGCGGTCGTCTGAATGTGTACTCGGTTACTTGTTCGTTTCTCGGGGATGGAGATGCTTGGAGGGTGACCTGGTTCTTGGCGTCGTTTGATGGAACGCTGGTCACGGGGATCAAAATCTGATACTGGTGGAAAATAAGGGGATCCAGCGGAAGTAGCTTGAAATTTAGGGGATTCTAAGTTTTCAGTTGCAATTTCCGCGGTGCGTTTCGAGAAACGCGAGGGAGGGATTTCAGTGATTTAAGACGACGTCGAAATTTAGTGTTATTACCGAAAGTTAGTCGCGTTCCATTTGCGTTACGTTGCTTGGCTAATCTTCTTTTCAAGAAATCGATAGCTCACAATCGTTGTGGCTTTGTAAAATCAAGGAATACTAATTCCAATAATGTACAAAAAGATGATAAGAGTTTATATGAGATAGCAGAATTATCGTAGCTAGAGATACCGAAGTCTCTTAACGTTAAAAAACGCTTCACATTTAAATTCAGTGGCTTTTAAATTCTTGGTCACTGCGTCATTAAAATACCTCGCATACATACATACATACTTATATAAGTGCAAAGTATCGGTCGATCGAATAATCTTGAAAACCCGGCAAAAAGAAAGCAATTAACAAAGCAAGAAAACGGAATTAATCCGCACCGAGGGTTCGGTTATCAGCGAAATCACGATGGAACCATGAACCGTTGCGGCTCGGCGAGTATGCGAGCATCGTCTGTGGAAACGACGAGAGTGAATCAGAAACCGTCGGCCCGGTTTTTTGCCCGGTCGGTTCATTGGCATTCAGCGACGCTGTCGCTCTCGAAAATTAATATCGAGTCGCGCCTGATCGAGTGGGTTCTCCATTACTCGCCGGCTGTTCCGCCGCCAGAGAGCCAGAAGAACCTCGAAAGGTGCTTCATCCGGTCTCTAATTGGTTCGCGTCATCCGCGAAATTTCCGGTCAAACGAGACGCTCGAGCATGCTTGCCGATGCGATGGCGCCGTTAAGAGTGACGATTGCCGAGAGGAAACGCAGTGTACAGGGTGTTACGAAAAAAAGGTAGTCGTCGTTGGAAGTGTGACCGATCAGCAAAAGTAAATAGTAAAATCGATCCTTTCGGAATAAATTTTACAATTTCTTCAATGTTCAAAGTAATTTGTTTGGTTCGATTAATAAAATATGTGGCGACCTTCCTGTCCTCACCACTAGGAGGGATCAATCGACTACCTTTCTCGCAAGTGCTCGAATTCGTCACAATTTCTACATATACGAGTTCTGATCAATCCCTTTTTATCCTTAAGGCACGGGCTTGCTTACTCATGAGTCCACTAGCAATGTGCCCTGGGTGAAACACCGCTATCCCTTTCCCTCTTTTCCTTCTCTCTCTTTTTCTTTCGCAACAGTCACAAATCGAAGTAAGAGTTCATTCTCCGTTTCGCGAAAAGCGTTTAATCTTGCCTGGCTCCATTTTGTCGCAGAATAAACGCGCCAATATGCATTGTGGCAAATAAATACACTCTGTATCTCTCAACCTTTTCAAATGAATTTTTCATTAAATTTCGTTGTCAGCTTAACAATCTTTTGTAATGTTGTTTAACGCACTCTGTATATTTGCATCTGTAAATCAATGGGTTTATAGCCCGTGAATAAATAAATTAATTAATTAATATCCGAACCACGATGATTAGGAGCGAGCTCTGTAAACGTTGGAGCATCGAATAATATTCCCGCAGTACCCTGTATTTACGTGCATCAAACGGATGCCTCTGTCTCGAACAATCTCACACTAATTGCGTTTCATCGTTACGCGTTTCCCATTCAGCTTTGGCGCTACTTTTTGTGCTGCTTTATCTCAAAACTGCTTGCGATACTTTTCGCATTCAAACTGGTTCCTCGCTCGGCGAAACGAACGTTCGTTCAGCCAATCGCGAGGCAACGCATGAGGCAACTCCAGCGTAAAACAAGGAAGATGGAGGAGGAGGAGAGGAAGAGAGGGAAAGAGAAAGAGAAACAGTCCGAAGACAACAGTTAGACGTTTCGAGTTGGCCGCAGGGCGCATTAAAATAATAAGCAGCCGCATTAAAGTGATTACGGCGCGAAGCGCCTAGCGGCCGCTGGAGCCCGGAAGTTGAAGTGTCTACTCTTAAGAGGATCCGCGGCGGTGTTGGCGGTCGGCCGCGTCGCTTTCGTCGCCATTGTTTTTCTTGCCGTTCTTTTAACGAGCTCAACGAGCCACCGCGACGGTTTTCGTGGGAGAGTCAAAAGAGAGGGAGAAAGGGAGAGAGATAGAGAGATAGTGTGTGCGAGAGAGAGAATTTGAATATTCCCTTAGGAGAGAAACAAGAGGGAGAGAGACAAAGAGAAAAAGGGAGGGGGGAGAGAGAGAGTGAGAGAGAGTGAGATAGGAGAGAAGGAGAATATGAACATTCTCTTATGAGAAAAACAAGGAGCAGAGAAAGAGAGAGGGGGAGAGGGAGAGAGAGAGAGAATTTCAACTCCGTTCCACGTCCCGATGAACCAGCACAATTCGTCATCCCTCGTTGAAATTTCTCTTCCTCTTCCTCTTCCTTCCCCGTGGGACGCCCCGCTTCCCGGGCTACCTGCCTGGAACTCGTCGTCCTTTCTCTCCTCCCTCCGTCCCATCCTCCGCCTCCTACTCTTTGTCTCTCTTTTTTCGTCCTCCGACCAAACTCGCCGGCTTTGCCTCGACCTTACCTTTTGTATTTCTCGACCGAAGTTTAAGACCAGTTTAAGACTACTACCCTGGGCTTGTTGTGTTCCTTGGGGGGAAGCTCGGATAGTTGACGCTGCAAATCGGTGGTTCCTTGAGCGCGGTCAAGTTCCGGTCGAATTGTGGCGGAACGCAGAATGAGGACCACCAAGCAGCATTCCCTTTTTGTTCTCGAGAACGCAGGACTTTTGGGTTAATGAATTCATCGAAACTTTAAATATTGACAGATTTCGTGATTTCCTTTTTATGTAAATATCCTATATCCGCTCCTGCAGTGTTTGATGTGCTTCTCGAGAATCACAACGGTGGTATATTAATAGATTGGCAACTAAGTTCCCGGCGTGTTTTAAATTTTTTCTAAAAGTTTATTTTTTAATAAACGTTGTTAATTAGTTAGTTTTTCCTTAGTCAAACCCTTTTTCTTAGTCAAAAAGTCACATATGTAAGTTTTAGTACATGACTTAATTAAACTGAATGAAGTTTAATATAAGCGAATCTTAGTAAATATCTTGCACTTGAAAATCTTTGAAGTTAATACTGTTAGACGACTAACAATCACCTCTCGAGTGCAAAGTATTAAAATCCACAAACGCGTCCAGTTGAAGCGACGATCCAATGGAATCGTGTCTCCAGCTACGCCCACATGCGCCTGCATACGGCTACGGGTGTCCACAGAGAACGGACGAGGATCAAGGGCGAATTTCGCGACGAAACGCTTAGGCATCCGAGCCGAAACACATGTCGGACACACCTTGGTGAAACAGATGGTCCGCAGACTTTTTGGGCTGGAAAGGGCCGGCAGCGTGCACGCGCAGGCGAAACTGGAACGAGAGGAACGCGTACCCATGGCACTGATTTGGCAGCTGTCGAACACGTTCACCGTTCGTCCAGCTGCCACGTTAATTTTCCCCCGCGTCGCGGGGCTGCAATTACGCCTGCCTCGGTCCACGAGCAAACTAATCGGTATACAATCTGCCGGGCGAATTTACAAGGACTCCGCCGGGAACTTTCGAGGGCCCCATGCCGGATAATTGGAATGTCGGCTATCCGGCCTTGGAGGATCGGCCTGCTTCGAACGATACTTAATTTCCGTGTTTATCTGTTTATCCCGGTTTCGTTCTGGGCTGGGGCCCCCAAATTGTTTTCGCTAAGAGTCAGGTATTACCGTGTGTACCGTCGAGCAAACACGCGCATACCTTGTGTTCGTTTTGTAGCTTGATTGGAAGGCGAATCTCGCGAGACAGAGGGTTAAAATTGGGGAGGGAAATGGGTTTACTAGAAATTGGGGAAGTATTCAGAATCTTTTTTTGTTTTGGAAATTTTCATTATCTAGAAATCAAGAAATATTCAAAAAGAAGAAAGGGCCAAATTTAATTCACATACTGGATTTTAAGTAGGAATATAAAAATGGCGTGTGCCTCCTCGGTCGGGGCAAGTCGATTTCGAACTGACACCCTTGAACCAGTAAGCGCGAGGACGGTGAAACGACAATAAAGTTAATCACTTAGTGAAATTCATACAGAGCGGCACGTATTTGTTTATTTCTCCCTTGTACCTTTTACTCTGTCCATCTTTAACACTCGTGAGGGCATTATTGCATATTCCCTATTTCTATTTAACTTTAACACCACGCGTCGATGAACCGGGGGGTTGAAACAGGATGAAACATCAAAATTTCAGCTTCGTAAGGCACCATTAGGTTCAGAGTTAAAGTACTCCTATTCACTTTCGTGTTAACAATGTACATCTGGCCATAATTATTTCGTACCCAGGTATAAAGAGAAATCCCCTGGAACGATCCTTGTCGCGATAAAATTGCGGGTTGAAGAGCAAGGAATACCACCCCGTATACCCTGCGAAAGGATCGCAAATTTACCGAACTGCTTCACGCCGATCCATTCAAGTCTACTGAAATTTCCACGGGACGACCACTCGATCGTGCACGCTCGCCCGAGCCTCGAGAATCGCAGGCGAAAGTAGTTTCGCCCCAGCCCTCCTCCTATTTCTCCGGAAGGGTGCGTTTATCGTCGCGCAAGGATTCCACGCCAGATCCTGAGGAGTTTATTCGATATTCCGCTCGCGGACGAATCTGCCCTTCCCCCTCGCGCTCTACCGGGTCGACAGGCTTGGATTCTTCACCCCTTTACCTCCTGCCCGCCTTATCCGAACACCCCACCCCTTCCTCTCCGCATTCGGTCGCAACCAGTCCGTCTCGCGCGGTGGATCCTAGCGAGCCTGACTCGAATTTTTTATTAAATCCTCGCCACTCGATAATGGCGACTTCTCGTGTGTATCGAGATGAAATGCAATTTTCATCGGCCTCGAGTAACCCCTCGCGGCCACGAGGGTTTATTTACCCCTTCTCCTCTGCGCCTTCCAATTGGATGCTCACCGTTCGCCCTCGTGCCGCCTGCTTATTTCGCCTTTCGCTTCCTTCTCTCCTCCCCTCGCCCCCTCATCTTCTCTCTCTCTCTCTCTCACTCAGTCTCTCTCTTTTTCTCTTACTCTCTCCTCTTTATCTAGAACCGTCCCCGAGTCAGAAACAAAATTATTTCGTTTCTTTCGCGCGGGTCCCCGCTTCTTTTTCAACTGTGCACAGGTGTATCCTGCGTCAGCCACCGTTTGCACGGAACGATACGATAACTCGTTTGCTCGCGGGTCTTTTGAGCCGACACGCGCACCACCCTCGTGGGTTAATTGATGCGCCGGGTTAAAGGCGACTGAGTGAGTATGCAGTAATTTTTCCGAAGCTTGTGTACGCGAATGTTTGGAATTGCTTTTTGAGTTGCGCGCTTGTCGAGCCTTCTGCTAATTTTCCGATACATTCGCCATTAACCCGCAGGGGGGATCGAATTTTATGGAACGTGGAAAATCTCTGTGATTATTTTGCAGTAACTAACGATCTTTGACTGTTTATGCCTTTGTAGAATTTTCACAATTTCAATTTGTATCGAGCAACTTATATATAAATTTTCATCAATTACACATAGAATATGGCGGATTTCAGCCTATCGTCTTGCTAGTTTGTTGACTAATTATAAGTTTTTATGGACGTCTGTCGTCATCCTCGAAAAACGCGATCAAAGAAATTGCTACCCTTCCGAGGGAAACCCAAGGAGAATTACACGGTCGATTTCCATGGACTCAGCCCGTAGGCGTTCACGCGTGATTACACGCTTTCGCAACTTTCTCCGCGCGGAATGATCACATTCTCCGTGATCCAGCGATCGGTCGGTCCGATTGCCATTAAAATCCTCTCCTCTCCGCGCCAACGAAACTTCATCGATTCTCGTAATAAGCGGCTGCAACCAGCGCGTTGCGTATCACGAAAAGGAAAATGCATGGTCTGCACTCGAAAGCTGGCGGTGTGTACACACAAGATTGAAGCACCCTTCTGATGCATCGTTCGTTTCATAGTCGTACCTTTTGAATGTTTCTCGAAGGACAGTGTAGCTTTTTTTAATACCTCCATCTCTCGAATAAAATTAGTCAAATCACTGGAATCCTTTTCCAATCTCTTACAGAGCAAATTTATCGAAGGCGATCGCCATACATGAGAATCGAGCTCGTAACGATTGAATTAAATTGAACCTGTTAACCAAGGAATAAATTTTTGTTCAACTCGTTTCATAATAGAGACTTTTTTCTTCGCAGTGATAAGCAAAATCATCACACTTGAAGTAGTAAAACAAAATCATTGTTAACTTAATATTTCATCATACCCAGTTATCTGATTAAAGGGCATGTAATGCAGGAAGCATAAAAATTACAAAATAAAAATACAATAACTGCAACTCGATCGAAATTTTCAATTTTTCAGTCGTACTCGTTAATGTTGAACGGGAAGCTACAAAAATCCATGTTTCACAAATAAACAAATCTTGGTCTTGGAATCTCCACGGAAATTGGAGCATCTCCGCGATCTTCGTTTCCATAAATTACACGGGCGTCGTCGCCACCTAATGAACGCGTCGGCGCGTCACGTGCTCAGCGGGGGCGCGATCGATGTATTTTTAAGGGATTATCATTGTCGAAATGACAGGCCGGCGGAGAACCGTGGCAATCCCGACGTTCGAGGGGGGTGGGGACGCAGGTCTGTCGTCTACGGTCGCACGAATTCGACCGCGATCGTCCGCTGTGTACATCGCGCGCGGCTCTCTCACCTTGATTACTCACCTGGGGTTCAGGGCAGCAGGTATGCATACCCGCATGTTTGCTCGAATAATTGGGAGGCTATCCGCGTGCGTCCCGGAACACACCCCTCCCTCCGTCCATCCCATCCCCCCTTTGCTCGAAATTCAATCTACCTCACCCCTTTCCGGGTTACGAACCGATCGCTTGGATAAAGATCTGCGCGCCCGCTTATTTGTAGGCCGAAATCGTTTCGCGATCGCGGAATCTGAACGAACGGATTCTGTTAGCTTTATCGGTTACCGACATCGATCGAAACGGAATTTTCATTCTTCCCTGCAGGTTTCCGATTTTCCTGCCCGGCACAGATATAGGAAGGGATATTTCGGAATTTGTATACATAGGAACCGTGTCGGACTCGAGTATTTGGGAGAAAGGTAGTTGGGGTTGATCTCTCTTAGTGGCGAGGGTAGGTTAACCCTTTGAGTACTGAATACTCGTGACTTATGCAGTCCATACGAACGACGCGTGGCTGGCGCTGACGATCGCTGGGGATTGAATACTGTTGTAGAAAAAATGTAACGGTAATTATCATAAACGCTCTCTTAGACTTCACCCACAATAACTATATGAAAGACTGAGGGTAAAAAGAAAAAAGGTCGCTGGCACCCAGGTGCCCCCTCCATGGAGACCTCGGTCCAAGAGGCAATGGCCCCCGATGCTGCGCTCGCCCAGGATCATTGTTACACTCTAACAAATACTTTTCACGCCATTTTTGCCAGGTATTTGCGTCCATAGTCTATACTGACAGCATTTGCGGAGCTCGTATTTGCGTCCATAGTCTGTATCGATAACTTTCGCTGGACGCATATGTGCGCCCATGGCACTCAAAGGGTTAAAGGCAACGTCAGTAGTTGAAGATTGCAGACCTTTCCATAGCGTGAGCTCCTCTCGCGTTGAGACTGTAATCCCGAGCGAACAGTTGATCGAAAGAGTGGCAGGGTCCAGTGGGAGCCAGTCTGGAAAGTACTCAATTTTCAATCGCGGCGGGGGTGAAAATTGTGCTCGACAGCGGCACCGCGCCCGGTTTGCCGTCTCGATTGCTCGCACCATGTTAATGAGCAAAGTTCCGAATTAATATCGGGGCCCGGGCGTAATTCGTAGTGGACGACGACGAGGTGTCTAGCAGTAGACGACAAAGTGACGAACGATCATTGCGGTGTAATTAATGATCGAGTGGAGCGCGTACCGCGGGTCGCTAATTTCGATCGCTGTCATAATTAAATAGGCACCTGCACGCCCTTGCGTCTACATACTTGTGTACACACACGCGTACAAACACACACATACGCACGCAAACGTAGAAAGGGAGAGAGAGGGAAAGAGATGAAATTCACAGAGAGAGAGAGAGAGACGAACGCAAGCAAGGCTGTAATTCCGCTGCGAGACTAATAATCGATTCGTAAAAGCGCCGGGCAAAGCCTCGGAAAATATTTCGAATAACAGGGACGCCGGAAAATTTCGATTAATTCCAGGGTGTATTCGTTTCGTTGCAACCGCCAGCGGATATATTGTTCGCGTCACAGGCCTGTGCAGACCGCGGCAGTTTGCGGCGTGGTGTGGAAATCAACGACAGAGAGAGAACCGCGCCTGGTCGTGGTCCGTGGTCCGTGGATTTCTCTCCTTTTCCGGGGAACTCGTAAAAGAGTTTTAAAACTCGAGCGACGGCGAAACGAAACGGGGCGAGGATTGGTTCTCGCGGTATAGCCTCGTAGAAACGCGTTCCCCCCGCGATCCTCCTTCTCTCGCGGTCTTAGACGCCACGAAGAAGGGTGGAAGAAGAAGTAGATGAAGAAGATGGAAGAGGGAGGAGGAGGAAGAGAGGAGTAGAGGTTCTAAGGAGTCTCGGTACCTCAACGTCTCTTTTCTCGGTATTACGACCGCTTATTTTCTTCCGCTCGCGCCCTCTCTTTCCCACCGACCGCACCCCTCCTCGTTCACCCTTCGCAACTACCCTGGAGAGATTCTGCGGTGCCTTGACGGTACACGAAAGGAAAGTGGCGCTCGAACCACGGAACACGGGCCGGAGAATGGCTCAATTCCCGCTGGTAAATTAATTTCCGCCGATGAAGAGAGGAAAATTAAAATTTCCTCGTCGAGTGTGTTTTCCTGCCCCCCCCCCCCCTCGGAGCGGGCAACCGTCACGAAGTAGCCGTCGTTGGGGATAATCGTTACGACGCAATTTCGTGGCGGATTAATCCGAGGCTTCCAGCTAGAGCGCCGCTGGATCGTCTTGATCCGATCGATCCGCCGCGGAAATTCGCGTAATACAAATGGTACGTACGGAGTAAACGGTATGAGAGAAGAATGAGGGATGGAGGGATGGAAGGGAGGAAGATGGCGTTCGATGACAAGAGTCTTATAACAAATGTATGCGAACATAGTAATTTAAAGGCTGCGCGATGTTCACACGATTCTTATCCAACAACTGAGCTTAAATTTAGGCGATGATTTCATCTACTTAAATGAAAATAAATTCTATAGATTGATCTCAAAGAATTCTATTTTAATCACTAAATACTAAGTTACCGAGTTATTTATATAATATTATTAAAAGTTAGTAGTGGTTCTCGTAAAATCGTAACGTACCTCAGCTTTAAAAAATTACATAGATATTATTGTTCTCTTCTTTTCTCGTTAATATTGTATTTAAAGGGCTTGACCCGAAAAATAAATCAATAAATCTCCATTTATCCTCAGGCTCGTTCCCTATGGAAATGTTTCTATTTTAATTACTAAATTTTAATTCACCCAGCTATTTATATAATATTATTAAAAATTAATGTGGTTCTCATGAAATCGTAATATACCTTAGCTTTAAAAAATTACATATATATTGTTGTTTTCTTCAATTCTCGTTAATATTGTGTTTAAAGAGCTTGAACCCAAAAACAAATCAATAAATAAATAAATCCCCATTCATTCTCAGACTCATTCCCCATCCGTTACCAATGTTTCAACAAAAATTCTCGATTTCTTTTTCCGTGTCGCACCACTTTTCACCCCCCTTTCTATTTAAAGATCGATCGCCTAACCGTACAACGCGTTCTGATCCACGCGCTAATATTCCATCGCGCGTCGCGTTCACCACCGGGATACCGACGATAATTCGGGAACAGGGGAGCGTGACCGACAATTTAGTCGCGATAATACGGAAGGACGATCGGTTTCGGGGGTGGGCCGCGTGTTTTCGACTTTCCCCGCGAGTAAACACGTGGACGAGCCGTGTGCACGGCCGTTTCCAATGTACACGCGCATTGTGCCCGCGTCGGAAGCTGCTTTTCATCCGTTGCCAGAACGGAACAATGCCAAAGAAACTGCGGCTGTACGCGTCGATACGTGTCAGTCGGTCCTGCATACAGGGTGTCCCGCCAAAACCTTATTTTTCTGCTCCATAAAGTAAATATTTCGTTTGTTGCGGATACACGAAAACTGCGGTCGGTTCAGTTTCCATAAATTCGTGCAAATCGAGCGTGATTCTATGCAAACTACCATCGAACACCTTTTCAATAACTTCGGAAAAATAATACGAAGCTTTTTGATAAACGTACGAAATTTGAATCAGTAAAAATAAAAGATTCTTTTGTGACGGAAATTAAACGTATGCAAAGGGTTAAATTTTCGTCCGAATTCTTAAAAATTCGATCGTCAATCGTTTTAGAGTTAGAAGATTAACAGAAACTATTTATTGGAGATTATGAGTAAAAAGGAAAAAGTAACGATAACTTTCCTTATAAGATTAAGCTAGTTTATTTCTAAAGGAAGGTACATCTTTTCTATACTAAATCTTTACACAGGGAAAAGCAAAATTCGAATGAATAGAAGTAAAAAATACAGTTCGTTCGAGTCCTCTAATTCTTATACACTCTAATTCTTAGCCTGGTGTAAACACTTGACCCGTTCCTGGAACCTCTTCAGCGCATAGCTCAACCTCACAACCTTCGTTTACACGTTAGGATATACTTTATTCCCAACGCTATTCTTTTCAATCGCTTACAGTGAATACCTATTACAATCGCTTTATCCACGAATAACGGAGTCAGGCATTTGAATACAATCGAGCATGCTATTCTATAAACTCGCTTCCCAATTACATTTCACTTCGAACGCGTTGCGGATAGGTCACGAGAGTCTGCCATCCGCACCCACGCCGAGAAATCACGCAACGAGGCTTCTGCCTGGCGTCCAAAACTTTCCGTTTATATACCTTCTCGGAACTCATTCGCTCGCTGCGAACTGACATTCTCGTTCCAAACAATTACCCTAACTATTCCGGAGTTATCGGTTCATTCTCACCGAAACGTTCTCGTTCCCCGTGACTTGATGTTGTTGCACGGCGAATCGAATAGCGAGAAAGAGAACAAGAAATGTACTCGTTTCTCGAAATTCACATTGTTGTTTCAATATCGTGCTTCTGACGATGAAAAGAACGCGGAAAAAGAAAGCATAAAAAACTCTGTTTCATTGTAAGTAACTTAGAATCTGTTTATAGTTGAAGTATTATGAGGACCGGAAAGTAATGTCGTTTTCTTGCATTAAATTCAAACACACAAATTTTTAACGAGTTCTTACTTTTAATCAACAATGCAATCACCCTCATTATCAACAACCTTTTGCCATTTAAATTTTCAATGTCGGATCGATAAAAATCAATTAATTTTTTAGCAGAATGACGTTACTTTCCGGTCCCCCTAATACATATTTCCCGCCAATTTTTTTATCGATTCAAAATTAATATCGTGATCAAACAATTACTATTATTCCCGCCAATTTTTGCTAACCTTCATCAATGGAGCGATACAAATACACCCAAATCTATTTCCCTCTCACTCTTCTTCAATTTCAAATTCTGTTCAATGTATACCTTGTTCCTTAGTATATGTAAATTGGGAATAGATACACAAGAAATGTCCGTAAATCAAGTGTTAAAGGACGACCAGTTATCCCGTGCGCCCACGTGAAAACGCGAGGAGATCGTAATGGCTCGTTCAACGACTCCGGATCGTGTCACCGTGGATCGAGGTGCCGTTTTCGGTGCGCGGGGCATCGATTACGAGCAGGAAACTCGCCGTTTATCGAACACCCTGCGCCCGATGAAAAAAAGGATACGCCACCGGTAGAGAGAAGCCTGTGTTCTCTCTTTTACCGTAGCCGTGACGTCTGCCATACGAGAGGGGGGCTGTAAACCGTGCAAAACCAAACGCGCGGCTCCACCGCATACCAAAGCGGAGCGAGCTGAAAAAGCGGGCCGCGAAATCGATCGAGAGGGGGGGGGGGGTTTGCTGGAGTAAAAATATAGCCGAGCTTTTTCGACTGCTCAAAGGAAAAACCGCCAGCAGCCCGGTCATTTTATGGTACTTTTATTATTGCGCCCGTGTACGAAGCTCTTATTCTCTCGTTTACCGTTCTCCGTGTGCCATTTTATAGAGATGGTACCGCGGTTCCGCTGTTTTCTCTTTTCTCCCCCTTTCCTTTTTGCCTTTTATCTTTTTTCAACGGCGTACACGATCGGATAACGGGTGAACGGAGTGCATGCAGACGCAAAGGAATGTATAAACGCATGAGTAATTGTTTATCGGTGAACACGAGCAGCCAGAGCTCTTGCCGAGGTTCTGCGTCTTATTCATGGGCACTCGATGACGGACACACGATAGAACGTCTCGTTTAATGTTTCTCTGTCGTTCAATCTCAACCGATCAGTTTTCCGGACGTGGAATTACGTGTACCGTTAACACACTTACAGTTTGGGGACAAATGTTTAAGAGCAAAGATTGAATTAAAAATTGAACACAGAAATAGATAAAGTTAATCTTTAGGCAAACGGAATTAGACTCTCATCAGAGATTCCAGTTTTAACTGTTGTTCTCCTGTAAATCTCTTTATTTTTATAAATAAAATTTAGTGCTACCTAAAGGTTTAATTCCATTTGCCAAAAGATTAACTTTATTTGCCCTAACTTTAAATTTATTTACTCAGAGTTTAATTACGTTTGCTAAAAGTTTAACTTGATGTGTCAATACTATATACCCTCATTTTTGGCTCTTACAATAACCAATCTTTAAGCCCCTTATAACATTATTTCAAATTCATATAAGAAGAGTTTAAATCTTCTTTCGAAATTCATATTAACATCCACATAGGATGTGGTTAATTTGTTGGGAAATTGGAAGAACTGAAAAGCGTTGAGAGTTTCTTTAAGACATTTACAAAAGCTTTCCTGGATCTTTAAACATTCGAAGCAATGGCGCGAATTTATCACAATTGACCACGTGGAGTACAAACCACAGGTTAACTCTTTGAAAGATTTACATTCGTGCTCGCATATCTATGTACACTCACGATTCCCAGAGGTATTTTCGCTACAAAGAGGCGTTCGTGTAGTTGCAGTCAGTCACGAATAGCGCGACGCCCCGGAAAACGGCCCGCAACACAGACAAAAGAGACGTCGATAGACCTGGAAGATATCACAGATGACGCGGAGTGGGCATTTTTCGGTCCCTCGATGCTCGTGTCGAATTGAAGCTTGTTCGAGTTTTGATAAACGACCGTGTCCGGGAAATTCGAGCACTCGGCTTGTCAGTATCGGCTGTTACGCGGAATAAAACAAATCAGCGAGGATCGCACCGCGTGCCCGATCGATGCGGCCGCTATTCAACGTCACTCTTGTTAATTATAGCGGCCAATTAGCCATGGTTTCGGACATCCTCTCTCTCTCTTGCTCTCTCTGTTTCACGCACGCGTCCATCAGGAACCACCACCGCTGTTTCCCGGTTTGTCGTGTACTAAGGCCGATCCCGGTTGCTCGACAAGCAAATTTTTCGCCAGTATCGATGCTAATGGAACTCGATAATCGGCGGTGGTGTACCCTTTCCAAATTAATCCATCCTGTTCCGTCGAACGACCAATCGATTCATTTTTCGCAAGTTCCAAATCAAAATTTCGAATTTTTAATTTTTGAAAATTGAATTGTGTATTTTCGAATCTTTAAATTTGAATTTCCAAGAATCCCTGAGTTTGAGCATTTAATTTTGAATTCTCAACAATTTGAATTCGAATCTCGAAATTTGCCATTCTTAAATTTGAAATTTTTACCTTTTTACTTTCTAAATTGAACTTTGAATTTTTGAATCTTTATTTTTAAACTTCCAAGAATTTCTGAGTTCAGGCGTTTAATTTTAAATTTTTAATCATTTTGAATTCGAATTTCGAATTTTCAAATCTTTCGCATTGCTTTCAAATTTCACCATTTTTAAATTTGAAATCTTAATCCTTTTGCTTTCTAAATTTCGTTTTTTGAGATACACGATTTCCACAAACGCACATTTTCTCTACGAATGCCTCCGAGACGCGAGGTTACCTAGAATCTGGGCCTCGCGCTCGATCAACGAACCGGAGGATTGAGATCCACAGGCAGTGAACGGTGGACGTAGCCGAGGATGATTTCGGATGCCCTCACGTCCATCAGGACGTGAATCGAACAGGCCACCGGCCAGGCAATTGGCTCGCCTCGCGTTGTAACGGAGTTTCGGGCGTCGCGTGTGTCAAGGCGCATCCGCATGTCGGTCTCATCCTTTGGCACGCGTAAATGCGCATGCAGCTAACACACGCGACACGTTCCACCGACAGATAATCGATACCCGGCCAAGCATCGATGATTCCTGTCATTAGGCCTGTGCGGCTCCGCTTCGATTCGAAATTTGCGGCGATTCGCACGTAGCGATTAACCCATTCACTGCCAGGCAAATTTAAAGCGCTAAAATTTTATTTTAAGGAAAATATCGGTTATCATTTTGACGATAAAAAATGATATTAACACGTTGAATGCCACGTCAATTTTACAGGGTTTGCCCGTGGCGCCACGATGAATTTTCTATTATACGATACATATACTGGTGAGATATTACCTACAACAAATAAGTTACAGTATGTAACAATTTTTAGATGTTTTATAGTACATTAAGCTCTTCACGCCATTGGATTAACGATGGTAATTTGAAAAATTCATAAATATTGACATTTTTCTAAATTATGCATTTCTATGAATTTGAGCGCGCCGGTCACCGGTGACCCCCATAACGTCACTGCCAAGTTGAGTGCCGGTCACCGGTGACCCCCCATAAAGCCTCCACCAAGTTGAGTACCGATCACCGGTGACCCCCACGACATTCAACGTGTTAAACAAAAATATTATTATATAAAATGTTCGTTCATCCTTTCTAATAATTCCTCACTCAAACGGCTATAAACTTATTCCGGGACCAATTGCAATCAATCTAAACTTCAATCTTGGTACATATGCTTACTACGAGATATCTCGTAGTTGGCAGTGTATGCGTTAATTTTTCTCGCTGTAACGGCGAGGCGGAATCATCTTTCTAACGTCGAAAGAAACGTGTTTTCGTGTCGGTAAAAAGCAGTTATAGAAAGTGTGATTACCATTGGAAATATTTTCTCTTAGAAACCGCAGACTGTTTGCGTTTCAACGCGAACAGTAATTGCTGTTCCAACAGAAAGTAACGCGAATGATTTCACTGTTAGTCCTGCTTCAGCAATGCCTGATTCATCAATTTCTCTCCGTTAGAATATCAATTTAAACGAATGTCACGGGTGATGCTTGGCACAGTGAATTCACACTGCGTTCGCATCAAAATGTGATAGAAAGCAACAAACCTAATGTGCATTTACGAACATCTTTAACTCTTTGAGGCATACGATTTTAAAGAAAATTGGGACCAATTTTTAAGTTAGACCATAACTATCAATTTTATTTCTTCACAATAATAAAAAAAAAAAACAGGAAAATTACACGAAACGGAGTTTAAGTCATAATGGAACACCTTTCAAAGCCTTTCCGTGACAATGTCATCGTACTTCTTCGCCACCCTCGGCGCACAAATCACTACACGCGTGGTCATCACCGAATCCGATCTCGTACATCAAGAAGCCCTTAACAAGCTGTCAGAAACTAATTGCGCGGGACCTCTGCCCCCCTCCCTCCCGTTTTTTTCCCCCGATCCGGGAAAAATCTATTCCCAGAGGTGTTCCCTAATTATCCCACGGAAGAAGGAGAGGAAGAGAAAAAGAGGAACGATCCCCGGTTCTGGGGAAAAACGCCACCGTAGTGCGGAACATCTGCTAGGAAATCGAACGATTTTCGAAATTGAATCAAACCAAAGCGGAAATTGCGTAATCGTGCGAGTTCCCATGGGGAAGACGGGCGCGGGAGGGGGACAGCTGGATATACACGGGCCTCTGAACGAAATGCTCCATCGGGAACGTGTCCCTCTTCCCCCTTCACCCCGCCTCCAGGTCCCTCCCTCGTCACTCTTCTGGCCTGGCAGAGCCGCAGAGCACGTTGGATTCGGTTTGCATTCGAAGCGTGTCCAGCTGCCCGGACGCGACTCGAATTTCGCCGCCTATGAGACACGTGGGTGTCACAGGGAAATTCTGCATATAAGGATGCCAAAGGGGATCGCAATCTCCCGTGTCTCAAGTTTGAGATATCCAGTTGTATACGTCGATGGATCGAGTCGCACTGGATCGTAGTTGGGTTGAATCGATACGACGCAATGTAACTACTCTAGGGGATCATTGTAGTAAGAACAATGTAGTACGCTAAATATCTTAACCCTTTGAGCACTATGGACGCATATATGCGTCTGACGGAAGTTGCTGGTAGGGACTATGCACGCGTATATGCGTTTGTCAATTTTTGTTTTCTTCACCTTATGACTTCTTCCGTGGCCACACATTTCGGCATTCACTTTTTAGTGTTGAAAATTGAAAATTACTCGTAGGGACCAAAATATGCGTTTGCTAATTTTGCTGATCTTTCGCTCACTGCAACACGATTGTCAGTGTACGAGTCGTGCCTTCGAAGCACTTAGGCCAAGAGTATTCAGAGTTCCATGGGTTAAAGAGTGTCGGAGACGGAACCGTTTTATGTTTTATATTATCTAGTAGAATAAGTCAAAGGTAGGTCGAGGAGAGATTCGACGCAGAGTTGAGTGAATAACTTGAGGTTTTTATACATGTTTACTTGGTAGAATTCTTAGGAATCTAGGGCGTTTAGTTAGAATCAGGTCTAACGCAAAAGGGTTATCGTGGGGGTCACACGGGCTCGAGCCTCGAAGCGTCGTTCCGGAACGATGTTTCGCCTCTGGTCCCGCGAAGCGTCCCGGTTATTAGAGGCCGACGAGCCAACTTTTTTTGCGGACTACAGGCTGAAAAGCGAGCCGCCTGTTTGCTTAGGACCGCGCTGACACCGATGGTTGACCTCTTGGAGCACGCGTCTGCGAATTCGACGACGGCCAATGGATCTGGGAGGGTTGAAGGAGGGCGCGAGACAGAATTCACGGAGTGTGTACATTTGCAGTTTCATCTTTGTATATGCGGGGATCGGAAGTAACTTATCTCGAAATTGTGAAACGGATATTCCCTTAAAGTATCCTAGAGGTATACGCTTTTCACGCGACGACAGTACCTGATGTGAGATATACATTGGCGGACAAAAGTTTAAGACCAAAGTGATCAAAGAAAATAAATTAATTAAGTAATAAGAAATAACAGTATAAATAAAATTTGTATTCTATGCTAATCAATAAAAAGTGTGGCTGTTGGGAATGACAAGGAGTGAGAAGGCAAAGAAATGTGAAGACAGTGTTTCGTTCAGGACCTGCTAGTGGACTCATTAGTAAGGTTACCTAACAGGCCCGTGTCTTAGACACAGGGATAGGAAGTGACAGGTCAAAACTCGCATATATAGAAACTGCGACGAACTCGGGCACTTGCAAGAAAGGTCATCGGTTGATCCCTCTTAGTGACGAGGGCAAGGTAGCCACAATACTGTTCTACCATAATGACGATAAAAATGAATAGATAAAAAAATATTGACGAACCATAAAATTATATTTTATATTGTCCGGTCGTCTTAACTTTTGTCCGCTACTGTATTTCGTATACTAGATAACTTTGAAATACTAATCGTTCAGCGTAAAAACCGGCTACCTTCCCAACAGTTAACCCTATTGTTCTCCTCGAATCTGGAGGAGAACGTTGTAAGTGGTATTCCTGTAAAAAAAAGAAATTTCATATTCGTCCGTGTAGAGAAGTGTACTCAGCAGTAGCGACAGCGGGGGCGGGGGCAGCGTAAAGCCGACCGGTAACGATACTCGTGTCAGCATCGCAGTCTAAATACACGCATGTCGTTCCAATCGCGTGGAGGAAAAAAGCACAGCTCCGTAAATACCTGCGAAACGACGTTTCCGCTTCTGTTTCCCCCTTTCACGTTACGTTCCGCGATTCTAACAACTCGAAGCCCGCGCGCGTTCCGAGGCAACGTTGGGGGTGGCAGTCGGGCGAGAGGGAGAGTTTTTCACGAGTCCGTCGGTTTAATAGCCACCCCCTATGCGCTGCTGCGTGCTCGAGCGACATTGGAAAGCGGCTTAACCCTCGAGGGCCCTCGACTAGCTCCGATCGACCGGCATTCGACGTGTGCGCACACGCGTGCCACCACGTGGGATCTCGAACGACATTGCTTCGTAAACGTGTGCTCCAGAGGAGACTTCCAGTCTAAACTTTCTCTCTACCTCTCGTATCGTGTGTCACTATTTCTGCTATAGATATTGCTACTCTTTCCAGTTTTCTCTCTTTCCTTTTTGGCGGATTTTTGGAGGAATTGCGAAATTGGAGATGGGCACGGAAATTGCTCATATGTATGTATGCCACTTCAGATATGTGTTATCGTAGCTTTTGTCAAACGCATATATGCGTCTATAACAGTCAAAGGGTTAATTCGAAAACCTTGCATAATTAACCCTTTGGTATACAAATAACATAGAATTTGATGCATCCGAAAAATACTATCTAATTTGACTTAACTGAACGGTTATATGCAAGCTTAGAAGCCGAACATTTTATTTTGAAATTCTTTTTGAAAGGAGGTAGGGGGAAACATCTTGAATATTTTAAATTAAACAGAATCGACGCACGAATGAAACAACTAAGTTATCTAATTATATATCTTGACAAGTCAGACTTGTTAAAGTCTACAATGGCGCATAAAATGAATGACGGACCCTAACTCGTCATTGTATGTCAAGGGATTAACACCAAAGAAATCGACGGGAGATATCAAGTGTTCACTCGCAACTCAGAACAAGATTCCAAAATCTTGACCAATGAAACGGTTAAAAGAAATTGAATTCCCGATTTTCGTAGAGGTTCCTTTCGCATCCCAAAAAGTCGTCGTTTCCCCAGGGGCTTCAGTTCTCTGGCAGCCACGGGTTATTATATCTCGACGCAACGAAAATTCGAACTTTCACCCCGCCGCCTCCTGGACACTTGCCAGAACGGCAATCTTCGAGGCCGGCCTCTGGCCCCCGCGTAAGCCGTTGTGCAATCGTGCGTGCTCCCCGATACATATTTTCTCTGACAGCCCTTTGTCTCTCAACCCCTTTCGCTGTTTCCACCCCCACCCCCTCTGTGTCGCTTTTTGCTCGTTCCTCCACGTTCTCGTCACAGATTTCGGCCGCGTTTTTCTTTCGCGCGTGTCACCTATGGCGGTCCTCCGTTTCTCGTCTCTCGTTCGTAGCTGGAAAGGGTTGCCGTAAAAATGGCGCAGCCTGGCTAATTCCGGTCAGGCACGATTCTCTCGTTTATTTTCGTTTTTTATAGCGGTCGATCGTTTTTCTTAATTTACGGAACCAGGAACAGGGCACGTTGTCCCGTTAGGGGTCGTTGCACCCTTTATGTTTCGAGAGAAACCGCGTCTCACGGACGATTCGCGAATTTTTTCCACCAACTCAACGGCGACCATCGTCTCTTCGTGCGGCGTCTTTGATGATCCGTGGCGGACGTCACATATTTCTTTTCTCTTTTCTGAGACTGTTGGAGGTTAGGTTTGCACGTGATTTAAAGTAACCGTCCATTCAGTAATTGTAATGTACGTATACATACATAATACTACACAGATAAAACTAAACGGCAAAAATAAACTGAAATAAATTTGTCTTACTTTTCTAACCATAAACTTGTATCTTTTTCTTTTTACTTTTACTTTTTTCCTCGATTTGCACGCCGATCATTCCACGCTCACTCATACACTCACTCCTACTCTCTTACACGTTGTTGTTAACCTAGTCCCACACCTCATTCATACCAACAGTTCACAATTAATTGTTACCAACAGAGACAAAGAGGCCTCTTTGTCTCAAGCAGAGTGGCTGCTGAAGAAAACAGGAAAAGAAAAAGAAGAAGAAGGAAGAGAAACGAAGGGGGAACGAGGGGCGGGGGATACAGGCAGCCGGAAACGATGTTTCCTCGCGCGAAAACAGCGGTACACGCGTTTCCCAGGCTTTCTTCCGTCCCGTTTCCTCGCAAGACTCTCCTCCTCCAGGCCCCGTCGAGTTTCTGTATTTTTGGACACTCCTCGTCCATTATTCAACGCGGGGCACCGTCAGTCGAGCAATCCGCGCGCAGAGAAAGAGAGGGTAGGGGGGGGGGAGTGTAGCAGGATTCTTCATATAAATTCCCCTGGAGAAGGAAGGACGAAAGGGAGAGGAAAGACGAAAAACGACCGAGGAACCTGCTAATTGACGTCCCACGAGAGAGGCTACGTTGTTTCGCTTCGGCAACGACAGGATAGCGAAGGTGTGTTGGCCCGCCAACCAGGCCTGGCTTCGTTCGTTAATTATCTAGACGCAAAAAGAGGCTGGGCGTGTTGCAGTTTAGGGCTGGAGGGTGGGGAGAAAAAAACGGGAACCGTCGAAGTTGCTGTCGACTAGCGGGAAATTAATTAGGCGAGCGCCGTGCGGGGGTGATTTCCATATACCGTGGATGAAGAGGTTGCTTGTTCTTCGTTTAACGCGTGATGTATGAACGTTGTTACGTAACGCAGCGCTTTTCTGAAACATCGACTCGGAAAGTATGTTAAAATAGCATTCGAGGATAATTCACGTTGTGAACGTAACACGAAACAAAATATTTTTATTGTTCTGAGCTGCTTTTGTTTACTTTCCTTTCATGGTGTTTATTCCAAATTCTACTTACCTCTTTCATAACTTACGGAAAAGGTTAGCTTAAGGACAGATTTTGAAAACTGTAATCAAAAATGAGTAGATCAATTTAGAAAGTGTTGGTAACGGTGTAACTCTCACCACTTCAGTAGAAATCACCAACGCAGTTTTTTTATATGAAATTATCTTTATTAAACGTCCGTAAACTATATTTTACACATCTGTTCTTTCCACGTTAACGCTGCGTAGAACACATGGCATCCGTAATAAAAGAGAAACATTAAATTCGTCAGCCACAGGATGGCAATACCAATCGACTCAGGCTCTATGCAAATGCATCACACTCAACAACTTCCGCATCGTCGCAATGACGAAAAGAGGATAAGCCTCTCTCTAACGACGTTTAGTCGAATGGAAGTCGAAGGCCGGTCCTAGGGGTAGCTGACGAGCTCCTTCAAGAACTACGACGACGTCATCCGTCGACAATTTCGGCAACACTCGAGACACTGAAACACAGACACGCGCAACAGCCTATGGTGTTCTGGCTGTCGTCTCACGCGGATACTCCATGAGTGATCCTCGAGTGGCGCCAAACCGCGTGTCTCTGCGTCGTACGGTCGATTTGTACCCTTGGCTCCCCTCTGCCGTCGCGTTCCCCATGCTGGTTAGCGAGTTCGATTGGCTCGTTAGTCTAAATATAACAAAATTTCGCCGTTAAATGGAGCGCTGATTGCCTCTCGAGGAGAACACACGCGCGTCGATTAGAGCGGCGACGAGTGCCGTGACGAATACGCCGGCTCGGGGAAAAATTGCTTGGCCACGATTTTCGAGGCTAATCGGAAGCAATCGAGACACGCTACGGTTCCGGTCTCGTTGGTAGCCGGGGATCCGGGGAGATTCCAGTCGCCCGGCAGCTCGTTTGCATATTGCTTGTCCGCTTATGGCGCGGGAACAATGGGAAAGTCGAAATTTATTAGCGAGAGTTCGCATTGTCCGGATTACCGGGGTTCAGACGGGGGGGAACTTTGAGATGGATGCTTAATCCTTTATCTCTGTCTTTCTCTTTCTCTTTCTCTCTGTTTCGCTCTCCCTCCGTGCGTTTTCCTACGAATGTTTTCCGCTCGTTAATCTTGATTAGAAATTATCCCCTTTTAGGGCTCGCGTCGCTGGATTTTGGAGCTTTTCAGAGGCTTCGAAGCTTCTGGTATGCTTGTCCGTCGTTGCACACGTGCTTGCTGTAACAACGGGAGTAATTCGGGTAAATATGGTACGCCGAGGAACAGCTTGTCGATTATATCACGGTCCATAACTCGTTTGTCTCTCGATCATTTGATAGGTTTACGGAGTAATCGTTTTACCTTCACGTGCTTTCCTCGATAATACTGACAGAAACGTTCGCGGGATAATTTACTCGACCGTCAGAGGTTCTCTGAAGCACAAGGAACGACCGGCTACAAAACGTCTTTCTGTTTCTTTTGGCAAAGAGGAAGCGTCCGCCCACGTCGAGAGATGATTTACAATGGTGCACCCATTGCGCGACAATATGGCGATTACGTCAGGACGTCTGCAAGTGCACCGTGTTGGCATTGTTCCCTCGCTCGCGAAGTCGTTCTCTCTCTCTCTCTCTCTTTCTCACTTGTTTTCTCTCTCATCCTCTTTCACTCTTTCTCTCTCGTTCTCTCTGTCTCTTTCTCCCTTTCTTTCTCGTTCTCTCTGTCTCTTTCTCCCTTTCTTTCTCGTTCTCTCTTTCTCTCTTTCTTTCTTGTTCTCTCATTCTCTCTCTCGATCTTCTCTCTTTCTCAAGGCAGAAGACGAGCAGTGCGTGTAAAAACAGATAAATTATGCTCGGTGGCTGGTCCGTTCGACGACAACGATTGTGTCGCTGATTCGCACTGGGCGGTCTCGAGCACGGCCTGCGTTTCACGGAAACCAGGCGAAGGGATAGTCCGTGTGTATTTATACACCCGATACTCTGATTCACCGTGCGTTTCATTAGAGCAGAGGCCTACGTCTCCGTCGCGCGAACCTGCTCCGGCCGAAAGTGGCCCGAATATGGGCCACCTCCGTGGTTCTCAACCCGATCGATCGCGATACCATTTACGGCCTCGATAAGATTAGAGTCACGTCGTTTGCGAACAATGGAAACAGCGCAACGGTTCGTTGAAGCAGCGTTTGTGAATGAAATAGGTGACACGTGCGAAATTCAATAGAATAGAAATGGAACGAGCGAAAAAGGTGGTAGCGCTAAGAGCAAGTTCAGCCTAAATCTTGAAATTTTACATTTTTAAACCAAAGTACTTGAACTTCTGAACTTTCGAATTTGTATTTTTGAATTTTTGAATTCTCAGATTTGTATTTCTGAATTTTTAAATTTTCAAATCTCTTTTTTTGACTTTTTAAATTTTCAAATTTGCAATTTTAAATTTGAATTATTAAATTTAAAAATTTGTACTTTTGTGTTTTTAAATTTGAACTTTTAATTTTTCAAATTTGAATTTTTGAACAGGAAGCTTGAATTCTTAAAAACTTTGAGATCCTGCGTGAAAGTTGTTCCATTCAAATGTCACGACCACCGACCAAGTACCGCTGGCCAGTAAATTAAAACAAATCGGGGCCCCGCAAATGCAGGAACGGTGTAACCGACGATTTGTTTTCTTTGGCCCCTTATCGGGGGGTGCACTTGGTATACACCGCGTAATGCATTCTTTCAGCGGGCTACATTACCCGTCGGCCTTCGTGGTGCAGCACCTTCATCAAAACAACGATCATTCTACCCGGCTGGTTGCACGCGAGCCCGCGCAAGCGAAACAACCCGACACGTCGCCCCCTTTCGAGGTTGCTTTCGAAAAAAACTCGGGGCGAACGTTGTCGAATTTTGTCAACCTAGCTACCGGATATCGAGATTGACTTTTTCCATCCCCCTGGAGGTCCGTGTCACAGCGGCGCGCTGTAAATTCCCTGCACAGCTTCGATAGCTGGCGATTATAGTCGCGGTCGCTCTTTCCGTTTCTCTCTGCGTCTCTCTCTGTTCCGGTCTACACCTCCACGCTTCTTTTTTTTTTTATATTTTTTTCTGCGTTTCGCGTTTCGCACTCCATAGGTTTCCACGTAGCTCGGTCGCGTTCGTATTTCACGCGGGATTTATACTAGCAATCCATTTCGGAATCTAATATTCGTCGCATCAGTTTTATCGCGGGCTTGATTAAATTGGTTTACAGTAGCGCGCACGGCCGCGTTGTTTGTCGACGGTACACGGTGACGATGGCGGCCGATGGTGGTGGCGGCGGCCCGTTTGTAAACGGCTCCGGCTCGGAATGGAACCGTATGAAAACCGTCGTCGCCCCGAATGGGCCGTGCGTGAGCCGGCGATAATTATTAATATTGTACAACGTATGTATATCGCAGTCGGCGTTGAGTTTCCACGGTTAACGAACCTCGACCACCGTTTCGTCTCTCATTCTCTCTTTTTCTCTCTTTTTTTCTTTCTCTCTGTATTAAGCACTGTAAGAGAATTGTAACGTAAGACCACGTGTATTGAAAATAGCTGGGTAAAGCTAATAAATATCAACCAATCAATTTTCATTTCTCTCTTTTTCTATCTCTTAATTTTCCTCTCCTTTTTAATCTCACTTTTCCCTCTACCTTTATCTCTGTTTCTCTATCTTTACCTCTCTCTTTATCTTTATTTTTTTCTTTTTCTATCTTTGCCTCTCTTTTTCCCTCTATCTTTATCTTTCTCATTTTCTCTATCTCTTTCTTCCCCCCTCCTATTTATCTATCTTGACGTTTCCGCTTCTTTTCTGTAGCTTCCATTTGCAAAGACTTACGATATCGATGGAATCTGAAGAAACCATTTTTTAACAGATCAAACCGTAAATTCGCCATTAATTTGATTCTTCAAAATATTATTCGATCGTTTTCCTAATAATTCCAGCCGCCTCTGGGCTTCTTAATTAACCGACAATATTTACAAAAGTCGATCGGTTGTACTAACCACAGGTTTTTATCGACGCCACGGCTATTCCCAGCCTCGTTCCCGCTAAATAGAGTTCCACCGCTTCAAAGTGGTTCGGCTGTCTCTAAAAATCGACCACCACACTGTATACCCCACGCACCGTGTTCATTTTTCACCGTTCAACTCGCTCCTGTCCGCAAAACTCGGGACGTCTAAATGTTTACCACGAATCGTTTCCTGAAATCGTTAATCTCCGCCGTTTCCGTGCCGCATAAATTTTTGCCCTCCCCCCCCTTCCCCCACCGCCATACCGCACCAGCCCCGTTTATTTATTCGCGTTTGTAATCGTTTACACGGTACCGGTAGCCGTATCGTATCTCCTCCGGTCGCGAAACGATTTTCGACGACGACACCGGGGGCCGGCTGCGTGGCGCCAATTAATTCCATGCCGGAATTATGGATGTAAAACGCGAATCGACGGAACCGAGTGAGAGAGAGGGAAGGGGGAGAGGGGGAGAGAGGGAGGGGAGAGAGGGAGAGAGATAGGGTGATAGAGAGAGGGAAGGGGGTGAAAGGGAGAATGGCAGAGAAAGGGTGAGGGGGTGAAAGGGAGTAAGAGAGAAAAAGAGAAAAAGAGATAGAGTGAAAGGGAGGGGGGAAGAAAGAGAGATGGCGAGGGAATGACAGAGAGGGAGGGGGAGAGGAAGAGAGAGAGATGGCGAGGGAATGACAGAGAGGGAGGGGGAGAGGAAGAGAGAGAGATGGAGCGGGAATGACAGAGAAGGGAGGGGGTGAAAGGGAGGGAGAGGAGAGGAGAAAGAGAAAAAGAGAGAGAGACCTGAGTTCTCAAAATAACGCGGACACGCGGAACGTAAAACCGGTGGACAAGCTCGCCAATAACTCGTAAAAACGCCGATCGTAATTTCGACGAGGCGAGCGACGAACTTTTATTAATCCGGGCGAATTTATCCGTTTGCTTACGCTTGTAATTTCCTTCGCCAAGACGATCGAGTATTTTCGTGAACGCGTCAGGGCTGCTTTGGATCCTCTGAAGTGGTTCCTTTGCCGTGGCTGTGTCGATCGAACATTTTTTTCCAAACATTGCGAACGCGTTCGTCGGAAGATCGTAGGTACAGTAGCGGACAAAAGTTTAAGACGAGAAGACAATGTAAAACATAGTTTTATGATCTGCAAATATTGTTTCTAGATTCATTTTTATCGTTACTACGACGGAACAATATTTATTGATTACCACAGAATGCAAATTTTGTTTACCATGCTATTCCTTATAAATTAATGCAAATAGTCGTGTTTAAAAATTTTCTCAGTCTGTTTAAGTCTCAGTCTGAATTAAACGAGTGTTAAGATAAATAAAGTTTGATTTCTCTAATTTCAGTGTTTTGTAGTTGAACATTTTTGAAGACAGAGAGTCACTTTTCAAGTGCAAAGGGTTAAACCGTAGCCCTCTACCACGCTTCGCAGAATTGTATCAGTTTTTCGCATGAAAATTAGCGTGGTCTGTGTTCTGGGAATCAAGTTGGTCCCGGCGCTCGTCCCGCAGATCCCCACGTGCGTCGTTCTTTTCGGCCGCTTAATATTTCAGCTGACCGATCGAGCGCCCCGGAGGGCCTGTCGCTAACTTTCATAATTCATCGTGGCCAACCCCTTTCTTCCCGGGGCTGCGACAACGCTGTGGCGGGGCGTTGAATCAAACTCTAATCCCATCTAAATCGGGACGGCGCGATAAATCCGGTATGATTTAATTACGAGTCGTCGCGGTGCCGTTCCCGTGGTATTTAACTTAATCACCGATGTTAATGCCCCGGCATTAATCTCTGAAACTGTTAGCCCGCTTAGCTCGCTCGCCCGTGCCCTCCGGCGCTAACGAGTTTCTTCCGTTGCGGGGAAGACGCTCGTTGGCCGATGAGTCGCGCCGCTAAATCGATTTGGAATCGAATCGACGGATCGAACGGGGCACGAGCCTGTTAGACCCCTTTCATGGGAAGAAGAACTTCCTGAAACTAAAGGTCGGGCTGGGAATGGAGGTTAAGTCTCAGGAATTGATAGAGGAAGATCAACTTTTTGATAATAGGTACAGTCGGAGAAATTTTATTAACAACAGCACAGATTTTATCGTCGACAACAATATAGCTTTATTTCAAGTGCA
This sequence comes from Tetrapedia diversipes, assembly GCA_033822845.1. Classification (NCBI taxonomy): domain Eukaryota; kingdom Metazoa; phylum Arthropoda; class Insecta; order Hymenoptera; family Apidae; genus Tetrapedia; species Tetrapedia diversipes. The sequence goes on from JAOPTO010002329.1 coordinate 1,368,835, forward strand.
ACCGTTCAAAAACATTAATACAGGAATAAGTAAATTTGTTGCAAGGGAAATGGAAGTTAACTTGAATTTAATTTGGAAATCTGTGGAAATGTCGTGAAAAGCTTTATAAAAGAGGATAACCCAACAGAAATTGTTTACTTAATTTATTAGGAAAGATAATTATTAACAAAGTCCGAAGCGCATTTTAATCAAACAATAATACCACAATGTTTAGCTAAACCGAGACAAATTTCAATCCCCAAGCCAGATCTTGCGAAGAGCGATCAGCCACGGGGAGATCATAAATCAAACAGCGATTCTGCGAGTGGCACTTAGGTATTCTTGGGCTGCATTATTCATGCGGCATACAGAAACAAACTCCGGGCCAAGTTTCGCGTTTCGAAGCTTGATCCGTCAGATCAAACAGCATCGCTGCGCCCTTCTACGTATTAATCCACGGATCTCGCTAATGTCTCATAACGAAAACGTTTCCCCTCTAATTGTAAGCGTAAACGTGCAGTCGTGCGCACTCTAGGGAACACCTTGAACTGCAACGTGTCAATTTTAGTAAAATATGCAAACCTCACTTTCTGTTATCGTTTATTTTTCATATTCAACACATAAAAATCTTCAATTCTTAAAGTTAAGAACAACAGTCACATATACTCAACTAGGATGTACCGTAAATCAATTTAAAGAACTCAATCGTTCGAATAAATCTGAAAAAGTTCCAGTTTTTCTTTCATTTCCCCTGTTAGACATCTATTTATTTTCACGTAGGTACTCTAGGGACGTTTCATTGTCAGATCGATACAGTTTACATCGCGCGGCAGCACCCTTAGGCAATTAGACGGTCGCGCGAGCGAAGAAAAGGATAAACGACGGGTCAAGGTGGCGCAATCCAATTGCCCGACCCCCCATGCAAATCGAGGCCCTTAACTGGCTGACGTTTCAACCCTTGACACCCGCCCTTCGCGGCGCCACGGGGTCTCACCATCCCGGCCTGGTTCCTTCGGCTCTCTCCCCGACTTAAATTAACCCTCGACCGCTATCCAGACCTCTTTCTCTCCGACACGTCACCCGTTATTTCCCCGTTTCCGGGCCCGGTGTTCCAGGCCGTTGGGGTCGATTCCAACGACCGGCACGAAATTGCTCGCTACGATAATGGAAAACATTGCAGCGGCAGCGTGTCGGAGGGGGTGCAACGATAAAAAGAGTTGGAGGGATGAATGAGGAAGCTGCGAGAGGTCGAGGTTGATCGTGACGATCAACGCTTAGAGAATTGGGAGGGGTTGTTACATGTACAGTTGAGAAGAATTGTGTGTCTGTGACTTGGAGAGTGAATCTACCCAATTAGAATGATTTATCGTGGCTTAATATATGTAGGAGAAAAAGAATCGGTGGTAATTCGGATTGCCTAAGAGCGGGGGGAATCGAACTCGGGATCTTTCGTTTACTGGGCGATTGCTTTAACCACTAAGCTATTCAGACGCCACTGGCAACTGCCTTTCTCCTAGGCTATTTAATAAACCTATATCGCCATCCTACATATATGTTAATATATGTATTCGGTTGCTGTACAAAAATTTCTCTCTTTTCGAATGATTCCTGTCGATTTGTACTGTTTTTATGTGGTGTAAAGAAATTAGCTTCGTTATTATTAACTAAAAGACTAACCAATAGTCCAATTTAAATTAATAAAATTTTTCTTCAGTTAGTAAGACCTTTCTTTATCTCGACTATTTAATATATTATTAATCACCTAAATTACTCGCGTCTGTTTAAATATCTTCAATTGTGGTTGCAATTCTAACGGTTCAGATTTCATTTCCGCGACCGCCTCCGAGCAATTGCTCCCGGTTAAACGGAAAGTAGAATTCACGAGAGAAAGTAGTTTTCATGCGCGTAGATCAATTTAACAGATCCCCCGCGTCTGACCCGGAGAAGGTTTCCAAGCGAGTTATGAAATTTCATTCAGTCGTACGAATGGAAACCGTGTCGCGGCGATAATCAGAGCCTGACGTAGTAGCGCCGTCACGGTGTTCGCAAACAGCGATCCAATCGGATATCCCCCTCGGGTTGCGCGTTACAATTCCGCGGGCGGAGAAACGCGAAGTTTGCCGCGAAGAAAGGAAAAGCTCGATCGCGGTGGAACTTCCATTACCATATCAAAGGGGCCGCCGTATCGCGGAACTCCACCCCTTCTCTTCGCAATGTCGCTTTCCTCTCCGTTCCCGTTTCCCTTTCCGCGTTCTTCCTCGAAGTTCTAATTTTCAGCACAAGGAAACTCGTGTAATAGGAATCGAGCGGATGAGAGAACCGTGTTAACCAATCTCGAAATTGTGTATTCGTTTAGAAAACATCTCTTTTTTTTTTTTTTAATAAACCTAATACCGTAGGGAAATTTATTATGAAAAGTATAATGTCGTAGTGGAATTTATTACAGAAAATATAATCGATTACAGCCCGAGCATGCATACCATCTATGCTATCAATTTTTACCACTCTTTTTCAACTGTTTCTCCTCAACCATCTCCCTTCCTCGCCCACCTATTTTCATTTTTATTTTTCAATTATTTTTATTTTTACTGTATTACTTCTTTATAAAGGGTGCTTACCCGTCAAATAGACAAATAAATAAATAAATATTAATTGGATTATAATAGCCATCAGAGGTATGTTGTATTGAACGCGGTATGGTAAGACGTCTGCTGGCAGCCATAGATGTACCATGCTCGCAGAGACACGAATTTTCACGCTGTCCACCCGGAAAACGGGGAAATTGGCACATTCGCTTGTCCCCTGTCCCTTGCGTCGAAACGAGCATCGTAAATTTCGTAAGAAGGGTGAAACGATTGAGGGGGTGGACGCGTGGGTGGGTCTCCGGTTAAACCGAAGGGAACGCGCGCGGGCCGTTCACGGATGAATGTCGTCGGAGTTGTAATTGCAACGAGGCGTAATTAGTTTTGGAAATTTAATTATTTCCGGGCGGGGTGCTCGCTACGCGCGCGCGATAAACGCCCCCCCGGCGGAAACCTTTCGACGAAGAATTATCGGGAGGACTACCCCGCGTGGCAGCCGTTAATCCGACCTCGAGCCAATGGAAAATCCTCCGGTTTCGAAACCACCTCCACGTCCTCGCCCCGCGGCTCCAACCCCCTCGGCGGTCGGCTTTTCTGCTTCGCGTAATCCGTCGACAAGCGTCACTCGTCGTTTTGTTAATCAACCTCGAACGCCTAAGGACACGTCTAATTTTGCGGCTGTCACCCGTGTCGCGAACATGCGAACGCGCGTACAGCTTTATGGACCATCGATTTTCTCTGAGGGATAAATTATTGTCGGGGAAAGTCGAAGGAGTGTGTGTACGCGAGATTGGTGTCTCGGGAGAGAGAGCGTTGCAAATTGTTCTTGTTTAACCCTTTGCGCTCGAGAGGCGCCTGTTAGCCGCCAAATGATAGTCTCACAAATTTTCAGACTTTAATTAGTTTGCTTATTAGTCAGACCCGGAGGTTAAATAATCATATGTGTAAATTTTAGTATACGACTTAAATAAACTAAATTGAAGTTTAATTTAAGTGAATGCTAGTAAATATTTTGCACTTGAAAATCTTTGAAATTAATATTGTTAAATGGCTAACAGTGGCCTCTCGAGCGCAAAGGGTTAACACGTTCGTCGCCCAGCGTGACTCGGCTGAGTTTCTCGCCAGGCCCAAATCAAATTGCATAGAAAATTTAGGTAGAAAGATATAAAAACAGCAAAAATTTTAACTTTTTATTTTAATTTTCTGTATTTTATATTTGTATACATTATACTTCAATGCACTTATTCCGTTGAATTCCTTTTAAAATTCCAATTTAAAATGCTATTTAACTTTAAGGAAAAGAGCGTCGCCCAAATATGGGTGACGTGGCGACGAACGTGTTAACGCGAAAATTCTTTGGACGATCTTCGTTTGTTCCCGAACAAATTTACATATAATGTAGATTTAGATTCATGAAGAGTAAGATAAGCACAGAAATATTTGTTTTGCAATATCTAATAAACATACCTAGTGATATGCAAATACTGTATATTATGATTTTGTAAACTAATGGGTTCTTCCCGCATAAATAAATATTATTGCATAGATATAGAATAAATGCTGTACAGACATTGAGAAACATCTGTTTCCAGTAATTAACAAACCTAATTCTTTGTTAATACCGACCGATTCTCTGAAAATAAAAATTAGTCACTTCATCCTCCATAAATTCATGAAGCACCGTTCGGTTACACGAACAATCACGTTTGTTCAAGGCGATCGTTTACGATGCTCGCTCACGTAACTCCGTTTTCCCACATTTTTCCGTTCAATGAAACGACCCCGCGTTAACTGTACAGAGCCCCGGCGTCGCACAGCTGTTCAAGTTGCGTGTGGGAAAAAAAATCACGATTGTAAACATTCGCGATCGACGGTGCATAACGAAGTGAATGCAACTCGCCAAGCGGTTACAAAAGTTTCTCATGCGTCATCGGCGTTCCTTGAACGAGCACACGTCTGCGAAACCGCGCATGTAGCTGATAGATGCGTGTTTGTTCGCCGGGAGATAACCGAGATCGGAAAGGCACCGTTAGCGTTGCGAACGGGACTTTTGCTTTTCTTTCGCCATGTCGTTTTTCCGGGACGAGATAACGAAGCCTGTTCGAACGTCCCTCCACGTCGTTGTGCGCTTGCGAATCACTCGGCGAAAAGGTGTGTTTGCGAAATGGGACTAATTGTGGAACGCCCGAGTGATTCAGCCGGACGCGAAGAATTTCGTGAATGGCTAGAGTACACAATAATTATAAAAAGCGTGGAAAACGCTACTGTATTCTGGTCTGGTATTTATGCGAGGGGGTTAATTAGGCCCAAGGTTTGTTCGACGGTACCTACAGTAGCGGACAAAAGTTTAAGAAGGCAGGACAATGAAAAACATAATTTTATGGCTCGCAAATATTGTTTATTCAGTCATTTTTATTGTCATTACGGTAGAACACTGTTCATTGATTGGCACAGAATACAAATTTTATTCATACCGATAGTTATTTCTTATTAATTAATTGATTTATTTTCTTTGACCCTTTGATCTTCAACTTTTGTCCGCTACTATACTTTCGAACGACTAGAGAAATTCAGCATTGTAAAAACGCGCATGATTATGAACACGGATGAGTATGTTTCGTAGATAACTCGTAAAGGTTTCTGAATTAGTCGAGTTGAAGATGAATGGTAATTTACAAAGAAAGAAGAATTCATGAGCTTATCTGGTTTCTTCAAAACCTGCAGATATCCCAGTCATTTCTTTTTTAACATCTGCAGCAATTTTACCTCGCGAACTCGAACCCTTGTACTGGTTTATTCAAAGACACGCACCCAAACGGAGTACCCTTTGTAGCCTCCATGCAGTTGCGCAAACGCATGCAAAGCTGTGTACAGGTAACACTTTTTATGTATTCATAGGACACGTGTCGATCGTTTCGCGACATCGAAACAGTTCGAGCCCGTGTTACGACCAGCATTCGCTGGAAAACACCGGTCGACCAATATTGGTCCCCGCGAAACAGAGGAAAACAATCGGCGCGTGTGTGTCGCGTACAACAATACCGTGACGCGATTAAATATGTGCCTACAACAATCCGATTCTATTAATTTAGACGCGGAAGCCTGCTGCACCCCCTATTTATCAAACCCTCTCCCATGAACAACCGATCAGCGGCATCCAACCGGTTTCCCAGCCTTTTTGTTCGCGTCCCCATTATGCGAACGCGTCAATTGTGTTTTTAAGTATTCATGCGTCGAGAGCGAACTCGTTTCGAGGAGTTTCACCCTCTCTCGACTCGTAACGGCAACTTACCCCCGCGACGGGGGACAAGTACCTTCGTCTTGGGTCGAACCCATTTCGAGGATCCCAAACAACGTGTCTTACACCTTCGTCAAAGCATTCACGACATGGTTGCTTGGTAACTAGCAAGGGTGGCCTGGTCAAAATTAGGATAACCGCCATTTCTTATTCAGTGTCACTTAACGTGGGCCACCGGAAGACAATAAAAGAGAGTCACCCCACAAATAGATATTTCCTTCGTGGACGTTCTTTCGAGGCGTGTGGCAAACAAGGAACAAGGAAATCAGTTCTCCTGCTTTGTATTCTTTTCTTTTCTCACGATGAAACGCTCATGAAGAAGCCTTCTGCTTGTGGGGTGACTCTCTTTCATAGTCTTTCGGTGGCCTGGTCAGAATTAGGATAACCGCCATTTCTTATTCAGTGTCACTTAACGTGGGCCCTTGGAAGATAATGAAAGAGAGTCACCCCACAAATAGATATTTCCTTCGTGGACGTTCTTTCGAGGCGTTTGGCAAACGAGGAACAAAAAAATCAGTTCCTTTGCTCTACATTCTCTTCTTTTCTCACGATGAAACGCTCATGAAGAAGCCTTCTGCTTGTGGGGTGACTCTTTTTCATAGTCTATCGGTGGTTTAGTCAAAATTAGGATGCCACCGGAAGACAATAAAAGAGAGTCACCTCACGAGAGGATGTTTCCTTCGTGGACGTTCTTTCGAGGCGTGTGGCAAACAAGGAACAAGGAAATCAGTTCTCTTGCTTTGTATTCTTTTTTTTTCTCATGATGAAACGCTCATGGAGGAAGCATCAGCTTGTGGGGTGACTCTTTTTCATAGTCTTTCGGTGGTCTAGTCAAAATTAAGATAACCGCTGTTTCTTATTCAGTGTCACTTAACGTGGGCCACCAGAAGACAATAAAAGAGAGTCACCTCACAAGAGGATGTTTCCTTCATGGACATTCTTTCGAGGCGTTTGGCAAACGAGGAACAAGAAAATCGGTTCCTTTGCTTTGCATTCTTTTCTTTTCGTACGATGAAACGCCCATCGTACGAGGGTTGGTCGATCGAAAGGATCTCCCTCCGCGTGTTTTCAGAGACGACGCGTGGCTCGCGAATTGCGTTTTCAGAAATTAATGGCCGACCGCGAGCTCGTTGTGTGGCCGCTCGCGCGAATTCTAAGGACGAGTGCGGTCGACAGGATGAAAAATTTATCGAGAACCGCCGGTGTTACCCTGCTGCGTTCCCAGTCAACCGGCCGTCTTTTCAAACGGATCCTTACAAAAGCTTCCTCTCTCTTTCTCTCTCCTTCTCTCTTTGTCTCTGTGTCTGCTCTCTCTTTCTCTCTCTCTGGAGCTTTGTCAGAGGCTTCCGACACGCCGCAGCTTGAAACCAACCCCTCTGCTCTGGTCCTGGTTCATGAATCTTTGAGGGTTCATCGCGAACAACCTGGGAATCGGCGCTGTCTCCTTTTGTTTCGACGGTTTCGGCGTGCCGTCAGCCGGCAGACACGCGTCCCGGGACCGATCGATGGGATCTTTTGTACGCGGACTCGTTGATTAGGCGAATCTCCGGGGGTTCTTCTCGGTTTCCAGTCGCCACGATCCGTAATACCGCGATTCTCGGCTTTCCCTTCGCCTGGGAGGGTGCTAACGTTCAATGTCAAAATTTGATCTAGGAACATTGTCGTTCTATCCCTTGTATCTTAAAATTGACGGGTTTCAGAATTCATGAGGAAACTTTGCGAAAACAATTACTATTATTTCTAGCTATTTCTGTTGATTGTTATTGATAGACTGATACGAATATATGCAAATCTATTTCCCACTCAGCTCTGCAGTTTCAAATTCTGTAGAACATAGTTTTATGATCTTCAACTATTTTCTGTACATTCATTTTTATTGTTATTACGGTGGAACACTATTTATTGATTAACATGGAATACAAATTTTATCATTTAGTTCCTTATAAATAAGTTGGTTTAATTTCGTTGACTCTTTGGTGTCAAACTTTTGTCCGCTACTATATTAGAAATAGATATACAAGAAATGTCTGTAAATCTAGCGTTAAGCTGCTTCTTTTTTTAATACACGTTTTATTGCGCCGATAAAATATACACAAGAAAGAACAAACATAACAACAAGGAAGTATAACCTTAAACGTATAAATAGAATGATTAGGCTTATTGCTATTACTTAAGACTAGAGACTCGAGAGCATTAGAGTACGCGTAGTCTGCTCGTTTAATTTGGGGTGTTGCACTTATGCAATATAGGGCGTTTAGTTTAGGGTTTTACAATGGTTTTAGCTCTGTCTGGGTCAGAGTTAGGTATAAAAAAGGCAGCGAAAAGAAAAACTATACCAGCCGGTGACTATAAAGCGTTAAGCTGCTTCAACAATCGACGAAAAGAAGTTCCTCGTAACGAAGCCCACCTTTTCTTTCTGTTTCAGCAATCCTCGCGCACTTCTTCTTCCTGGCTGCGTTCTTCTGGCTGAACACGATGTGCTTCAACATCTGGTGGACGTTCAGGTGAGTAGTCTTTTCTCTGATCATCCGTCTGGGCCGAGAGGGGTAGATGGTTCGGGGGAACGGGTGCGGATCTGCGGCGAAAGATTTCGCCGCGTGTGTACTCTTCCGTGCCGCTGCGCTCGAATCGAATCTACGAGAACGATTGTGCCGGAGCTAAGATTTATTTGATCGTTCCCCCGTCACCCCTCGCCCCTCTTTCCCGGTGTTTCGTTTTTTCATTTTCTCCGGCTGAAAAGCGCGTCGCGTCGTTCTCGCGCAAACACGGAACCCGATTCGAACAGATTTGAGGCGCGCCGCGTTGTACAAACGGTCCTAAGACACGAGTGTTGTCAACTGCGACCACGTATCTTATCGTAAAAGGCTACGTATTGTCTTGGCGTTTGTAGCCGATGTCCCTTCCGTCATGATTACTTTGACTATTAACCCTTTCGCGACGGGTGCCGTATATATACGACAGCCACTGGGTGCATCGCAGCGACTGACGCCGTTTATATACGGCTGTCATTTATTGGTTCGCAGAGGCTGATGCTAACTACAGATATACGATACTACAGACTTTATTGTTAGAGAAATAAAGCATTATCCTTGTTTTAAAACTTTTCATACGAAATAGGATTATTAAAAAATAATATGTAGTAAATACCATTGAAACCATAATTATATTATTGTTTCATTTCAATAGCGAAGTCAAAATAAAGCTAGTACAGGCATTAGGCAATGCAGAAAATGGTAGAGAATTATAGTTCAGTTTTGCCGTCGCGAAAAGTGGCGAAAAATGTTACAGGTGCGCCATCGCGAAAGGGTTAACACTTAGCCAACCGAATGGGGAGATCTCTCATTTTTTTCGCAACAAGGGCGCTGTCATTGATTCTATTTTTGTCCTGGCAGTACTAATACCGAGAATTTTCAAGAATAGGAAACTCTGTAGATAGATAATAGATCCGCAGTGATTCTCTTTTGCTTAAGTGTTCTGCATATTAAGCAGGTAGTAAATTTTCATAAGAAATTATGAAAATTCGTCCACTGTAATTGCCAGGGAGTTTCTGGAGACCCAACCAGGCTGCTGTTGGTAACGGGAACGTGGAACCGACCCGCCCGCCATTTCCTCCCTCCTCCTCCGAAGTGAGAAGAGAGTAACCCTTGCGGTTCGTGTGTACGTCGTTAATTAACACACCGGGCAGCGCAGGTTATCGACCTGGCCGAGTTTCTCGCGTCTCGTCTTCGATCAGAAGGCCACCACCGCTCGCTGCCTGGCAATTACGCAATTGCCGCGCAATTACCCGTGCCCCGGCGCAGCGCCGCCCGGCAATTAATTCATCGCGTCCGCTGCTAAATCGCGTGCGAAGATACTTGCCGTACGATAACGGTTACCGCGAAAGCCGATCGCGAAACAACGAGCAGGGCGCGCAGGCTCAGTTTCCGGGGTGCGTTACCACTTCCTGGCGGCCATGTCGATAGGCCAACGTATGGCGGGAACTCGCGAATGGGTCGTAGTCGGCGAATCGCGCAAAGATAGGTTAAAGGCTATTTTGTAATTTTGACTGTGGTTCAACTCTAATTTGTTTATCTGTTTATTTATTTTCGGGGTTTTACAATTTTACATGAATTAGCTGTTCGAGGACAGAACAGTGATGATCTTCTGTTTTAACAGAGGTAATGGACCCAAAAGAATTAATCAAAATACAATATGCTTGTTAAGGTGCCCATAGTACCTGATTTATACAATTGTATTCATCGAAAAGGGTACGATGAGATTCGCCAGGCAGTAATACACGGTTTCTAATAGATGACGTAGACGTGCACAGTTTAAATCTAGACAAGATTTCAGGATAGTATGTGACACTATTAATTGTTCGATGAAGAGATAAATTTTGCTCGATGAGAGATCGTAGGTGCAAGCTTATACTTCGTTCAGCAAGAATTGGCAGGAAATATAAACGATCTCTACGTTATTCAAACATATGGGTAGGTCAGAGTCCTCACTGAATATCACAACCTGAAAAAGAAGAACAAAGATATAGCGTTTATTTTGGTTTCCCGCTAATTCTCACTGAACGAAGCATAAATGTGTAGCTGTTGTGAAAGGAAAGTGAAAGAAAAAAAGAAAGGGTAGGGGCGTTAGCAGGCCCATGCCTTAGACCCAGAGATAGGAAGAGATACTTCGAAACTTGTACATATAGGAACCGTGTCAAATTCAAACACTTGCGAGAAAGGTTGTCGATTGATCCCTCCTAGTGGTGAGGACAGGAAGGTCGCCACAAGTGTACACCAGGATGCTGTTTAAGCTCAGTTCGGCTTGTTTCTTCATAACAGTCACGTTGAACAATGTTCGAAGGTGGTGGTGGCAGCGGTCTTCTGAATTAACGTAATTCATTATTGTGCAGTAACAGTGGTTAACGGTCGCTCGGCGCGTTATGCAGATCGCGGTTGACCTTTATTCGCGGGGAGAGCGTCGAGCGCGTAGCATCTGCGAGAAATCGCTTCTGGCGGTGGGTTTCCGCGGTGGGAACGCGTCGAGGTCGATTTATACTACCTGCTCAGGCATAGGATCGTAACGGGACAGTTCCGCTTGGGCGAAGAAAAATGTAACGTATCTGGATTCATCCATGTCTACGATATTGAACTCACGGTACAAAAATATTGGCGAGAAAAGTGCGAATCGGTGGAAAGATCAATCTTTTATTTCCTACTCTTCAAGAATATGACAGAGTAGTTTCTATGAAATTAAACAAGGGATACTGCATTCAGTCATTTTTAACACCGGTGATACACGCAGTCATTTATTTAATGCACTGAAAACATATATTTTATTACAAGTACAATTCTGTCAACTATATTTCTACCTAAAAAATGAAGCATTATACAGGATTCAAAACAAGAGCAAAACACATAAGTTTATTTAATTGTTCTATATACAATAATTAATAATTACATTTAATGGTGCATTTAGTCAAAATATCAGATGGCCTGAACGACAAGTTAGGCAAAAATGGTTTGGCAAGGAACGTGTTTAATGGTTATTTTTATTCGAACTTTGAAAGCTGATCTCCAAATTTCAGAATTTAAAGGTACTAAAGTTAAGCGAATCAAAGTCAAAGCTAATGTCTAAATTTTAGAATTTAAAGGTACTAAAGATAAGCAAATTAAAATCAAAGCACGAAATTCGAAAGTGAAAATTTAAAGGCGACTAATTGACGATTGGACAGAATTGAATCGGTGAACATGGAAGCGATGATCGTGAACGAGTGGATCACGTTTGAGCGGATGGATCGAAAGGGGTGGAAGCAGGGCGCCGCCGCGGTGAGAGATGGGATCAAGATCACTCGGTCGACTGGTTAATGCGATGCAATGCGGCCACCATAACGGGTCCTCCCCTTCCTCCTTCGTTTCCTTCTCGTCTCGTTCGGGTTCTTTCATCCTTCGAGCCCTCGTGGCCACCTCGTTTCTCACCTTTTTTTCTTTCCACCCCCCTCCCTTCCGCGACGCCACTCACAGCTTCTTCTTCATCCCGTTCCTTCGTCCTCGACATCTTACTTCTCTTACTCCGCTGTTACTCCTCCACCGTTTCAGTTTTAACCTCTCTTCCTCGGCTTTTTCCTCGTGTCGTGCCCAGTCTCCCTCGATAGAGGATCCCGTCGTCGCTGCTCGAACCTTCGTACCGTGAACGCACGAAGTGTATCTCCTTTCGTGTCAGCCGGAGCGAATCTTATCCAATTAAGCGTATCCCGTGACTGGATCTCGACACGGATGATCGTGCATGCCCCGCGGCCTCATTTACCGATATATTATCGCTCGGCGGGATGCTTACGACGCTTAGTGAAAATTAAAATCGATTTGGTCAAGGCGATTTTGTTATTTAAAAGCTTAGATTCAAAAATTCCAATTCAAAGATTCAAATTTATAAATTCAAATTCAAGGATTGAAATTCAAGAATTCAAATTCGAAGATTCAAATTCAAAAATTCAAATTCAAAGATTGAAATTCGAGGATTCAAATTCAAAGAATCGAATTCAAAGATACAAATACATAAAAGTTCAAGTATTCAAAAATTCAGAAATTAGAAAATTCAAATATAAATATTTCAATTAAAGTTCAAGTATTCAAAAATTCAGAAATTAGAAAATTCAAATATAAATATTTCAATTAAAGTTCAAGTATTCAAAAATTCAGAAATTAGAAAATTCAAATATAAATATTTCAATTAAAAAATTTGTAAGCTGAAGTTCAAATGCTTAAGATTAAAAAGTCAAGTACATAAAAATAGTTATTTGTAACTGTTTCCAAATTGCTTCAGCACACTAGCTGTAATTCCCTAAATTCGCAACGAATCTGATTCGTAACAACCCCAGTACGCGGCCGTCCCTCGTCCACTGCCTATCGTCGCGTATTCATCGTTCCCTGAACCGCGAAACGATTCGCGACTCCAAAAACAGTCGCTCCGGTCCGGTGCATCCGCGCCAACGACCTGATTTCTCCCGGTCCCCCGAGCCAGCCACTTTTATCGGCGATTTTCGCGTGGCGTGCGCACACGGCAGAAACGTGTCAGCGACACGTGTGCGCGCGCGCTCGGCTTGTATCCACTTGTTGAGGTGTCACCTACACGTTGCGTTCACGCTTGCTGCACGGCAGCATGGTTTCCCAGCCGGAAAATTAGCCCGGTGTCATTTGCGGCTGTGCAACGGCACTCCGCGCGTTGCACCCTTGCGAATAAACCGGTCTTTCTTCGCTGTACTTGCTTCAATATTTCCAACTACGAGTCACGGCAATTCATAAAACGTGATTATTTAATCATGAAATTAATCATACTTTTACTGCTACGTCGATAAAAAGAGGAGGTAGGAAGAGAGGGATTGCAAGCGCTTAAAATATTAGGTTTGAACGAACGCATTCTTTCGTGAAAATTTATTAATCTGTCTGAAAGCTTTTTTTACGTGGAAGGAATTTTCCTCGAATTTATCGCCTTTTAAAAGCTGTCGCTTTAGACTGTAGTCCACTCAGCTTGTAACTAAATCCACCAGTGAAATTAATTAAATCGTTTTTTTTTTTACTACTTTTTCTTTATTCAGTCGACTTTATTCGATCATTGTAAGTTGAGTTAAAAGAGAAATGGAAACGGAATTCAGAGTTGAATTTTATGGAGAAATGAAAAATACGTGTCTTGCGGATAACTCTGCCGGTCACTGTACTTCATTTTACTTTTGCCATAAGAAGGCTAGAAAGGTGCTTTTGACAGGAGAAACCAGTGACGCAACGGACAATAACTTATCGAATTTAATTAGCGGCGTTATGAGAGCCGTCATAATTGGTCGCGTTGAGCAACACGTCGAGAACTACGACTCTGGTTTTCTGGATGAACGTTTGCGTCACTGGCCAGCTCCAGTTCTATCGGTTGCTGACTGAGTTTCTTTGTTTCTCGAGCTATTACGTACTCAGCTCGGACAGCTTTTACTTTGCTACTCTAGATCTACTTGCCTTGCTCGATTTCACGCTAAATTTTGATCGATTGTATAAATAAATTTAATCGAATAGTAGCTCGTGATGTTCAAAATCTTCATCAAACGACGATCTCTCTTTTAACGTTGAAAGAAAATAATCCAAATTTTTATTATATTCAGTTAATCTTAAATCACTATGTAGATGTTAACTCATGGTTTCCTAAATGGTCATTCCATATCCACTAAGATGTACATGATCAAATAAAGAACCTTTTATTTATCTTTAAAATCCTCAACCATGTAATTGACTGCCCATTTATTTCGAGATAATTAAGCTGAAGGTAATAGAGCATAATTGGGTTCTCAAAGAGCAACTAAGACGGCAAATGAACATAGTAAACAGGTTGACTTTTTCAGAAACACCCTGAGCCAATTTACAAATTCCTCTGTATATGGTCCTCTATACATATTCCTCTGTAAATATTTTTTAAAAAGCATTACACAGATCAAGATATCAACATTATGAGATTTAATAGCTAATACACAGGAATTTGTATATATATATATATAAGGTAATTAATATCTTTGAGAATTTTCAATAAGAGAATAAATTACAATGTGTTGCTCTGTAAAAAGAGAAACGACAATTAAAGTCTATTCTCTATTTTGTTATCCTACAACGTTTATAAGTCTCTGTCTCCTTTGTATTATAAATTATAATTATCTTTCCGTAAACTAATCTTATTCGGCACGTATGTCATCTAACTATATTTCCTTCTATATCGATATCTATATCTATATCGATATCTATAAGTGAAGACAGCGTACTTCTCTTACATATATATATTGTCTTTGTATGGCAAAAGGTCCTAGTAGCCCATAAATAAAATAAAAATAATAAAAGTCGTACCCGTGCAGTCGTTGACAGGAAAATCGTTCGGACAATTATCTCACGGTAGCTCAGCAACTACCAGTCGATTCCATCGCTTCGCGTTTAATCGTTGGTCAAGGCTCGAGCATCAACTGGACGAGTGGCAGAAGCTCCGTGCTTCTTCTGCCGGAGGTGAGCTCCCTCGAACTTGCTTCGTCTCGACGCGCTCGCGTCCATTTTCTCAGAAATTCTTCAATTACCTAACATCCAGCAGCTTCCCACGGTCAACCAGCGCAGAGTCGTCCGTGCACGTAGACACAGACAGTGTGCTGCACGTATGTATCCTGCACGACGAGGTCTGACCTCGTCGTTTGCGATTCTTGACTCCGCCGCTTCTGCACGCGCGTACACCCGCCTCTCGACGCGTGCACTCTGAAGCGTTCCTTCTCTAAGCGAATTTGCATTCTAGAGGCTCGACGAAAGATTTCGCCTTGCCGACGATCCTCGAGAGCGTGTCCTTTTGTGCTTGTTCGCGTGCTCCTCGAGAAAGAGAGTTGGCCGGGGAAACGGATCCGGATTTTCACGGGAAAGAATTTGTTGCGTACGGAATCTCACGAGGAGATTGCTCGCGGAAATAATTCATGGGCCTGCGGAAGTTTCCTTTTCCTGTGCTCGGCTGCTCGCGAGGACGATCAAATGAGCTGGAAAGTCAAGGAAAGGGCTTCGAAAGAATCTCCTTTGACCGGAATCGACGATCTTTTCAGGATTCGATCGCGAAGACTCGGTGTAGCAGCGATCACCTTCGAGAAGCTTGATATTTTATTTATTTATTTATTTATTCATACAATGTGTTCAAAGCTCGAATTTCATAACTTGTACCATCTATCGAGAGAGGGCGGATTTCAGATTCTAGTATTTATTTATTTATTTATATACGAGAGTGCACCTGTATAAATCAACAAATATTAAGTATTACATTATAACAAGTTGACGAGGTTAGATTTATAGCTGGAATAAGGAACGAAGAAGTCGAGTGAATTAGAATAGTTATTAGTATTGTTCATTATCCTATTACTACAGTTGCATTGTCAGGACAGTGTACAGTGCTGTACATGACAGATAAGGGTGTGGTATCTTTTGGATACGGCTGATGCATTAAGTCTAAAATTTCCTAGAAGTTCCACACATAAAATTTTTCCAATCAATATCTTACATGCAAATAAGTCAAACATCACCCGACTTTGTTCTAAGGATAAGAAATATAATCTGCGTAGGATCCAAGAATAATCGTGATCTATGAAGGACATTTGATTTACCAATATTCTTCTTGTTTGCGACTAGACAAAAATATGCAAATAATGGTAACTGAAAAGGTTACAAATACAATAGCGTAAAAATTCAATACTCCAATTTATGTTTCGACACATACAAACCCATGAGTCCGCCATTTGATCATTCTGAACGGTTCACCATCTCGAGGTTAATGGAATCCATTCAACGGAGGAAAAAGAGCAAGGGTAGGTCCGTTATCGTTAGTTCTTCGTCTGTCGGCGAAGAAAACGTCTAATCTCGATGCTCGGCTGCGAAACAATGGGTCCAGGCCGCGGAACGTAGCGTCGAACAATGGCAGAATGTGTCGTCTGAGGAATCGTGGTCAAGTGTATTGGGTCTGCTGACGGTGTGCGTGTATACTCGGTCGTTAGGGTCTCCACTGTTCTCGAAGAGTGGCTCATTAAGTTCGTTTATCTCGTCCCCGATAGCTGCACCGGGGACCGGGTTTCTTTGGCTACACAAGATCGCCGTTTCCCCCTCCTCGTGTCCAGCAGCGAGCTAATAGCGTCGACGAAAGTTCCATTAGGTCCTGGTGAATCCCCATGTGCACCCCAAATTTACATCGCAAACGGTTTCTGGCTGCGTCTGCTCGTGACCATCAGATACTACGGTTTGTTGGATCTCGCTTTGGATCTAGTCGTAGCCTTGAAATCGCAGTTTTGCGAATATGTATGTATACATCGAATAAATGTCGGATTAATTGAACGATAATTCGTTTAACTACGAAATTGTTTACTTGGAATGTACACTAAAAATTTGGGGTCACCCAGTGGTTTTAACCCTTTGCACTCAAATTTAATATGACCATGAATTACTGCCAATTCGGAATTTATTTGTTTATTTAATCAAAACAAAACTTTTCCAATACGTTATTAGTATACTTAGCTGTAACATTTCATGAGTATAATTAAAAAAAATGAAAAATCCATGGTAAAACTTGTGATGTCGCATACGCTGAGACATACAAGTGCAAAGGGTTAACCCTTTGACTTTAAGACGAGAAGGCAATGTAAAACATAGTTTTATGGTTTGCAAATACTGTCTATACCTTCATTTCTGTTATTATTACGGTAGGATACTATTTATTAATTAGCATAGAATACGAACATTATTCATCGTGCCATTTTTTATAAATTAATTTTTTTATTTTCATTAGCTCTTTGGTCCTAAACTTTTGTCTGTTTCTGTATATGCGTCTCTGGTGAAAGTTGCTCACGTGGATTATGAACGCGTATATGCGTCTGTCAATTTTCCCGAGTTCCGATTTAGGAGCTTATCTTACGGAATCATTAGTTGTATCATTGACTACTGGATGGCGTGGTCGCGTCAATATGTGTATATTTCCCATAGCGGGGAAAAAGGGGAAAGAAAGGAGAGAGAAAGGGGAAACAGGGTGGTTCCAGAGACGCTGCGGGGACGTGATCGAGAACACCGGCCGGTCTGTCGTGGCGTGCATCCCAACGAAGCTTGATTAAGGTCCCTTCTGTTCTCTCGGACACAGTAGCTCATTAATTCCGTTATCTCATTTTCTGCAGTCACCGGATCTCTTGACCAGCGGATCGAATCAATTGCCCTCCGTTGTCCTCTGCGCCGCGCGGAGGGTCGGAAAATCGGCTGAAGAACGCGAGAGATTTTCGCGCTCGACCCTCTTCTGTCGGCGATAGAAAAGCGATCTAGCCAGTCGGGTGTGGCTTATAAATAGATCAATTCTCATTCATCGACGATACGCTTGGGGCGACGAGTCGATGCCAACAGGAACGTGACCCACATCCACGTTGCAGCGCCGCGTTTCTTGACGAATATTGTACGCGTCTACTTTTTCAATTTAATCCGATTTTAATTTAATCCCTGTTAGAGATAGGGTGATGTTTACAAGCAGTGGTTGACGTATGACACGAGTAACGGTCGTAGAAAAAAGAAAATTAACCCTTTCGCTATAGCAGTCCAGTCTGTTGATGTGCCGTCACTGAATGGAAACTCGCATCAGAAATATGCACAGTTTTGTATATGTATACGTTTTTCTAACTCTTAGATAACAACTGTGTTGAATAAAACAATCATTGCTCTAATCTATCAAGTGTACTTTAAATAATTGAAATAATTTTCAAATTATTTATCCCTGGTTTCAACATCAGTAGAACATCTTCAAACTATCCAATATAAACACTCACAGAGCAAAAATGTACGTCTCCTCAAACAATTTAACTTAAACGCCGTATGAATACTTACGTAAAATCAACTACCTGCTGGTTACTTGTAAGGAACCACTTCGCTGCACTTCTTTATCTATATACCTAACCAAAGAATACCGAGACCGACAACGAAGCTACCTCTGACTATTCAATAACCAGGTGCTATTCGAGGAATCCAGAAATGAAACAAAACCCGTGTTCCCCACCCCGTCTCTCCATCCTCCAGACCCGTCCTTTCCGGAAACGTCGATTGAACTGTCTCTGCTCCTTCGACCGAACGTTTAGTTTAATTCCCGCGGACGTCCGACTAATTAATCGAATTAAACAGTTCCCGCCGCCACCGTCTCGGTCTCCCATCCGCGGACGACCCTCGAAACGCCCCCTTCTTTTGTGCGGTCCGCGCGACACCCACGCCACACGGATTACCGGCCGGATCTTGAGGAGACTTCTAGTTCGATGGCTTTTCAAGGGCGAACGAGGGAGAAGGGAGCAGTTCTCTGTGCACGGGTAAATTAGTTTAACCCGACGAGCGGGCAAACTTCTTCGAGGGTTCCCGGGGACCGTGGACGCGCGGCCAACAAGATGTCTCTCGTTGACCGTCACGTTTGCGGTCGTCGCCGTCGGTTTACCCCCGTGGCTGTCCGTCTATCGGAGATCCAACGTCAGTAGTCGCCCTTGGAAGTCGTCGAGGCAAGTTCGTTGCGTTCGACGAGTCGCTGGAACCAATCCGTTTCCTGAGCTCTGTTGACACTCCTCGAAGCTGACCAAGTCCAAATATTGCTCCGGACCGAGCGGCGAACCGTATCGGGACGCGCTCGCCCACGTGCTCCGGTCGAGCAGGTATTGTTTTCGTCTGTGGGTGAGTTCCACGGGAGAACGATGGTATTCTATGGTGAAATCGTTGTAGAACGGATAGCTGTGTTTAATCTTCTTCTGTTTGTTCGTGTCGTTTGGTTTCACGACGATTCTCGAAAGCGTATTGATGGATTCATGCGCTTTAAGTTAGTTGAGGTTTTCTTGCGGCTAAATCTTTAGGTAATACAGGTAAAGCAAGAAACGATTCCAAGGTTCAACGGTATGCGCATGGATATGTGTATTTGATTTGTTGTAAAATTGGGCTGATTATATAAACTTCATTACAAATAAGTCTGCGACTCCACCTACGATAACGATACATCAAAGACTGGAAAAGCAAAAAAGAAAAAAAGATCGCTGGCACCACGGATGTCTTCTTCATAGAGATATACGTCTAAAAGACAACGGCCCTTGATACTATGCTGACCTAACATCATCGTTACACTCTAACACGATTTTTAATAGGAAAAATTCTCCTGCACGTTTCAAAGAAGTGCTTAGTTGAGAACGCGCGGTTCGATCGGTCGATGCGGAGGCGGGTAGAATTAAAAGTAGGTGAACCGAGGATGAGCCGGGGATTTACGGGGAATCGCGGTGAAAGTGTTTGTAATCCATCAGAGCCTGGTCGAGGCCGCGCCTATTTCTGTTCACCATGGCGAACCCGGAGCGGGAGCAAGCTCCGTAGAAAAATTTCTTGGCACGAGCCACGGGATTCGACCGAATCGGTGTATCCGCGGCCCCGCCGAGCGTAACTCGAACGGACACCGAAATGTATCCGTTGGGTTCGTCGAAGATCATAAATAAAGCGGTAGCAATTTGCAAAGTCTCATGGGTGACGATGGTGTTCCCAGAAACAATTATGAGAAGGAAACGCGGAGAACCGATGAAAGTAATCGAGGCTGTGGAGCTATCACCTCGCGACGAGATAATAACTCAGCCGAGCAAAACGAAGAACCGGTCCAAGCTGTTCGATTGAAGCAAAATATAATCTACCCGCCTCGTTACATAGGAGTAATCCTGTTACATGTTAGGATTGGCAATCCTAGAACGGAACCGGGAGAAAATCGAGAATGCGCCGGATTCGCGATAGATCGACGGGATAATCGAAGCATTGGGAGGCGTGACCGGATGTCCATCGCCTCGTCGTCGACGTCGTCGCCGTTCCGGTTTCTTCCATTACCGTCTCTTTCCCTCTTCCTCCTCCTTCTCCTCGTCCTCCACTTCCTTGTCCTTCACTTCCTCATCCTCCACCTCCTCCTTCTCGTCCTCGTCCTCCTCCACCTCCTCCTCCTCGTCCTCGTCCTCCTCCACCTCCTCCTTCTCGTCCTCCACCTCCTCGTTCTCCACCTCCTCGTTCTCCACCTCCTTATTCTTCACCTCTTCCTCCTCGTCGTCCTCCTCCTTCTTCTCCTCCTCCTCCTCCTCCATCGTTTTCGTATCGCTAAGTACTTACGCGCGCGGGAGGTTAACGACTTGGCCCCCGTTGCTTTTTCTTTTCCACCGTCCACGGGGACCACGCTCGTTACGCGTTAGATAATGCATGCAAATTGCATTAGGCCAACGTGACTACCGGTTCTCGGGGCGACCAGCCTCTTTCTCTGTCCTCGTCCTACCAGGCGACGGACCTGTCTCCGCGTAAAGATAGACGAATCGTCAGCGGAGGAGAACACAGGGTTTACCGTTGCCGTTTCCAGGCCCCAATCTGTTACGCCGACTGTCAGTCCGCCCCGGCTGTATTATGGATGTCCGAGGGACGCGGCCAGTGAATCACTCGAGACGTTTAGAAACTCGGAGGACTTGAAGCGGAGCTTCCTTTGAGCGCGGCGAACCTCTGTTTGCGGCCCCGTGGCTCGTGTCGAGAGCAGCGGTCTACGTAAAGTCGTGATTCCACCGAGGCAACGCTATGCGATCTGTATCGTGTCGCTTGTCATCTAGTGTCGTCTATTTTTGACGTGAGATTCATATAGCATGTCAACACTTTGCTTTCGCATGGAAAAATTGTCATCTAATATCGCAAACATGTTCTCTTTCGATGTATTCATTGAAGCGACATTTTTAAAGATATTGAACGAAGCCGAGAAGTAGTCTATTTGGTAGTGGAATGTGTTAGTGTCGATAATACGATTAATTGGATCGATAGATAGACAAGGTCTTGGCTTTAGTATTCGTTCCGTAACGTAGAAGTTTATTCGTTCGAGAAGAGCTGGACAGTCATCGTAATCATTGATTAAATTGTGATAGTTGTAATAATAATCATGAATTATAAATTGTGATGATTATTGATTATTCATTAAAACTTTATCACATGCCGCGTGTCGCTCAAATGTCACAGTGGAATCACGCCTTAAGATCGCAGTTTCGTCGAATCTTGGCTCACGCTGTCCCTTGACGTTTTCTTTACCTCGGCGCAGGGTCCCTTTTCAATGGGGTTCCGCGTGCAATGGACGCTCCTCCAACTGGCGACACGGTCTCTCTCTTTCCCTCTTTCCCTCTGTGCAAGGCTTAATTACTCCGCGGCTGAGAGAGATCCGCCGCTAGCTTGGCCTCCCTCTGGCGATGTCTTGCCGGGCTCGAGACGGTAGTCCTCGTTTTAATGTACGGCAATTAGGGCTGCCTCGAGCGCCGGGTAGATAAATTGCCAAGTATTAGCGGGTAAATTGCTACATTTCGTTATTGCCGCGTAATAATGATGATCCGCGGTAATTGACATTCGCTCGGTGGATGAGTTATCGTGCGCGACGTGCGTTCGCGCGCGTTAGAACGTTTTTCGATCTCCTATCATTATTCCCTTTAATTGCTCCGCGTACGAGCACGCGGTATCGCGTGTCGACGCGAGGAGAAAATATCGTGGCGGCGATCCTGCTGCTGGTACTCTCTCGAATGTTAGATGTACACTTGGAAGTACCGTTTTCTTGAGCTCGTCTATGGTGAACGTTGTTACATCGTGCGTAAAAATGCAGCATTCCACTCTGAGAACATTAATTTGACGTTAATTGACGTTAATTGACGTTAATGAACATTAATTTCTCTGCGAGGATGATATTTCTTCTCGATACTGTTTAAGCTCCTTGAACGAAAGGTAAGAACGGTGCAACTTTATACCACGATGATGCCCTGTTTACAATTTAGAAAGTGTACTTTTCATCTGAAAACACTTTTCTACTCTACATTCCACGCTCGATGCTCTTAACTTAATAATTAATGCCCTCTCCTATTCAATATTCGCGTCAATCCTATGTTAGAAAGCTTCTTGTAGGAGAAAAAGAATCAGTCGTTTTGGATTGCCTCTGCGCCTAAAGTGGGGAATCGAACCCAGAATCTTTGGGTTACTGGTCGACTGCTTTAGCCACTAAGCTAATCAGACTCGATCAGAAACTCGTCCTCTCCTAATCTATTTAATAAACCCATACCGCAATCACAAGACGCTGATCTTATACTATAAAAAGCTAAAGAACACTTTTCGCGTGAAGCAGTAGTTTCGAGAGATTCCGTTCAGCAAAGCTATCTAAAGGAGCGAAAGTTTATTTGGTGCAAGTGACCTGTCTCTTCGACGGCGTTAATACACCACGACTGTCTTCGTTTGCGTTCCACCCGGAGTAACGTCTCCGCCTTCGCAACTTGTTTTCTGGAGGCGATCAATCCGCCGTCACGCACGGCCATTAACCGGCACCCGTGTGATCGGAATTACTCGAGTGAATCACGCACATCGGCCGTCTCGTCGGGGAAACCGGCTTCCTTTCGCCCGCGCGTTACGTCCGCGTCGATCCTTCCGCCGCCTGAGATTTCAATTTCTACCACGCCGTTAATACGATGCGATCTGCACGTTCCCCGCGGGTTATTTGCATTTTAACCGGCACCACATCCACTGTGGCGACGCGAGAGATTTTGCAGTCCCTAAGAATTCGACTAAGCAATCGAAAAGGGCATGTGATTTTTCTCTTGTGCGGCTCAAACCTCTCCCTTCGTCCCAGAAGTGTTCCCCGTTTTTGGGAGGATAGGATCGAAAAGAGAGGATCCATTCAGACTCTGTAATACGACACGCCAAGGTGCGACGTGCAGGTAGAATAAAGATTCAACGTGAAACCCGAATACTTTTTTTGTTATTTCCTTTCACCCAAACCACCGTGGACGTTCATCGAAACACGTCAGGAGGAAGATGGTTGCGAGGACGTTGCTGAAATAAGGGCGATGAGGAGACGCGATTAGACGGAGGAGAAATGTGCTGGGAGTTTGTTGAGTAGAGTATACTCGAAGGATGCTTGAGGAGTGGGTTGGACGGTATAACGACCGGCTGATCCTTCGTAATTTCTCGATAGATGAGAATGATAGAGCAACAAGTTGATGTGCTCAACGATCATCGATTAACGAATGTCATGGTAATCTGAACTTAACCTTCGCATAAGCGATATCACTGAGAATCGTTTGCGGTGCATGTAACATCAAATGAGAATTCTACTCGTATTTCATTGCGATGATGATTAAATTGCAGTATTCCTTAAGTACAGAGCATTTATCAGAAAATGTATAGATATAGGGTCTCCTGTGCTGCGCTTGTTAAGCTATAGACCTTTTGTGCCTCCCTTGACACACAGCAGCATCCCTTGATACCACGCACAAGAAACTGTCCCCACGAGGATCTGGTAACGATCCTCCATCACATCCGGAGGCTAAAAAAGCGTCATAAAGACTCTCGTCCCCTAAACAATCCCAACTCAATCTAATCCAAAGCCTAACTAGTCAAGGGTGCTCGTTCGTTTGCGAGTAGAAGACGCTGGCTGGCGACTGCAGACGCCGCCTATAGATAAGGTACACATCGCCAAAGAAATTGCTTAGACCGTAGAGAGAGAGAGAGCCGTGTGTATCGCGTACGTTGCGCCCTGGCTGTTAGCACGGTCGGAGTAAATCATGAACGGTCGTTACGATTTCGAGTATGGTTCCCCAGGGGGCGAGTTCCTCGGGGAGCGGTGCCAAAGGAATTGCTACCGAAGTTCGTGTAACCCCTAGGCCTCCCTCTCTCTGGTTCTGTCTTTCTTCCTCTATATATCTCTGCCTTGTCTCTCTTTAAATCCCTCTTTCTCTCTCCTCCCTATCTTTCTCTCTGATTCAGTTCTACTCTCTCCCTCCATCTTTTTCTTTGTTTCCCTCTTTGTCTCTCTTCATCTCCCTCTCTCTCTGTTTCAGTCCCTCTCCCTCCATCTTTCTCTCTTTCTCCCTCTTTCTTTGTTTTAGTCTCTCTCTCTATCCCCATCTCTCTCTTTTTCTCTCCCTCTATTTCTGTCCTCTCTCTGCACCTCTCCTGCTTCTGTTCTTCCGGCCGTGCGCAGGATACGTCTTTGTCCCCGTTCAAGGACTGCATAATGCAGCAATGGTCCAGTCTTCGGCCTCGTATTTTCGGTCGCCAAGATTTCTTGCCGGATACGCGTCGTCGGCCTTTTTTATTGGCCGCCGTGAAGTCTCGTTTCGAGAGAGGTGGAAGTATATCGTGCAGGGACGAGAAAATGGCTAATGGCAGAAACGCGAATGTTATTGACTGCACTCTTTACGAGCCATAGTATGCGTATTTTCATCATTGACGCGAATAATAGCATTCGCAGAAGTTCAGCTTGCGGTTCAGTTCTTCAGGGCACAGCTGAACCTGATAGTTTCCGGCATTTCGGCGTACGTATTTACTTTGCTTCTCCAAAGTTCGACATCAACGGTAAGTTTGACTTATCGATCGAATTATGGAAACTGAAGTATGATGAAGTATGGTATAGCTTCTATTATCTCTACTATCCCCGCTGATGTCACTTGGAATATTTCGTAGTTTCACTTACTTCCTGATAATCCCTGCTTCTGGTAATGACGGTAATTCTGTCGCGTTCGCCACACGTTTGTCCGTTAAAGGGGGGGATCTTCGGAATCATCCTGAAGGGATTACTATCGCGCTCGCTACGATAGTCCACCCGAAACCGTACAACGTCCACGAATGTCACCCCTTAATACAATAATCTGCGAACGGAACCTCTACGAATGCCCCACGAATGCGTGTAATCAATGGATTAGGTTCGTGTTAGCACGCTTTCATCCGATTAGTCAGCTTTTCTCTGATAGCGCTCCGCGTCCTGTACACGCGTGCGTGTCGGCAGACCAGGAACAATGGCACCCGTTGAAAGAATCCCCATCGCGAGCACACGCTGCTTATTGTTCCAACGCTGAGGGTCACAGTGACCAAGTGTAAACATGTTCGAGACATTGTTGATTTCACGTTGCGAGCCGCGAAGTCGGGAACAGCTCGAGAAAAGCTCTTACGCGCCACAGCTCGAACAACCGAAGTTCAACGCTCTTCGCTTGGCCTCGCCGGTTTTACCAGCCCCAGACGAGAAAGCGAGCAAAGGAACGAACTCAGAACTAGTTCCAGACCGCCTAACGGAAGAATAGATCGAACGCAAATTACCGTGAGACCGGTTGTTCGGGGTACACCTAATCCAGCTTAGAACAGATCGCGGAGCGGCACGGAGCAGTCCAGCTAATTATTGTTTCACGACCGGCAATTTCGAGCACACTGCGCGTGAAATGAATCCACTCTGGCTCGATAAGGGACCAGTTTCGATGATAGGGGGAAAGATAGGCCGGGGAATCAAGAGTCGTACGACCGACGCGAGGGAACTCGAGGTCAGGCGAAGGAATTACGAGGCTTCTTCGTGCTAGCCAGCTAACTCTTTTTCCCTCTCTTTCTCTCTTTCTCTCTTTCTCCGTTTGACAGTGAACTCCTGGAGCGTGACATTGTCACGGATCGTGTTGCACGATATGCTCATCTTCTGTAACCCGTGGCTCGCGATCGCGCGCTTAGCGAGTCACTCGGGGTTGAATTTCAAGCGATAGCGAGGGCCAATTTTCTTCGACCGGCCGTTAAGAGGTTTTCACGGTAGGTTGATTGAAACAGATTGGCCGCAAAGGAAAGTCGTTCCATTAAGCGATTGAATTAGGAGTCGGGAATGTTCCCCTCGATAACAGTTGCGGTGATAACGGTGTGAGAAGTTTGGGAGATTCGTTCAGCGATTCGTTATAGTATCATTGGGATAAAGATCTTGATAATTGTAAGCTACTTCTCGGAGTGTTCCTTTTCTTTTGAATTCAAGAGAGTATTATGAGAGATGCTGGTGGGCAATCAAAAATACATAATTTATTTATTAACAGGTTTTGAATCCCCTTTCACCTCTAAATATCATATAAACAAAGTATGAATGAAACAATAAATAACAGCAACAATATCTTTCAAACTAAATAATAAACATAACTTCATCATATAACATATTGACATTTGCAGTATATACAGGCGCTTACATTAATAGCTATCTTATTTTACCTATGTACGTTGTAATAACCTAACATTGTTAACTACCTGCCTTAAGAAGACAGGATATAAAGAGAAAAAGTCTGGTTGATGATAAAATCTATTTACATAATCTTTCAGTATTATCTTGAGAATGGGTTAAAAGTTAAACGAAGGGTCTTCCCCGATAATGTCGAAGTTTAGATAAAAATCAGCTCGAGTGTTCTACGCGTTATCTAGTTCGTTTACCTCGTTTCCCAACATTGTTTAGAGAAGTTCCGCAGAGAAATGCTTGGCGCAAAACCAAAGAAGAACGTTGAACATTAAACCGAACCTCGATGAAGGTAGCCCAGCTGAATATTCATCGAGCTCCACTTCTTGATGCACTACTTACCCAGAAACTTGCAACATCAAATTACTCTCTAATCCAAATTTTCCACTTGCCATTACTCTACTCTCTCTCCAACACGCTGCTCTCGCCTTGTGTGCCCTACAAACCTTGCAGCGTCCTTTGAAAAGACTCTGGAAGCAGGTCAAGCGGTCCTCAACCCTCCTCCCCCTCCCCCACACACACATACCAATTCTTGCAAACATACACGAAACTTCGCCTGGCGAGAAGAGGCTCGTTCCTTACCGGTCGCAAACTCGGTAACACGGTAACGCCAGGAAGCAGAAAGTGGGATGAAAGAAGACGAAGAGGAGGCTGAGGAGAGGGGCGTGTCGACGACCCCGTGGCCCGAGGCTGCACCTGCATCACCTGCGCCGACGGCATCGTCCTCGCCGCTCGACCGAGCGCTGAACTTGGTCGTAGCCGTGAAAAAAGTTGTACAGGCCATCTGTGCGGAGAATTCCATCGCTGCGCGAAGGACGCGCGAGCAGAATGCTCGGCCACAGGGTTCACCGGGAGTCCCGTCGAACGTTTCCACTTGTCCGCGATCGGTTCTCGCTCGTTCGTGCTGGCTCATTAACCCGCTGGTTCCTCGTGGTTCGGAGAATTAGCCGCCGTACATGGTTCAACGTTTAGCGTGTGCCTCGCGCCGAACATGGCTCGGATGGTTGTGAGAGGTATTTACTTGGGTCGGGAACACGAAAATGTCGAGATTCTCGAATTTATCGGGATTCTCGAGAGAGTTGAAATTTTCGAAAAAGTAGGGATTCTTGAAAAAGTTGGGATTTTTGAAAAAGTCGGGATTCTCGAAAAAGTTGGGATTCTCGAGAAAGTTAGGATTTTCGAAAAAGTAGGAATTCTCAAAAGAATCTAAATTTTCGAAAGAAATCGGGATTCTCGAAAGAGTCGAGTTTTCCGATAATTTTGGAATTTCACTAACCATTTATATTATTATTATTATTATTATTATTATTATTATTAAACGGGAATAACCCTTAATTAGTACATAAAATGTATTTCTATTATAAATTATAAGATTAATCGAAGGTAGACGGAACTAGCAAAAGTTGGCATTTCAACCAATTAAATTTGGTGAACATGTCTACAGATACACAACATTTGTTAACATGCATCTCCGATAGTAAAAGACTATGATGCCCGCACTCGTGCCCTACATTAGTATGGATTAAGTATTGTTTTTATCGCATCTAGTAATCCCGTGGAGGGAAGTCGGTATATGTGAGAATGCATTAGTGAGGGGAAAAAAAGTTCACCAATCGGATTGCGTAGACCTGGAATCGAATCCGGATCTTTCGCTTTCCAGGTGAATGTGTTGATCTTTAAGCTATTCAGTATCGTTCTACTGTATAACCCAAACATAAACTAGAACCCCAATTGCCTGTATGATATCGATGATGATCTGGTATTTATTTCGTTACGGTTCTTTCCTTAATACAGCGTGCGATGGAAGATATCATGCTTCGGACCGCAAGATTAATGAATCGTTTAGGAAACTTCTGCCGGTGATTCGGGGCAAGGAGCGCGCAGTTAATATCCAGCGAATGCTGCAGACGTTCTCTCGAGAATGATTAATACCATCGACGGTGGCCATTTAGAATACCGTATAGACATTCTGTCGATACTTCCGACTAAATGAACAGTCCAGAGAAATGGAGTTCTTCGGTGAACGAAAGGTGCGCCTCTGTTCCCGACGAGTCCCAGGTTAAGCCCTCGCCTCGCTATCGTTTTAATGGCCACGCGTTAACCGTAACACCGTTACCATTCTAAATAACGATCAAATTTATAAACCATAAAATTTCTTCGAGCTTCCACGCGTTCGCGAAGGAAATTTCATTTTCATTTTATTTCATTTACGGGCAGACACACTCGTTACAGGTGAACATAAAAACAGAGAAGAGCGAAGTGATAGGAGGTAAAAGTAATTAAGAAGAGAAGACATAACAGATATAACATATATACGTAGTAAAATTAAAATTAAGAGGATAAGTATCAGTATACTTGCGATCCGAATACAACAATGTTAACTGTAAAGATCATTTGACGTGCTGATATTATTTGCAAGTGTACAAATTCGACAAAAGGGATCATAATCCTTAAGATTAGAAAAATAGAAGAGTGGTCTGAATAGAAGAGGCAATTTAGTGTGTCTAGATGGGTCACTGATATTAATGCATGAAGTGATTTCCGAATTATTCACTGGCCCATGAATTAATTTGTAAAGGATGCATAGATCAGCAACGGTCCTTCTAAGCTCTAAAGATTTGATATTGTTAGAGTATAACGATGATCTTAGGCAAGTGTAGACCGAAATCTCTGTGAAGGGGACCCCCGTGATGCCAGCCACCGTTTTTGCTTTAATCTTCAGTGGGTGGAGTTCCAGAAAGTGTTTTTGGTCGCTATCCTTACATTTTACAACGGATAACATAACGAGACATTAGAAGACTATAGTTATAGTCAATTAAAATGTCCACGTATGCGCATAAAAATCAACCATGTATCCTGGTTTCCTCGATCTCTCTACAATACAAGTTTCTACCTTTGTCCCACTTCCACTTCCACTTCCTCGCATTATAC
Source organism: Tetrapedia diversipes (assembly GCA_033822845.1). Classification (NCBI taxonomy): domain Eukaryota; kingdom Metazoa; phylum Arthropoda; class Insecta; order Hymenoptera; family Apidae; genus Tetrapedia; species Tetrapedia diversipes. The sequence goes on from JAOPTO010002329.1 coordinate 1,398,181, forward strand.
CCCACAATATATACCTTCTGCCTGCATAAGTATACGTATTCCAGTTATTTCACCGGATGAAAGCGGCCGCCGCCGGGTTGCGTCGTCGCTTCCTGTTCGCTGTGTAACGGTAACGCGGTACACAATCCTCGGCGTGCAACCTGCGCCTATAAGCGCGCAGATCTTATCTGCTCGAGCGGGTCGCGCACGGCCATGCTCCCTCGACCCGGTCTCAGCTCCGCTTTCATTGTTCTCGAATGCTGTGTCGCGTGAACACTTGGTTCTCTTCTTCTTCCGGTGTACCGTTATGCCGGGTGATCTCTGTCTCGCGAGACGCTAATAAAGCACGATTGTCCTCTTCTTGCCTGGACTTTCTAAATACTTTCGCGAGGAACGTGGAAACCGTGGGCTTGACGACGATCCTGTTGGGAACACGAAAGTTAACACATTGTATGCCGGTGGCATCTGAGGCATTTAAAACTGTAGGTGAAGAAAATATTTAAAATTTTATACATTATTGTAAAACACTAAAATTGGTTTGCATATTCATTATATGCAATTTAACGATAACGAAAATTAGAAACAAACAAATCGCCAAACAAAAGAATGTTGTATTATCGTAAACCCGGCGCTAAAGCAACAGACTTCCAAACCCGCGTTTTCGCGGGGCCGGCATACAATGTGTTAACACTATTCCTACCACGACCGGTCAAATGACCGTTTTTAAAATTTCGATTAGAATTTCATAGATACAACGTAATTGAATCACCTTTAAACTTTAGACTTTTCCTCAAATATACGTATAATACATTTTTCAATGTTTCAACTTCTTTTTTCATGGTTTATTCTCTGAGCAAAGTTTGTAGTCTGTCTTACGTGAGAATGTCATGGTTGGAATAGGTATACGTGAAGTGTCGGTAGGAATAGTGTTAACACTAGAACTACCGACGATTAGGGTATACTTATTTAATTACCAAGAAATTAAATTGAAAGCTGTACGAAAAAGATATCTGATATAAGGTAAACAAATTTTAGCAACCATAGTAGAAATCATTTAAATTTACATACATAACTATTTAACCTCCGGATCTGACTAATAAACAGGCAAACTAAAGTCTGAAAATTCGTGAAATTATCATTTGGCGACTGACAGTTGACTCTCGAGCACAAAGGGTTAGATATTATTAGACACAACTGTAAAGACATTTGCAGCTTCTCTTATTGTCGCGGTGTCGACGGTCCTTCAAAGGTGTTCGTCATTCCATCTGAATTTAATTTAATTTACTGTTGTAAATGGGGTTAAATCCCAATTTTTGGTATTCTAAATTCAAGAAAAGTTACCTACCCGCGTGTTGAACGCATAGGTGCAAGAAGAAGATATCACATGCGCGCGCGCGCGCATACATATTCTTGCACACGTTGAAGGATCCGTTTACGAGGGTCGCTGGTAGGTTTAGGTGAAGCTGTATAACTGCCGGAGAAATTACACGCTGCCTAATTGTCCGTCTAGTAAGGTTCCTCGGGGTCATTGCGATCTCACGTTAGTCTTTCCCTCATTTCCGCAAGGAAATGAGGAAGGGTGGCTTTCCACAGGCCACAGTTACCACCGGTCGATCCTCTCGATTTGTTTACGCACTCCGTTAATTAACCCCGATAATTGGCTACGTGCCGGGCATACGTAGCACGGTAGACCTCTTTCATCTTTCTTCGTCTACGAGTCTACCTCTCATGGTACTCTTTAAACGTTGATAAAAATAATAAAAAGGATTAAAAAAAGAGTTGAAGATTAATTTAAAAAATTCAAGATTAAAAATAATAATAAAAAGGATTAAAAAATAAATTAAAGATTAATTTAAAAAATTAAAGATTGAAAATAATGGTAAATAAAAATTAAAGAATACTGTACTATCTTCATCAATTTTTAATATTTTTATAGACAACGAGCTCTATACAGAAATTTGTTGTCGTTCTTTTTGTCCCAAACGAGTTGTCATTTTCGATGTTTCTTAATAAAAGATAGTAATAGTTTATTATTAGATATTTACAATTTATTAGCTAAAAGGTTGCATTTCAGAAATATGGTAAACTCGATAGTGCATTTTAAATAAAAGATCTTTCACATGCAAGTGTTTCAGTCGCGGAAGCAAAAAAAAAAGAACGCTTTGCTTCCCCACAGTCCTGAACTCAAGCGGCTCTCCCATCTTCCGCCTTCCAGAGCCTCTCCCAAACAGCCCTCATTTCCGCGAACCCATGGAATCTTACTAAAAGCCATTAGACGGTCGGTGCATATTCCATACACGTAAATGCACTTCGTATGCAAGTATCGTGGCTCGGACCCTTCTTTATTTCAAAAATTCCGCATTCCTCGCCCGGAATAATGGCCGGCTGTCGTTCCGACGATTCATCCGCGAGCAATCTCGCGCTCGCGACACCACGTCGTGAACTATAGGAACCACGCGAAGAATGCCTCTTTCGCTCCGGGTCCAGCCAACGTTTTAATAAACCGACCACAACGTTCCTTCGTCTCCTTCTCTATTCGACGAGCTGAGCACCATCGCGGTGTTAAGCAGAATTCGGTGAATTTCAGGTGACCGTTTGACAAGAGACAAAAATACCCTTAGATAAAAATGGCACAGAAAATCGAAAGACGAGAAAAAAATTATAATCTTCTTTGATGAATTTAAAGTGACTATTTGACAAGAGGCTAAAATACCCTTAGATAAAAATGGCACAGAAAGTCGAAAAATAGGAAAAAGATTATAATTTTCTTCGGTGAATTTCAGGTGACCGTTTGACAAGATTCAAAAATACCCTTAAATAAAAATGGTACCGAAAGTCGAAAGACAAGAAAAAAATTATAATCTTCTTCGATGAATTTCAAGTGACTATTTGACAAGAGACAAAAATGCCCTTAGATAAAAATGGCACAGAAAGTCGAAAAATAGGAAAAAGATTATAATTTTCTTCGGTGAATTTCAGGTGACCGTTTGACAAGATTCAAAAATACCCTTAAATAAAAATGGTACCGAAAGTCGAAAGACAAGAAAAAAATTATAATCTTCTTCGATGAATTTCAAGTGACTATTTGACAAGAGACAAAAATGCCCTTAGATAAAAATGGCACAGAAAGTCGAAAAATAGGAAAAAGATTATAATTTTCTTCGGTAAATTTCAGGTGACCGTTTGACAAGATTCAAAAGTACCCTTAAATAAAAATGGTAGAGAAAGTCGAAAAACAGGATAAAGATTATAATCTTCTCGTTTGTCGATGATTCAACAACATTATATTGAAAACTCATGAAAGAATTTCATAATAAAGGTAACAGCAATAACTACAAGGTACAATTTTGTGAAAAAGATGGTAGGTGGTAGAACTTAGCACGAAAGGGGACGAAAGCTGCTTCTTGGGGGAGGATCCCGGTTCAGAGGGCCGTGAGGATCGATCAAAGGATAAGATTGAACGTTAATTGGCGACAGAAGTCTTGGCTGATTGCTGCAATCACTGACCCGTTGTCGTTCTTTATTAAATTAAAGGGAGCACCGGTTCTTGGTGCTCCGTGGACAGTGATTTCTTTCAAGGTGCCATCAGTCGAGATACAGCTAAAGGAGGACAATGTACAACATAGTTTGATGGTCTGAAAATATTGTCTGTACATTCATTTTTATTGTTATCATGGTGAAACGCTATTTATTGATTGGCACAGAATGCAAATTTTGTTCGTCATGCTATTCCTTACAAATTACTTTAATTTCCTTGACTCTATTGTGTTATATTTATTGAATAGCACAGAACGCAAATTTTATTTTTAAATTTTTGTTCTCCAAATTAATTAGTTTAATTTCATTAACTCTTTGGTTTTTAACTTTTGTCCACTAATATATATCCAAAGCATAGATATATCGCGTTCCTCCCCCAAAGTTCCCAACAATGAACCAAATCCCGAATGAGCCATATTATTCAAATTTCATTACACATAGGTATTCTATAAAATTAGTCCGGATTTCTATTAAGCATATATCGAACTCGAATCCACCTCCAGTCGTCGGATTCTTATTGGTAGCAATTTCCTACCGGATATCAAGCGTTCGCCGCGTATTGGTTCCGGCAGCGCGGAGGCCCCCGTGAAATGAGATAGGGCAGCTGACAGAGCAATCTTTTAGCCAGGCTGCGATTTGATTTCGGAGCCCCGTGGATCCTTTTCCCCTCGCGGAATCACGGTTTCTCGTTAGACAGGACACACGGTTTCAGAGAGGATCTGCCTCGCGTCGCGTCTCCCCGCGGATCATGGTTGCTGCCAGCCAGCGCGCACCCTCCGGCGAAATAATTGAATAATTCAGTCGGAGTCGGTGTATAGTCGCGACAGTCGCCAAGTGTCGACCTCGGGTGGTAGCCACGCGCGTATTAAAATTAAGATAAAACATAGGGGAAAATTAAGATCAAACACCACGACCCACCTCATCAACGTTATATTTATTTCTGTTCTTTGTTTTCATAAAATCGGTCGTCTCCTCGTTACAACCACTTTTATTCTAATTTTTCTCATTGACATTAATGTCTACGCATGTCTAACTTCATGTTAAACTTCGCCAGGAGCCGGCAATAATAATATAACACAACAATCCCTACGTACACCCTTTGTTATCACTGATATTTTAACTAATTGATAATTTATTTCTTCGGCTAATATGAATTTAAATATTGCAATAAAAAAAAATTTGCAAAAGTGTGTTACCAGCTAATAACCCTCGATGGCTGTATTATATACATGTTGTATGAGAGGCCATTAAAGTGTTAATACATGTCATTGTATGAGTCGACTCCTCTCGCAAATATCTTGAACGATTATCCGCTAACGCACCCGAAAATGCATGATTTCTGTCGGTTGAAAGGAAGCTGCTGTTAACCCTTTGAGCGCTACGAACGCATATATGGGTTCTCACACAGCCATTCAATTTTGGCTAAGGACGCATATATGGGTTCTCACAGAACCATTCAATCTGGGCTACGAACGCTGTACAATTTTATAAAATAGTGTGCTTTGTCGTAAAAAGTGGGCAGTGTACAGTACACGCAAAACATCGCACAACTCAGCGCTCAAAGGGTTAACATGAGATACATTTACTACCCTCATTCTAATTCTAAAAAACGGAACATTGAAATGGAATTCGATACAGCTGGAAGCTACGATATTTCAAGCCGATGTAGACGAGATAGACGAAGATTTGAAATGGCGATAAACTGAATGGCGATTCGAAACTTTTGGCAGGCAGTGTATATCCCGGTCGTATAACCGGCTGTTTCGGTGTCGCTTTTCGCGTCCGCTTGATACCGAAACCCTTCTTCCTGGCGGCTAACGAAAGGGACAGGTTTTCGCGCTAAAAGGACACCCGATACGTGGAAGCTCGTTTAAAAGGACACTTAATACCCGTTGCAGATGGTGGCCGCAATTCGGATGGAGCCGTGTTCTTTCTTCTATTTTTTTCTCTATCGTATACATGCCCCACTCGTTCATGCCTCGAGAGAGAGAGAGAGAGAGAGTGAAAGAGTTCCACGAACCACGGCCACGCTAATTCGTTTCCCTCCCTGTACATGTTGATGGCCGGTCGTAAAAGAGTGATTAACGTTGTTTAAAAGCTCCCTGCGCACTGATTATTATTAATCCTTTCCGCTCGCTTTTTCCACCGTTCTCGCAGCCCCACTTAACCACCACTGCTTACGGCTGTCCAATTAAACATGCAATAATCAGACCAACAATGCAAACTCCCCGCGGTTTAAAAATTACGAATTAAATCGTGCTGAAAACGAGACACAGGGCTTGCTTTGATCGTGCAAACCACCCGTGTCTCGTTTTTGACGATCGACAATCTGAAAGATCGCGCCTCTGCGCGCCAAACTTTGAATTCCGTCCAGCGAACGATCACGTGACTTAACACTATTCCTACCACAACCGGTCAAATGACCGTTTTTAGAATTTCGATTAGAATTTCATAAATACAATGTAATTGAACCGCCTTTAAACTTTAGACTTTTCCTCAAATACACGTATAATACATTTTTCAATATTCACTTCTTTCTTCATTGTTTATTTTTTGAGAACAATTTGTAGTCTGTCTTACGTGGGAATGTCATGGTTGGAATAGGTATACGTGAAGTGTCGGTAGGAATAGTGTTAAAGAACATCTCTGAGTTCTATCGTGTTCGATGAGGACAGTGGGACTGGAAACAGTGTTTAAATTACGATCAACGTGAAACACGTATATATTCGTGTTGGGAGATTTGGTTTTAGAAAGAGCAAGGCTAAAAATCATAACCATATATTTTAAACTTTTAAACAGCGTACTTTTGTCATGTATGATTTGCTTATACAGAAATCGAGCTGCTGAAGGGCTATCCATCAGTTAGTGCTACGCTTCGTAACATATATGTAATGTGCTCTCTCCGTGTGTAAATGTGTGTGTGTGTGTAAGTTTATGATTCTAGATATTTGTATAAGTAATATTTGTCGTTGTTGACATCTTTCTACAATTCATTTCGTTATTTTCCTTACACACAAAACCTGAACAGTGCACTTTTCTGGCGAGGCTCGGTAAAGTCAACGGATCCGCACAACTCAAGCATTCTTCACATTTTTCTAAACTTGCATCCACTCAATCGCATCCACTCGATCGCAATTCTACATTTATCCCTTAGAATATCATTTCTATGGAACAGGGACGTTGTCGGGCTGCCAATTAGACGGATGAACCGCGGCGTCCCTTCGTTAGTCGGCCATGAAACGAACAGGAACACGGGTGGAGACGATAAAATTTGAATTGTCACGTTGCCCGGCTCACCGTGTCGCGTATTAATTTACAGCGGCGTGCTCTGCGAGAGCGGAATCGTTCCGAACGATCCACGGAGCCGTGTGGCACTTATCAAAGAGTAGAAGGGCGGCCCTCCCGCGGAGGAGGATGTGTCACTCGCGCCACCGCTCAAATCGGATTTTCTTCGCTTAACGCCCTGTCAGTTCTCGCTTTGCAAGCGCGTTGCTCGCTTCAGGAATCACGTCGGCGTCCGTCAGCCCGGTTTATTGCATTTCCAGCGGGTTTCGTCTCGTTTTCACGGTTTGTTTCGTTCCCTCCGCGAGCGCGCCGCCCCACCCCGCCGCGGCGACGCTCGCCGTCGCTTCTTCGGCGTCTGCCCCCGCGAAGACGCCGCTCTTGCAGCTTCTGACACTTTTCGTCGGGTCACGTCACCCTTGTATCTTTCTTCGCGCGTTTCTCATCCTCCCCCTCGTCCTCTTCCTCCTAGCTCCGCCACCCTCTTGCTGTGGCTGCAGCTTGTCCTCCCTTTAAATCTGCGTTTCTTCCTTCCTTGCTTGCACGCTTGCTTCCTTCCTTCCTTCCGCCGCATCAACCTCGATACAAAGAATTTGTCTCCTTTAGCCTGTCAAACCCTCCACCGCTTTTTCATATTCGTCCCGCCGCCGGAAATCGGATCAATCCGCGGCGGCGGAAAATTTTGTAAGCGTTGCCGGCTGCTGCAAAGGTGTCGTAATACGGGTGACAGCGTGTCGCTGTTCGATCGTGGTAATACGTCGAACTGGGAATATCTATTTTATCTGGATATCGGAAAATTCATAAAGCTTTCTTCTATTTTTCGAATCCTACAACAGTCTCTGTGTCTCATTTCTACGGTATCAATATGCTCCAGTCGCATGAAAATGGAAGATTTTAGTTCGTTAATACGGTTGAACGCCACGTCAGTTTTACACACAAGGTTTGCCTTATAAATTTCTTCATACCATTGCATTAACGATGATAATAATGAAAAATTGATAAGTATTGTTATTTGTCGAAATTATGTACAGTAGTGGAGAAAAGTTGAAGACGACAGAACAATGTAGAACATAGTTTTATGGCCTGCAAATATTGTATGTACATTTATTTCTATTGTTATTATGGTACTATTTATTGATTAGCACAGAATACAACTTTTATTTATACCGTTATTTCTTATTAATTAATTTATTTATTTTCTTTGACCCTTTGAGTTACTGTAAACGCTAAAACAAGGGTTAATTTTGTTTATCATGTTATTCCTTAAAAATTAGTTACTTTAATTTCGTTCATTCTTGGGTCTTAAACTTTTGTCCGCTACTGTATTCCTACCAATCTGGGCGCACCCCCACGGCGCCACCGCCAAGTTGAGTGCCAATCACCGTTGACCTGCGTGGTATTCAACGTGTTAAACGTGCACCGTTCTTCCCGTGCTTTGTTGCATCCGAGTCACCTTGAGATTTCTATCTTCCCGACAATAATCCAAAATTATAGTAGATACGTTTTATAAAAACGCAACGTTACGAGATACGTTCGACGGATCCGTTTCAATTAAACGTATTTTGATTGAAACAGAGCGTTTCGATTGAAGCTCTTTGTTCGCCTACGTCCGTTCGACAACAGAATATCCGCTCATCGAGGCAGCCTGATCGGATCGAGCGCGAAAGAAAATAGAATCGAGCGAGGGTCGTTAACGTCGAGCTGCGAAAAGACACGGCTCGGTTATTTTCGTACCGTCGGTCATATTTTTATTCGCCATCGAGAAGCTCTTGGAATACTATGCCCCTGTCCCCTCTCCACCACCACCTCCTCCTACTATCGTTTTCTATACGTACGTCGACGACGAACAGATACATCCGTTTTCCGATCTCTCGAGGATCCGTCTGTTCTCGAGCGCTCGTCTCTTACGAATCGAATCAGGCTCGGCGAACGCGCGCACGAGGGAAGAGGCAATCCGCGAAACTCGCAGTTGGCGTCGGCGTCGAAACGCGCGTCGTCGTGCCGTGACTGGCGCGCCTGTGTGCGAGCATCCATATGAAATTGTCGCGCGTACGAGCTTTCGAGCCTTTAGGTGAAAAAGGAAGTCGAGCGGCGATGGAATGCGACGTCGGTATGCAGGGATCGCGAATGTGCGGCTGGCTTTTCATTCTTAATTAAATTCGAAACGTTGCGATTCTTCTTGCGAGCTCTATCGATGGGAACGATTAGTAATTTCGTTGGCTGGATCTTTATTTATTTATCTATTCATCTATTTATTTATTTATTTACTCTTTATTAACACTAGATTTACGAGATCCGTCAATTTGTCGGGTCTCGAATTTCATGAGCAAAATTTGCAAATTCAATTACTATCATTCCCAGCAATTTTTGCCAACTTTTATCGATGAAGAGATACAAATATACCCAAATCTATTTTCCTCTCAGTTCTGCAATGTGTACGAATAAGGAATCCTTTGTTATAAACAGAGAAAAAGTTCACAATAATGGATCACAGAAAATTCCATCAAATCTGTTCGCGTTAAAGTGTACCCGCGTAAAAACTAATCAAGAACCGTATAATAAGTAATGTTAATAATTATTGCATCCATCTAAATTTCTTAACTAAGTATGAAAACTTTATCAAACACTTACTTCACCTTCTTAACTCAAAGGAAGTCTAATTGTTTGTATGTATATTGTATATCAAAGGGTTCTTACCTGTTTAATAAAATTATTATTATCATCTGTGATCAATCGATAGATCGAGGATCGATTACCCTCTCTATACCCGCCAAGGACCTTCCTCGGATATGAATGAGGCTCAAAGGCGTTGTTCGAGGAGCAACTCGCGAGGGCCGTGCCCTTTCGGGCTCGCCGGGCAAACATGCGGGATTATTAAACCGTCTACGCGCGCCGGAGACGTTTCATCTTTGATTGGCCCCGGCCGTAATGGAAATTCCCGGTCGATCCGAAGTTTACGAAGGGCGATACGGCCCGCCTCGACTTCCTACCCTGTATAATACAACGCCCTCCCCTCCTGCACCCCGAGCTCTCGCTTCCGCCTCCCTGCGCCTACGTGTCGCGCCTCTTTCACCTCGCTCGACGCGCGCGCCCCATTGTGCCCTTATACCCGATGTCGGGCTTAATTGTGTAATTTGTAAGGCTGCGTGTACAGTGCCCCACCCACGCCCGTTCACGGAAAATCGGAGGGGAAACCGCGTCCCCGAGCTTTTCTTCCGTTAAAAAGCGATTTCTATACGAAGATAGGCGGGTGGCAGGCGATTGAAGCCTTTCAATGCCTCGTTTCGCTTCGACGATGATTAATTCCCCGACCCGTGCTCTGGGTTAACTCTTCGAGGCATATGATTTTGAAGGAAATAAAAATCCACGTCGCACACAATTTTTTACTGCACCACACAATTCGTCGATCTTAATCGCAACAGTGTCGTCAACTTACTAATGCGTTTTTGATTTGTATACATTTTGTTTTCACTTATTTACCGTTCATTCATAGCATTGCAAACGGAATGAAAAACTTTAAACTCTTACGCTATACCACATTACGCCATTTGGAGAAACCAGGAAGGAATATTCGGAAGACAATCATACTTCATCAAGAGATAAGCCTGCTTCTTGGTCACACAACTCTCGATCACAAGTCAAAAACAGTTGACAATCAAGAATAAAAATCTATATTATTGTGAAGTAAATATTTTTTTTTAAATTCCTTGAAGATTTCTGGACAGTAACAAAATAAAATATTAATCTGTTTGACTATGAGTAACTTCAACTGTTCGAGGCGGGTTAAAATATATCCTAATCATGCATAAAAAGCTAAGCAAAAAATGGGACCAGTTTTAATCCACTTAACCTCAATGAGTTAACGGGGCTGCCTATAGTTCATGTCTAACCGCGAAACAACCCACTGGAAATCGTTCGAAGCCGTCGACTTCCGGAACAACCGCTTCGCGAGCAGGAACGCGAAGCAACTTCCTCTTCGAACTATCCGGGAACCGTTTTGGGGAAAAATGACCACACGAGCCGCGATTAGCTTCGAGTGGTCGATTAAAACGACCGCAATTAACGAGGAGAGTAGTCGAGGTAAATTCGTCGGTGTTTGTTCCCGCCTCTACTACCGACAAATTACCCCGGCGGAATTCGTAATTGACCCAGTGAACGACCAATAAATCGATAACAGCAAACAGGCGGCGGTTCGCCTCCGGAATCCTGAGCGTGTGCCGACTTCCCTCCGTTTCCTCGATCTTGGAGGGGGCGGTTTTTACGTGAACACCACGGTCCTCTGTATGCAAATCGCGTAGCCTCCATGGGCGACAGTAACGAGCCAATGGCGCGCCGTACCTATAGAAATCTAGCATAGTTTGAAACTAACTAGAACCGTAAAATTCCATCGAACTGAAAGGACCTCCTGAAGAAGGGAAATAGGAAGTAAAGTTCTGTTTACGAATTGATTTAATCCTTAAACTTCAGAATCCATACAGCAAGATTACTCTAAAAATTATTACACGGATTAGGTGTTTATATTTTTGCCTGATCGACAATTGCTAGGGAGGAGATCCGTAGAGACAGTACACTAGAACCCTACTTATCCAATCATTGTAACCAGAAATTCTATTATCTAAGCTTAGCGTCATCGTCTGGTAACAGCTTCCTATTTACAAACTCCATGAGCTTTAACCGCGAAATACAAACTACATAAATATCGTTAGTACCTTCGTTAATATCGTATTTAAATTTCAGTCTTTTATCACTACGTCGTTTATTTCTTGCTAACGAAAACATTACCGTTGTTCGCACGAATGCGTACGAATTTTCACAAATCAGTCATCTAAGGGGTTAACCTTTTCTAATACCCGTTTAAGCGAATAAAGTTTAGCCCAAGAAAGCGTGATCGTTCTATCATCCAAAAATTCTCCCAACGCGTTCGTCTTCCCCTTAGTTCCCCTTAATCGAGGTTTTCTACCGTACTCGCGTATCCATCGAGCGCGTTATGAAAGTCGCGTCGGTTATGAAAGCGACTCCCAGCGGGAGACGCGGTGGAAGTCGCGGCTCGAGAAGGTATACGAGGAGCGAAGAGGAATGTCGGGCGCCGCGGGGGCCAGCGTTTTGCCGGGCAGATTTATGTAGCAAATATTTGCAAGCCTAGCTACCCGCCCCCTGTCCCCTGTCCCTAATGGATTGGACGACTCTTGTCTGCCAGCGACGCGTCCTTTTTTCGCGGACCCGCCTTTTACCTATCGGCGGCGTATTACTCTGATTCGCCGGGAGGGGTCGTTGTTCTTTTCGCCTGGGATGATTTACGAGCAGGACCAGGGATCAGACCTGTTCCAGGGTCCCGTGCACACAGGTGCTGAGACGATGATGGCCGCTGATGGGGATCTTTGATCTTCGAGGTGTTTGACGAGCACGGGGTATGTAAATGCGCGGTTAGGTCGTCGTGATTGGGGACGGGTTATGCGTGGGTGATTTATGGCAGGGCTAGGCCGCTGGCTGTTTGTTCCTCGTCGAAGATATTATCGATGGACAGCGGCGTTTAGCGGCGTTACGTTCGGTCGAGGGTGATCTATGGTTCGACGGGCCTGGATCACCGATCGTTTACCTCTTACAGGTGATCTTATCGTTGGATGGTAGGGTGGTTGGTATCTACTGTTACAGCAACTTGTTTTAGAACGATCTAAAGCGAAGCTTCTATAAGGTTCTTGGTTCTTGTAGAATATTCGATTATTGAAGAACAGTGCTTAATGATGTTACATCAATTTTGAGGGAGTCAGAGGTAGCGATAAGTTAATCGACACACTTTCGTTTATGATAATATTTATTTAACATTAACAGTAATGCTACAAATAAAACCAAATTTTTTCTCACACGCCCAAAAACACGCACCCACAGATTCGCGTCTCTCTCTCTCTCTCTCTCTCTCTCTCTCTCTCTTTTCTTTCTCTCACTCACTTACTCTTTCATATCTTCTCAATAATAACAATCACTCTCAAATTTTATATATCAAAGGGTTTCCTCCCGTAAATAAATAAATAAATAAATAAGTAAATAAATAAATAAATAAATAAATAAATTCCTTTCAGTACAATCTACAGACCACTTTGTTCAGTACTTCTTGCTATACGCTAGTTTCAAGGTAAAAAATTCTATCACCGAATAACAAATTGGACCGATCCATGGTTTGAAAAATCTCATTTCCAAGCAGTAACATTCAATTATTCACCTCTCCCTCCACTATTTCACCCCGTGTCCTATCCTCCGTACACGATCCCTTCGTCAACAAAATTTCCCCCAACAAGCGGCCGAATAAATAATTCCCCGTGGCAGTAGCGCCGACGAAAGCGCTTCTCCCTTTCGTTGGAAGCCCGGGAAAAACGTAACGAATCCTCGCGAAATCAATTAGCAGGCCGTCAGGTATCCGATAACGGGCAGAAAATCGGACGGGCGCAATTAGGTTCGAAATTAATTTAGCCCCGGCGTGTGGCACCGACGCGTCGCCTTCGTGATTCGTCCGCCCGCGCGCGCGCGCGCGCGCAATTAGCCGGCGTTTTGTAGTTGTTAGCAACCGTGGTGGCGTCGTTTAGGCAACCGGTGCCTCGTGTATCGTGCAACGGTGGTGGATGGTTCGCCGGAAATTGAAAGTCGGCCCCAGACGGGACGAAAGAGGAAGAGGGAAGCGGATGAAAGAGGCGGTGAACGTGTATCAGAGGATAGAGCCGAATGATTTTCCTTTTCCACTCTTATTCGTTTCCTATTCTTCTTCTCTCGCCTCTCCTCGTTTCTTTTCGCGATGGCCCCGGTACACACAATGGGCCATTGAGTTGTTTGGCGTGTAAATTCGGAGCTGGGGATTGCTTTCTGTTAGATCTTTGTAGCAGCGCAAAGTTTTCTTCGAATTTTTAAAGCGATCGCTTCGAATAGCTCGAATGGCTGCGGTTTTCCGGTTGACGCTGTGAAAGTAGCTTCCGGTCGACCTCGATGACGTCGTTTACCAGATTGTAGAATTAGAGAAACATAGAAGCGTTGAACCGTCAATTAAAGATTAATGTTGTAGGTATGGATTGTGAGAGTGATTGTTATTATTGTGAATGGGTCTTGAAGTATGAAAGAGTGAGAGAGATTTTTTTAACAACTTTGGTATACAAAATTTGAGAGTGATTGTTATTATTAATAGGTCTTGAGATATGAAGGAGTGACAAAGAAAGTTGTGCGAATGGAAGGCCTTCTGTCGATGTGTGTTTTTGGGACTGGGCCAGCGAGTGTAAAACTGTGTGTGTGTGTGATCGATTATTGGATAGAGAAACGTGTGAGAAAGAGTTTATTTTTAATTGCAGTTTCATTATTAACGTTAAATAAATATTATTTGTAAAGAAAGTGTGTCATTTAGCTTGTCGTTGTCTCTGACTCCCTCATGGATGACAGCTGTTTGTAGTTTGAAAAATTTTCAAGTTTTCCAAAGCAATCTCATTTTCTTATCAATTCTTTAGTTCTTTGCGCTTCTTGAGACGCGCCAAATGAGTAACGATGGCGATTTCAAGCTTTTGAACGACGGAAGTATATACATTGTCTGCCGATGAAATGTTAATGAGAGAGGCGCGAGGATTAAAACGCGGTGTGTACTTGGAATTAACGAGAAGCAATCAGACAAACAGGAGAGTAGGGGCGGAGCAATTCTTTCCCCGGTAAAAAGAGCAGAGATCAACCAAGAATTAACAGAGAGTGACAAGGTGGCGTGAAGAGGGAGCGAGGGAAGACGCAAAAATTAAAGTCCACAGTTAGACGAAACCAAACGAGACGACACGAGGAAAGAATGGGCACCGGAACGAAGAAAAACGTAATAAAAGTGACACGAATGAGGGTCAGGGAGGGGGAAGGGAGGTTAAAGACGACCGTAGACAAAGAGGTGAGGTGGAAGAAGGAAAGGCGAAAAGCTGTGCACCAGTGGGAAGAGAGAAAAGAAAAGGATGAAAGGAAAAGGTGCCTGGCGGTACAGTCTCGTTCATAAATATACTCTAAGCCACCCCTCGCTCAAATTATACAACTTTTATAATTAATCTCATCTCTGCTAGCAAAAGTACACACAGTGAGAATAAATACTGTTTATTTACAGTAGCGGACAAAAGCTTAGGTCCAAAGGGTGAAACAAACAAATAGACCAATTAATAAGAAATAGCACGATAAATAAAAATCGTATTCTATGGTAATCAATAAATAGTATTCTACCATAATGACGATAGAAATAAGTATATGAATAATATTTGCATATTATAAAACTATATTCTACATTATTCTGTCGTCTTAAACTTTTGTCCCTTACTGTATGTAATTCATATGCTTATTCATCGCGTTTAGCTTCTCAAAAACGTATATCGTTATGATTATGAAAGTGTAAAGACTTAACTTCACCTTCAAATTTCACCCTTTACCGAATCCAAATATACACACAATGTTCTATATCACATTAAACAGTCGCTTAAGCTTTCTTTAAACACCTTTTCGTACTCTCCAAGCTGTAACGTATAATATTTAAAAAAAAATAAAACGTTTCAATGCTCTCTTAACGATTTCTCACGTTTGCTTCGTTAAAGCGAGCAAAGTGTCGCGATACGTTTTTCTAGCGGGGATGTACCTCGGCGAAAGAGGGTCGGGATAAATGAGTTAAGTTGGAGCGACAGAAAGGGGCCAACCTCTGGCAGGCGCCGTGTCCAGGCGGATTGGCTTCGGCGAGGACGGAAGAGAAAGAGGGCGAAGAAGCGAATCGCGGGACAATGATGCGCCCGGGAGGAGCGGGCTCGCGGGCCAGGTCCGCGATTAAAGTATTTCCTCTTTACACCGGGGATAAGTAAGGCGTGCCTTTTTCTCCTCGGGTTGCCGGTAATTCGATTTCGAAAATGAAAAGAGCCCCGACACCGGGGCCGAGCTCGAATCACAGGCTAGGCGGAGCGATATTTCATTCGGCCCTTTCACCGATATCCTCCGGTTAAATCTTGTTTGCGAATTGTATCCTTTAGTGCAACGAGAGAGAGAGGGGGTGAGAATGAGAGAGGAAGAGAGTGAGAGTGATAGAGAGAGAGTGAGTGTGTGAGTTTGAGAGACTAAGTGAAAGAGGGTTGAGAGAGAGAGAGGATGAGTGAGAGAGAGGATGATTGAGAGAGGGGAAGGGAGGAATAGGGAGAGGGAGAATGAGAGTGAGAAAGAGAGAGAGAGTAAGTGTGTGAGTTTGATAGACTAAGTGAGGGAGGGTTGAGAGAGAGAGGATGAGTGAGAGAGAGGAAGGGAGGAATAGGGAGAGGGAGAATGAGAGTGAGAAAGAGAGAGAGATGGAGAAGGAGAATGAGAGGGAGAAAGATGGAGATGGAGAGAGTTTCTTCGGGCCATTTCTCGTGTTTTTTTTCTCCTCCTCTCCTGCTGTTTCTTTTTCTCTTATTTCGCTTCTGTATAGCTGGGCGCGCCAGCTAAAGAAATTAAATAATTCTGCCCTTTAGATCAAAGCGCGCCGTTTAACCCCGGAACAGCTTCCCGGGGACCTGGGTTTAGCAATTCTCGAGAAGAAGGAAACGTTTCGAGGTAATTCCGCGATCGTTTCAGCGAATCTGCCGTTGCACTCTCCCGTTCCTCTTTTCTTCATCCGAAAGATACTTTAATAGTTCCCAGGTGATAGAGTAGCTTTTGATTTCGTCGCTACTAAAAGTTGCTGTAAATTACGGACAAATGTCATGGGATACTTTAAGCGTCTCCTTTGATTAGAAACGTCCATCCGTCTCGTTTTGATATACAGAAGATTAATGGATTGTTGGTAATTTGAGTGATTCATTTTGCGTTGATTAATGGGATGAGGATTAGATCCGCGTACGAAATTATGTTTCTCTGGGAGCGAGATCGAAAGGTGTAATTGTCGGGCGACACGAATCCAGGTTAACGCAACGAAAAGCTGGGACTAGGAACTAAGCCAAGTGCAATCGAGTTTTAGTATCGTCTAAGTATAGTGCAGATGAGGTAATCTTTGTCCAGCACGCGATGTCCCGGGTAAACATAGATTCAGCTAAAATCAAGTATTATTTTGGTGATCCGCATAAGTGACCCGTTCTGTTCAAGTTCACCGTGATCTTGCGAAGCTGTCATAATTTGGTGACTCGCATAACGTGAAAGGTAATTACACCGTTGGTCCAGAAGTGGCGGCAATTCTGCGAGCGGGGACAATGTAATTGCAAATGAAACTTCTTCCAGCAGATGATAGGAAACTAGCAATGAACTTATAAGATAGCTTATAAATTACCCATTGAATAACAAAGAAAACAAGTAGCAGCCGGAATGAACTTCGATTGTTCAGAATAATTATTGTATTTATTTTCATTTCACAAAATTAATGACTAATAAACAACTTTTCAGATTTAAAGTATATTTTATTGCTCTGTATGTTCAATAAAACAAAAATCATCAATATAATCATCAACGTTCGTCTGAGAGACGGATGTTTATGAATAGCGTATCCCCCGTGCATGTTTATGAATCTAGGGTTAAGTCAACTCGACCAAGTCAAACTGATCCACGCACACTCATACGCACAACGCTCTCTATGCACGTATTAAAAATTAAATTAAAACTAAAGAATAAGTCTGTATCTGTTCCTTTTTTTCTTTTTATAATATCAACGGTGGAAAAACTGTTCTTAATCGCGTTCGCTTAAGTTCGGTATTCACGAATGCGACGCATACACGCTGTACTACCGTACGTTCGTACAGCAAATTCAAAAGGGTGAGGTAGAAAAAAATCCTCGGTGTTCTCCGTCCGTATTACTTTATGTTTCAAGTGAGAGTGTCCATTTCGGCCTTCCACTAGCCCAACTTGCCCTACATAAGGGAGGGGGCTGGTTGGTTACCTGAACGGTAACGTTATTGTAACGGGATTCGGTCAGGTCTACCGATTCTTTTTTAGACTCTTAATTTAGCTTACAATGATAACTTATATTAAAACTTATATTAACGTTCCGATGGAACAAACGGTCTCTTCGTTACCACCTCTGGCTGAACTTTGCCGTCTTTATTCAAATTTTCCTTCGTTGACAGCAGTCTAGAAAATACTTGATGAAATGGCATTCTGTGAGCCGGCTGGCCTCACAAATGCCTTGAACGATTCTGCGCTAACACACGCGACATGTCAACCGTTATGCCTAACAGGTATAACGATATTCGGAAAATTCATAACCTGCCACATGCTTATGCGCAACGTTTACTCCACAATTCCTGGGAAGGAGCAACGTTTCGCGATTAAGATCGCAATCAGCGAGTACACGTCCCGTGAAATCTCGCGACCCGCGTAAATATTGATGTAAAGCTGTAATAGCTCGCCGTCTCTATATTGCGATCGATCGATCACGCGACTGCGAGGGGCGAAGGGGGAGGCAAACATCGGTATGCAAACACAGACTTTCCACGGTGTATACAGAGGCCCCGTGTATTAATCCCATAATGGAAAGACACGTAATTAATCCGGTGACTGCGGTCACTCGTGCACGGAACAGAATAAGTCGAAACCCACGTCCGGCGAACAGTTGTTGAAACGGTTTTGCAAACAACGAAAGCGATAACGTACCTCGCGAGTTTTCCTAGCGAGAGATCGGAGATTAAGCGTCGCGCCGTTCGCGTTCGTCAATAAATATCCCGCATTAATGGCTGGGGGAAATATTATTCGAACGTGACTGCGAAAACTATTAGCATCTGTCGAATTCGATTGGAATGGAATTTTTCGACGTTTAGCTTCTGTTAGGAGATACTACGTATTGTAATTAGATTTAACGATTATTTTGATCTGCTTGATCGATGAAGGAAAATCGGATAATGGAACGATTCGGTGTTTATTAATCATAAAACAGCCTCCGTGAAATAATTTAATTATATTAATAATATACCTAATTTATCCTATATAGTAAATATAGAATGTTATTTATTTATTTATTTATTTATTTATTTATTTATTTATTTATTTATTTATTTATTTATTTATTTATTGGAGGATAAGGTAACCTATTATTATAGGTATATGAAAAATAAAAAATTTGTTACATTTGTTGATACACGAAGAAGAAGTATAAAGGAAGAGAAACATAATAGGTTTACGCATACTTATGCTAAAAACTTGTGGAATTACATTTAAGAAGTTAAATCTAAAACAAAATCAATATTGCAAAATTCGTTAAATAAGAAAAGGGAACGGTGAGAACCTAATATCTTCGAAAGTATGCGAGCAACTTGGTATCGTGAAGAATAAGCGAGCAAAATTTTTTAACGAGTTTCTGGAACGAATAACGTTCCCGTGAAAGATCGATATAGGGTGAGTGACAACCGGGGACGATTATCTTCCATCATTGGACATCGATGAGCGAGTAGGTGTCGGAAGTGCGAGGGAAAAGGTGTGCGCGTCAAGCTCCCATGATCGATCACCGTCTAATCTATCTAGGGGAGTTACGTGTCTCCCGTTGGTAACTCCCTTTTCGGGATCTCACATTGCTGCCCGACGTTCGTTTAACCGTGCTATCAATCTCAACGGAAGTAAAAGAAGGAAATAAATCCGTCCAATATGCTTTAGAGCGGTCGCGAACACCCGCAAGGACGACGTAACCTCAGAAAGTTCTCAATGGTCTTATAAATTCCTCTAGAATCGTAGAAAAATTCGCAATTAATATTCCAACTTTTCATTTAAGACATCACAACTTTCTTCATATACAACCATATAAAACTGCTTTTGCATACCACTCAGATATCAATAGAACGATCTTTAATGTTAACAACACCTATCCAACCCTAGATCTATTCAGTCAATCTCTTCACTCTATAAAACAGTTACTACACCACTCTTCTCTGTAAAATTTTTCAATAGTACAAATCCATAATTACATTTTTTTTAAATTCTTCATTTTACCATGGGAATACTTACCCAATCGTTTGAATGGAAAGTTCAGCAGCATGGAACGTGTTAATAGCCTTCTATATCCTTTCAGTGTTATATCGAAAGAAAAAGATATTTTTCTTCAAATTAGCAATTTTTTTTTAATAAAATTGAAGAGTCTTCAATTGCAACAAAATTTGGTGAACGAAGCAAAGTTAAAGTAGAAAATTTTCCTGTAAGTTAAAACATAAACTACTCCCACTACTGATCTATAATTTATATCTCGAAGGACGATCGATGGTTTCGTTCAAAATTTTGACGTGCAGGGTCGAGCATCGGCATATACGAGCCTCACGCTGAGCGCTGCGCGATATTAAATATTAGTTTAGAACTCTAAGCCGAAAACTCGAAGCGGATCCCGGCGAGTTGGCCGAGCAAACGCGCGGGAATCGGCCGGGCAAAATGGAGAACGCGATTCCAATCTCGATCCCCTCTCGCTCGGTGTACCTAGCCACCTCGCTGAAAATTCCCGTCAAGATTAAAATTATATTTACACGGCCAGGACGTCCGGGGAGAGGACACGATCGATTCCCGTGGGATGCGCGACTTTTCCTGTCCTGTGTACACACACGCCAACCTCTCGTCGACGTTATCTCGTGGAGAGATCCACGGAGGCCGGGAGATCGTCCCAGATCGAATCTGGAATCGAGAGGACTCGGGTTGGAAGTGGTTTTAGCTTAGAAATCGCCTCGAATTCCGCGGGATCTTGAACGGCTCATAAATCATGCGCGTTAGGGTCCGGCAATTAGGCCTGACCCCTATTATCTGACCAACCCCTGGCCTTAGACCTTCCAGTTTAATCCGTGCGGCCATTGGAACTTTCTGATCTCGCTGAACCAGGTCCCTTTTCGTAATAATGGAAACGCGGTCCATTGAGCGGATTTGTAAAAGGAAGATCGATCGAACGCGTTGCAGTTTAAAAGTTTGAGTCTCACGCAGTGCGATCGCACTTTTTTAAATCCATGTTGAAAAGATTTACTTTACTTTTGACCGCTGTAAATATTCTCCAGAAATCAGCACGCTCAAAGTTTCCAATGCATGCCAATCGCATTTTTACTTTCATAAACCATATACAAGTGATGCACTTTATTTCTAGTTACCGTTCCCAAAATAAAAAATATCTGTTAACTAATTCTCGAGTTAGTTATCGTGGAATCGTGGAAAAACGATACAGCTTCGTTCTTTCCGGAAATTCATTTTGGGCCACTCCTTGGGCTACCCAATTCGAACCGAAACCACCCTGTCACCTGACACGTGGACGGGTCAAAGAAAAATAGCTGCCCTCCCACCTTTCCAAGGTTCATTTCGGGCTACCATCCAGTCTATCGACTAGTTCCAACCAGTCCAGTCCCCCTATCAATTGAAATACTCAAAATGTCAGAAAAATAGCGTAGGACTCCAAGCATCTCTCTCTCCCTCTCCCAAGAGAGAGATTCATTTCAGATCGCTAGTCAGTGATGCAGGAACGCAGCAAACATCCGACCATGCCCGAAAACACCGAACACAAACAGTGTACACAGATACACGTGGGTACGTTTCAGCGAGTGCAGTCCCCCCCAAAACGAACCTACATTTAGATTGGCCAGAGGCGTCTCGAAAGAAGCCTCGCGTTAACATCGAGAGCCCCGGCTGTCCTATCCTGTACCTGTGTGCTGTAGCGGGGGAGTCGCGCGGGCAGAAAACGGCGATTAAGCGAGCACCAGGAGTCCTTTTGATGTGGGATAAACAAACACCAGCGGCTGCAGTAGCTAGCAGCGATCGCCGCAACATATTGGGCCGGGCGCTAATAAACAGAGAGACGAAGCCGCTTCCTTCCTTTCGTCCCGGCCACGTACGGATTAATTAAACGTTATGCGACCCAGGCTTCGATCGATCGGCCTGGCATTAATCGAATTCCATGGGTGTACCACGAGATCCGCCGGCACCAGGTGCTACCCCTCTTGCCTTTGCTACGCCTATAACCTGCGCGCCAGGCTATCTAATCGCGGGAGGTGGACGAGGGGGGCGGAAATGTGTGTCGTTAACCCTCGACCGGTACGGGGGCCTGCCTGTTTGCGTTGATACCTGCGATCGTTGCCTGGACGGAATGCGGTAGGCACCGCGAGAGGATAAGCCTGGACGAGGAGGGGTCACGGGTCAACCGATTTCTTCTCGGATGGTTGGGTTAGGCCCTACTCGCGCCTGGACGAGTGGTCGCGCTCGATGGCGCATCAGCTTCGCTCGTCTATGTAAGTACCTGTTTCGACGTTGGCCGTTGTGGGGATTGGTTCTTCAGGTCTGACGCGGACGAACGACTTTTTACCGCGCGATCGTGTGTGTTTGTTCGTTTTTATAATTGGAAACTGCGAAGACGGATGTACGGTAGTTGCTTCGTTGCATAGAACTGGATAAATGATTGCGTAGAAATATAGGAAGTTTCTATCTTTATTTGTTTAGTAGAGTTAGATGGTAGGCCTCAGGTGTGAATAAAATAAAAATGAAGTGCTTAGGATATATAATATATTTATTTAAAATAGTTTAATAGTAACAACTTAAACGATTTTTCAATTCAGCAACTACTGCGTTCAGAATCACACCCTTTCTGCCTTCACAATCACTCTTTCTGTCACCTTAAATTCCTCCAAACACCTCATTCCTTCCTTTCTAATTGTCAACTTTCCTCACTCAATGCATTCCGTCACGTTCACCCAAAATTCCTCAGTCGCGATGTTTTAGGTTAGGTTCAGGCCAGGTTGTTTAATTAAATTTTGGTTGGATTCGGTGAGGTTTCGATATAGTGATAGATAGAAAAATTCGGTTATGTAGGTTTTGGTTACCAGTATTAAAGCATGGATTAAGTTTCTGCGGAGGGTTGAATTGGATTTGGATTTGGCTCGGATTAAATTTTCGCGGTGAGTTGTATTTGATCTGGGCTGAGTTGCGAATTAGGTTTCTGTGGCGCGCTGAATTAGATTGGGGTTAGTCTGTGGTGCGAAGGAATCGATGAAAACGTTGAATCATGCAGTATATTATAGTGATTATTTATAAAGGCAACTTTTAATAGCCTTGGTCCTAGATCTGAAATTACAAAGATTTAAAAGCGTCGATAAAAGAATGATCTACTTTCGAAATACATTGAGGTCGAAGGTAGAATTTCGTGCAGATCTCGTGTTAGTTAATTAGCCGAGCTACCAATCTATAAGCGAGAGGTTTATGGCGTTCGGAATTAATTCAGTAACCCCTGTGACCGAGTTTTCCCCTATAATTCTCCCGAACAAGTGCGCTCGTGTCCAACACAGTTATCTTCGTTTCCAATACAATGGTCCAATCCAGATATCTGTTCGTCGGTACTTCGAAAATCTTCCTCTTCCTCCTTCTCCTCCTCCTCTTCCTCCTCCTCCTGCTTCACCTCTTTCTCCTCCATCATTCCCTAAATATTCACGAGCACCCTGGTTCCCGAAAGTCGAACAAGAGCCCGGCGCCACCGGCGTTGTCGCGTTAAAAATGAACGCGCGCCAGGAATTAATTATCCCGTGGGGTGGTTTGGCACGACCAAAATAATCGCGCTTGTGTCGAAAAGCCTTCGTGCACGGGCTCGTTCGCCTCGGCTCCGGGCCATTAATTAAAAATTATCCGGGATCGCAATTAGCTCCGGCCGAACAGGGATCGATCGAGGAAATACAGTGAATTAATTAAAACGGCGCGCACGAAGCAGTCGACCGATCGGCGGCCCGGTGTACCACCGTGAACCTTGTATACAGGGTGTTCGGACGAAGCTGGGAGAAAATTGATGAGCTAACTCTATACAACATTCTAAGACGAAAATGAAGAGTAACGATATTGCGTTTGACGCTTTGTTTATTAGTTATAAGCAACTAAAGAAACGGGCTATTTTACGCCTGAGAGCAGGCAAATGGGCAACACAGTGGGTAACGTCAATCACTACGCAATGATGATCGGTTGTAATTGAGTGCGAAATATGGCTTACCTTTGAACATCTACAAAAATGGACATAGTTGTGACTAAACATCACTTCGTAGTCATTGACGTCACCAACCATGAATGAAAACTAAATTGCAAATGCATCGACAGTACGTATATTCAAACCTGGACTAATTATAGGCATCCTCAAACCCTAAAAGTTGACGTACCATGAAATAATCGGGGAGAGCGAGTTCGTCATTTCCCAATGTTTTTAGGACGTGAAATTTTCCACGTAGTACCATAAATATTAATGTTTCGCTTCAACATACATATACGACCAGCGGCCCGTTCGACCGATTCCGCATTACCTTTTTGCTCGTTTCGCGAACGGATTAAAGTCAACGGGGGAGGGACCCCCTCTCCCTGGAGCTCGTCGACGTCTTCAATGAGCCCCGGCTCGCTGGACCCGGTCGCCGGGTA
Source organism: Tetrapedia diversipes (assembly GCA_033822845.1). Classification (NCBI taxonomy): domain Eukaryota; kingdom Metazoa; phylum Arthropoda; class Insecta; order Hymenoptera; family Apidae; genus Tetrapedia; species Tetrapedia diversipes. The sequence continues at coordinate 1,422,301 of JAOPTO010002329.1, forward strand.
ATTATCCGCCCTCCCTCTTTCCGCTTCGTTCCCTCTCAGCCACCTCCACCCCTCTCACCGACCTCCTCGTCGTCTTCCGGCTTTTCATCGTAGATTTCCTCCACCTGCCTCAATGTACCGTAAAAACTCATGACTCACCGGTAGATTTTCTCGCTCGATGGAACGTTATCGCTCGATGAGCCTGCCGGTCGGCCATCTTAACGGATCGAAGGAACGATCTGCTTGAGAAAAAAAAAGATGAGACAGGGATGACGGGGCGGGACGGTGTGCACGACGTGCACCGTGAAAGCCGGCGAGGCGATCGACCGAGGAAAAATATATATACGACGATGAAACCGAGCGATTTATTGGCAGTTTGGTTAGCCAGAGAGGACTTTGATGTAACGAGGACCTGAGTTAGGTGGGCGGAGTTTGCGTTGGATTGATCGATGGCTTGATTATTGTATTAGATTGGCAATTAAGTTCCCGTCGTTTTTTTTTTTTTTTTTAAAGAAAGATTTATTTCAAATGCTAGTCGAAACTTTAGAGCCTGGTAATCAACAATAATAGCAATTATTGTTCGAGCAGTAGATGGTATTAGGGTGCGCGAGATTTTATTACTCGATGTAAAGAGAGTTGGAAGGGGAACACAAGAAGAGACCGAGCGAACAGTTGAACCGGAATTCTGACCGCGGTGCTTTTGGTTGTTCGGCTAAGACCGTTCTAATTGAGCTATTCAGACCGTCGACGGACTACTCTCCCTCGGCTTAATGCTCCAAGTGGCCGCCGACTTCGACTTGGCTTGCCTCTTCGAGAAGACTATCCTCGAACTCGAAATAACGCCGTAGGAAACTCCGTTTCCTTTAGATCTTACCTAAACCAAACGAGACGAGCTTATTCGGACCTGCTAATCGTTGCTGTTATAAATATCCATTTATTTCGTGTTACGATCTTTAGTACACCCCTCTGTTGATGAACAGGAAGAGCAACAAGGTAACCCTGACGAAAATCAAGGTCTTCAAATTTACCGACAATATGGCGTCAAGCTCAGATCTCTGAACGGTTTACGTACAGTAGCGGACAAAAGTTTAAGACCAAAGAGTCAAAGAAAATAAATTAATTAATTAATAAGAAATAACAGTGTAAATAAAATTTATATTCTATGCTAATCAATAAATAGTGTTCTATCATGATAACGATAAAAATAAGTGTATGAACAATATTTGCATACCTTAAAACTATGTTTTACATTGTTCTGTCGTTTGAAACTTGTGTTTAGAACTTTCTAATTGAATTTCAACAGTGATTTTCAGTTTCGCAGAAAATATGTAATTTCAACAATTTTTTAAGTAAACACTGTATGTACATCGAAGGGCGGCAGTTGGAACACGCAACCACTCTCGACGGCCGTGCAAAGCCACGTTGCGTTGGTCCTATTATAATTACAGCTTGTAATAAGTCCCGTGACACCTAATGAGTCTTTTGACGAGGCGGTAATTAGAATTATCCGCGCGAACATCAAAGCGGCGCGTCGCCAGCACTAGCTTTTCGGGTTAACGTCCGCGCGTCTCGCGCGGACACTTGGCCGCCGCAATTTGACGCCAACTGTCCGACCGGAAGTGGACTCGGAAACCGCGTCCGGAGAACGGTTAGCCCCGTGGTACCGTTGGCTTAACACAGTTCACGGAACTTCCGAAACAAGTTTACCGGAGGGCTCGAGCGTCGCAACGTTCCACGTCCCTCTTAGTAAATGCGTTCGAACCACTACTGGACGTATCGAAATCACGCTTTTAACCCTTTTGCTACTATGTGTGACTATAGTCACCGGCCACAAAATGCCAGCTATACACCACCAAAAGTCAAGTTTTATCCGTGTTTTGGGAAATTTCATACAGGATCTGATTATTAAAAAATTATTGGTCAACATTATGTTATAATTATAATTATTATTTTGTTGCGTAATGTAAAAATATTAATTGCATTGATTTATAGTTATTATTTTGTTGTGTAATGTAAAAATATTAATTGCATTGATTTATAGTTATTATTTTGTTGTGTAATGTAAAAATATTAATTGCATTGATTTATAGTTATTATTTTGTTGTGTAATGTAAAAATATTAATTGCATTGATTTATAGTTATTATTTTGTTGTGTAATGTAAAAATATTAATTGTATCGTTAAATTAAAAATATGTTCATGGAAAAATTATGAACACGAATCATTTTCCTTCTAAAGGTAATGTTAAAAAGTCGTTTCATCCCGGAAAAAAGTTGTTTTTTGGTAACAAACTTAAATGTGTATACAAGAATATATGATTTTAAAAGAATTTTTTACGAAAGGGAAATGATTCTAATTTAAGGCTTTTCAATTTGTGGCTTCGAGAAGTTTTAGGGTTAATCGATGGATAACGATCGAGCGGTCGTTCGCGAGCGACGAAATCGCGTTTAATCGATCTGCCGCGAATAGAATGGCGCCGAGCAGGCCGTAGAGCAGAGAGCGATCCTTCGAAGCGTCGAAATCACGCTCCATCGATCCGTGTCCCGTAGATTTATTGTCTGTCGCAGAGCCGACCGGCCGGATGCCAATCGAACGCCACTTTTGGCGGGAGACGATTTTTTTCCCGACCGGAACAGCTAATCGGTCCTCGAGTGGAGTTGCCTGTTTCGCTGCTCCTTTTTGCTCTGCTAGGGGGGGAGAGCTTGCCGAGTGCACTCTAACAAGCTGTCTCGCATAATATTTATTAGATTACTCCGTGCTATCACTTATGGTATACCGTATAGATAGATACCGTCGACGCATAATGCAGTGTTCATTAACACCGTGGGATAATTTTAATAGCGATTTTAGAAGAACTCGCGAAGGATCGCTTCGACATTCATCAACATGAGCTACTTTTGTAGATAAGGTTGTTGGTAGGAGGAGTAAGAAGGAAAAGGAATGGGAAGACAGTGTTTCTTGTCGCGCGGCGCTGAAACAGCCACTGAGCAGGGTTCTGGTCCCCGGCAGTGAGGGGCCTCAATCGAGGCAATAGCGGCGAAGGGGGGGAGGGATTACTGGAAGTGTTCTTTCAGAGTTCCCGGTGCTCCCCCATTTCGCTGTAGTAGGCCACCGTGGAGGTTTTAGTAAGGAAAACGGGCAGTGTTTCTTCCAGGGCCTGCTAGTGGACTCATCAGTAAGGCTACCTAGCAGGCCCCTGCCTTAGACCCAGAGATAGAATGGGACAGGTCAGACTCGTATACGTAGAAACCGAGGCGGACTCGAGCACTTGCGAGAAAGGTCGTCGGTGGATCCCTCCTAGTGGCGAGGGTAGGAAGGTCGTCACAGTAGGTTTTTCAGGAAAACACGGAAGACGGCTTTGAAACAGGAAACCTGCCGATGTTTCCTAAAATTGGCCACTTTGAGATTGTACATCTCCAATATCCTAGCCTACATGGAACCACCATTAGCTCGATCCCTTTTTATCTTCCAATAACCGACTTTTGGAATTTCCACAGAGATAATCTCATCTTTCACCTAAACGCCTCGGCAAGTTCGCAAATCCTGAGCGTCCACTCAGACACTTCGAGACGAGGCGAGTCTGGACGGGCGAATTCGTCGCGATGCACACGTTTCCGGGTGTCGCCTGGAGTGGAAACCGCGACCAATTGCTTAATTGCAGCCATGATGTGCTGCCGCGTAATCAGGATGCCGTCGTTTAATGCGTTTACCGCGCACCTACGCTAATTCGGGCGCGGTCCGGCTGCTCGTCGCGTGCCCATTTCGGTTCATTTTCCTTTTACGTGAAAAAGGAGCAACGAGACGCGTAGGAAGCGGAAGGGAGAAATTTTGCGACAAAATTGTATGAATCCAGGAAAATAATGCCTTTTAATCACCGTTACAACTTATGCACACTAATGGAACTTGAACCTCTTTATGACAGTAAATTAAAAATTAAAAATTAAAATTAAAACCTATGTCACAGATTCCGCGACACGACGTCCATTCTCTTCCAGAAAAAGTTCTAACGAAGTTATTATTATTGTTATTATAATTTTTTTATTTGTGAATGGGCTGGAAGCCTTTTTTATACATAAGGATATAAACATAAATTGCACATGATACAAATAAAAAAGAAACTTTTAAGATTCTTATGCGATTATAAAATTATGCAATAATTTTAACCAAGAACGATGAAAGTTTTGAAAATCGTGAAAGTAACGCACTTCACGATAACTCGGATTACGCTTTATCAACAGGTGTCAGATTCTTCAGATTTTGCCCGCGATAAATTGGCACGAACAGGTCCAATAATAATTCCCCGCTGCGACATTTACATAAGTAGCTGAAACGAAAGCCAAGCGTTCGAATTCCGTTCTTAAGCCAGCTCCATCCGCGGCGACCACTCAGCGTCGAGTCGAGTGGCCCTAGAGAATCAGAATGGGAACGTCTTACCGTGAAAACGACGACGATCACGGCGATCTCGACAGAGGCCAATAGTAATGTCAACACACAGGTACCTTCCGGTCGGTATCGCAGAAATAAAAATGACCAACGGCGAATCTGTAATGCACAGTCGAATAAACGTTGTCGAAAGAATCACCTCGACGAGGTTCGGAATTTTTTTTGTCCAACTTCCTTCCAATTTAGGCATCGTTACAGTATTTATTTAAAACTGAGCTTCGCGATACATGCAACAGAATGCGAAGCTCCGCGAGTTTTTTGTTGTCCCCTTTAAACAGAGGATAGTGAGAGAAGCGTAAAATGGCGGCAATGCGAAGAATTCTTCGGAACCAGGCCGCCAGACAGTAGGGAGATCGCGATCTTTTCTTGAATTTATTTATGGAGACCCGACGTTCCAGGAATCGATGCATTTTCGCGTATTCTTAGACCATCTTCTTGTTCCTCAAAAATTTCCTTCTTGGGATATAGTTAATTATTCAAATAATTTAAATTCCTTAACCCTTTCTTACGTTCTCACACTGTTTCTACAGGTCGAAAATCGGGTTTGAAATAACCTTCCAATCTTGGATCACAGTTTTTCGCCAAGCAGTGATCTACGTTCAGATAGTAACTCAACAACACACGATCATTTCAAAATTAAATAATGCAAACATTCGTATTCAAAGTATAAATAAACACTTGTTTTATTTATGTTTTATTCAATTTTAACATAAATATTCCGTTCACCAAGTCGGCGAAGACAATTTGGCTTATTTCAGCTCGATCGATGTATATCTAATTACAATGATCGAAGGAACACCGTATCCGGTGAATCGAGTACAACTATTACCATCTTAGTTCGGATAAACGAAGTTCCATCGTTTGGAACGCGTGAGCAGCGCCGCTTGAAATCGTGCAATCACGTCGGATGAGTTCACGGGCGGATGAAAGAGGAACGGAAGGCACGCGGATGACGCTCGTACGCGTTTACAGGGCCGATTAATCGAAACGGCCGGGATTAATCGATCGCCTGTTTCGCCGTTTCCGGCGGCGGCGACGCTGTCAACGGCAATTTGCCAAAATCAGAACGGCACGTCGGGCAATCGACGCGGCCGATCGGCCGCTAATGGATTTATGATTTTGAACCATCCGGCCGTGCCGGGAATAGGATTCTGTCGCCACTTATCTTACGTGTTCAGCCAAATTTCCACGTTCAGGGCTGAAATGCTGAGAGTTACTCTGTACACAAATCAGTCCACGGAATGTAATTTTTCTTAACGCTAAATTTACCAAGGGGTGTTTTCACTTTTACCAGACAGTCAACCCCTCTGAGAAAACTTTTCGTGAATTTTCTTCAATATAATTCTTGCTGTATTTTATGAGAATGTTTTAATTAACTTTTACTTATAGTTATAAGACATATATAGTTTGATTCCTAATAGATAGGTCAATTTATATTTTTTCTAATTAAATACCAAAAGGGTTAAAATGACTTCTTTTGGTAATACTAGGTATACATCAACTCACAGTAAACCTAGTGTTAATTTCACGTAAAATCCTATCATTGATAGAAACTTCATAGAATCTCCCCCCTTCACAGGATCTACCCCCTACATAGGCTCTCTCCCCTACATAGGATCTATTTCCCACCAAAACTTGTAATTTATTATCTATATCACAACACCTAAAATTCTCTCCACTTAAACATGCTAACCTTCCCACCCCAAGGGATACAAAATTTTCCAAAAAATCTTTCCTCGAACCCGCTCTCCTCGAACTCTCCTCAACCCCTTTCGTCCGCGATCCTTCACAATTTCCCCACAAAAGATCCCCCACTCCCCGGTCGGCGTATTCTCCGTTTAATTCACCTCTGCCTCTGCGAGCGCCTTTCATGCTACGCCGGGTTCCTAGCCATTAAGAGATAACCAACGGAGAGAGGTCCGGTTGCTACCTACCGATGGCGTGGGACCGCGGATAGGTTACTTAGTTCCGTTGGCACGTGCCCCGTAGCTTCCTGTCGCGGCCAAGCGCAGGGCAGAACGAGCCAATAGCTTGTCGATGACAGATCGAGACGGGCGCAGAAGCTGGAACCAATTGGCCGCCACCGGAAATCGGAGATTTCTCCCCGGCTAACGCGGCTTCGCCCCCGGAGAAGACTTCGATAACGCGACGACGGGGCGCAAAAGGGGGTTGGTTGGTTGGCTGTGGACTGGGGACAGTGCTGACAAACCTGTCCCTCGGGTCTGGCGTTTCCTACCGCGGGAGAGAAAAAAGGAACACGCGGAAAGGGAAGTGGCGTTAACAATGCGTAATGGACGGTGTCGCGTGTCCCGGTGCGGGACATGCAACATGTGTACGTTCTCATTCGTAGGTCAGTGGATGGTTAGAGGTTTTGAATGAAATTCTTATCAACGCTAGGTTGATGGGATCGCTTAACGTTCAAATCATCTATTTAACCCCTTGACATACAATAAAGTCTGGGAGACGTCATCCATATCATGTGCCATGGTAGACTTTCATGTCTCCGAGACGTCAAGAACTGTCTACATATTTTAGAATATTGTGGAATGTTTCATACTTTGAAACTAGAACTACTAATTTATTATTTTATAACGTTACTTAATATATCGACCTGATTAAACGTTACATAACAATGCAAATCTTAAAATAAAATGTTCTGTTATTAAGCTTGCACATGACTGTTCAGTTGAGCCAAATTAACGTGAAGTGTCGATCGGAATAGTGTTAAAAAAAATATATTCACTTCAGTATCCTTTTGTATGGACATATTTGTCTATATACTTTTTATTATTGAAAATTTTCGTAAAAATCGATAAAGCGATATTTATTATGCACTTTTTCTCTCTTTGGAAATAAAGCAATTAATTTCTTAGAAATCCGTCGATCTACTGGTCATACTGTTGCAGAAAAATGCGCTCGTTGGTTAAGGGTTAAATGTGCAGTCACTCGATGGCTGCAGTCACGAAACGCTGAGAATTGCTCTTGTTAATGTCTTGCTCGTGGCCGGATCTCGCCTTCGGAATTGTTTCCGAGTGCAGACTTAATTGGTAGTAACACGGGCAATCTGTTTGTAATGGTGCCCCGGGAAACAGAAACACGGTGAGCAGAGTGAAAATAGCGGGTACAAACGAGCGTGAAGATTAGAATTAGCGATCGTGAAAGTAGATCACCATGCGCGCCTCGAGGATTAACGTTTTCCCGTACACGATTCGTGCTTTGGATAAAGGTAGCATGGATCATACTTGAATTTATAGTTTAGAAGAAAGGCTTGGATATATTGGGAAATATAGATACGAAATAATTGCGAAGGTTATATTTTTAATCTATCAAGTTAGGTATATTCCCAGTTTTCAAAGGTCTTAAATTTCTCCACTTCCATAAATATTTCTCCCCGAATTCTAACAAATATTTCTTAATATTTCTTTCGCAGAGATATCCTAAATTCTTGATTATAAATTTCTATTCTATCCCTTCCTCCCTAAAGCTTCCAAATCCTCGAACCTTAATTTCTCCTTTAAAAGTAGCATGGATCGTATTTGAATTTATAGTTTAGAAGAAAAACTTGAATATATTGGGAACTATAGATATGAAATAATTGCGAAGGTTATACTTTTAAGTTGTGGAATCTGGTACCCTCTCAGTTTTTGAAAATCTTAACAAATTTCTCCGTTTTCATAAATATTTCTCCCCGAATTTCAACAAATACTTCTTAATATTTCTTTCGCAGAGATATGCTAGATTCTTGATTATAGATTTCTATTCTATCATTTCCTCCCTAAAGCTTCCAAATCCCCGAACCTTAATTTCTCCTTTAAAAGTAGAATGGATCGTATTTGAATTTATAGTTTAGATGAAAGTCTTAGATATATTAGAAAATATAGATACGAAATAATTGCGAAGGTTATACTTTTAATCTGTCAAGTTAGGTACACTCCCAGTTTTCAAAAGTCTTAAGAGATTCCTCCGTTTCAATAAATATTCCTCCCCAAATTCTAACTAATATAGATTTCTTATAGATTTCTATTCTATCCCTTCCCCCCTAAAGTTTCCAAATCCCCGAACCTTAATTTCTCCTTTCAAATTACGAATCAAGGTGTCAGAAAAATCCTTTAAATTTCTGTGACCACCGGAAAAAAGAGGGATCCTCTTTGTGCTGTGTAATAAACTTTAATCTTCATTAATCCTCTAATCTACCGGTCAGTGTCGATACCCGCACGAAACGAGGTACACAAAGCGTTCGAACTGCAAATTGCGCGAGAGGCTGGGCCATATCGATTCATTTCGTCCCCCCCTCTCGCGCCCCCAACCACCCGGGGCGGCGCCATTTAAAATTCGCGTCTCTCTGTATTGTTTTTCGGTTTACACAGCTACCAAACCGTAACAGTATGTCGTCGTCGGGACGGTATAAAGCTCGCGCCGCGCATAAACCGTTGGCGGGCGCCGTGCATTTTTATTCGAAACAGGGCCGGAGATATATTGCCGCGGCGAACAATCGGTTCCGCGATCGATACGCCGGTCGAACCGGTCGAACAGCGTCATCGATTGAACGGAGCCGAATGAAACGGGGAAAAGGGCAACCGTGGAAAAAGAGAAACGCGTGACAAATGAACGTGCACGATAAAAATATGATAACTGGCGTTTCCTGTCTCTTTTTTTTTTTTTTAATAGCAGGGCAACAAATTTTTAAGCCTCGAAACAGTTATCGATTGATTCAGCTGGATTTGAAATTAAATCGGTGCTCGGATCATGCTTGGATTAAAGCATTGGATTGCTGTTGTTTATTGCAGATTGCCTGAAACGGTATTGTTTCTTACTCTGGGATTATGTTTCTTTTTGGTTTTAATGTGTCTGCAGTCACCGTAAGATATCATGATTCTTTGTTACATGATGAACACCATAGTACTCTTTATAATCAATATAATATTTTTAATATAATAACTCTAATAACTCTCTATGATCAATATAATAATATTCTTATTCTAATAACTCTCTACGATCAATGTAATAATATTCTCGTTCTACATTTAAACGTAAACTATAGGCACTTAATCAATCGCTATCATACGTCGATAACTAATTAATTAATAATAATCGCATTATCAATTTGTAATTAGATTATTCTCGTCTATTAATTAATTATAATTCTGTTAGAATAATTATAAAAAAGGTATATTAATTTTGTGATCGAAAAACCCTTTTTATTACATCAAAAAATCTTTATTCTATATTATTACTCATCACTTTAGATTACATTTTTCTTTCCCAACACCCGCATTAACAACAACACATCGCCTACTACTCCTCTTTTTCACACAACTTCCCCCTCTCATATGAGTTCACTTTGTATTCTAACAAATCCATATTCACTATACTGTATTATATTATTATTTTAATCACCCATGTCAAAGCTATGTACACTAAAAGATTCTGACTCCTCAATAAACAAATAAATAAACTACGACAAATTATCTTGGACTTCGTGAAGTCGTCACAGCCTGGCGGCTAATAACCGGCTCGCAGCGCCGTGGCCCGTAACGCGATCCGTTTACGAAACCGTGAGCAGTAACATCCGGTCTGAGGCGGCCTCCGACGCGAGGCATCGCGTCGCCTTGTCGTCTGCCGCCGCGCTGGAAAGATGCGCGGCGTCCGTCCCCGGTGATTCCTCGTGTCTCGTGTTCCATAAAACGATGATTACGGCTGGAACGGGGTACGGATCGATTTCTCGTCGGACGAGTGGCACTGGCTTGGATTACACGGCGCGCTGCGTGTTTGCCAATTTGTTTGCGAGGAGGACTTTATTTAACGCTCGCGGCGCGCGCTGAATTTAGCCGAGGGGCTGCGAATTTGCTTGATAGAGTCACTGTGTTTGCGTTTTAAAATTGATACCCGTGTAAATACACCCTTACAAACGTAAGGGTCGTTGGAATGAGCAATCGTTATTTTACATTCGATGTGTACCTACGCGTTTGTTTGGTATTGAAAAATTATGCAAATTATGCAGAATTAAATTGTGCGCGAAAAAAAGTTATACATTTTCTGTCTTTTGTTAATGTTTCTGTGAACTGTTTTTGTAACACTTATCACGTCTAACTTAATTCGATACCAGAATTAATAATAATAATGAAATATACAGAGAACAAAAAAATATACCCCACTTGCACAGGAAATGAAAAGAATATGGAACCAAAAGAAAGTAACAATATTACGATTCATATCAGCAACAGGCATCACCCCGAAAATATTCATACAGAATTTACAGGTACTACAATTGTCAACATACATACACACACACACATTCAAAAAGCAGTCATTCTTAACACAACGACAATAGTAAGAAAATTCCTACAATAAAAACACTGGCATGAACTTAATGCAGCCCGTTCATGCTGGTCACAAACCAGAGAGGAAATTAAAAAAAAAAACAGAGGATAACAATAATAATAATAATAATAATAATAATAATATTTTATTTATGGGTATGGAACCCTTTGATACATAAAAATATACAAAATAGGTTAAGGTTAACAATCGTGTAGTATAACTTTAGATATTGCATAACCTATAAAAAGAAAAACGAAACAAATTTTTCATTTGATAAGTACTGGTATTATCAAACGTGTCGTTAAATTCACATCCACTATTGATTTACGATAGAAACACATTAAATTGAAAATACATACATACCTAACGCTAATAATATCGCTCGTCGATTCTAATTAGAAGCTGACGGAGAGTCGAGCGACCGCCTGTGTATTTATTTGTACGCGCGTTTAAGACGATGTAATGCATTAAAGCCAGACGCACTGAACGTCGTGAGCCTATTTGATCTAGCATACGTGCGTCTTTATTGGCATTACGCGTATTGTATTCCTAATTAAGAACACGCTCGGCTTATTTCCTGCCAGCCAACAAAGATAAGGATATTAACCCTTTGACGAGAATCAAACGGGTTAATCCATTCACTGTCAGGCAAATTTAGAGAGTCTTGCCCTGGGCGCGAAGAATTTATTTTAAAGAAAAATTTTGATGGTAAAAAGTGATATTGAACAAAAATATTATTATATAAAATGTTCGTTCATTCTTTTCAATAATTCCTAACTCAAACGAAAAATGCGTTTGATCGACAGTGAGCTACGCTAGTTCAAAACTAACTCTTGACAAAAGGCTATAAATTTATTCTGTGATCAATTGCAATCAATTTAAACTTGTAGCGCAAACTACGAGATATCTCATAGCAGACTGACATCTTTGTTGTCGAGGCGATGTCCGTGAAACGTATACTCGATACCAATTTTCATCCTCGACTTCGCAAAGCGAGGCTACCGGTGTTCCTCCATCTCAAAAACGTCACACTCGGAATTACCCGGACAGCTGACCCTCGTTTCGCGTCGATTCGAATAATCCACGCTACAGCAGTTCCTTTTCCTATCAACGCACCTCGGAACACTGTCGCTCCTCTGCAGATAAATCCTGGAGACATCCTCGCGTTCTGATATCTTACGTTATTCCAAACAGAAGCGTAGACGCGAAAAAATCAAACGATCGCATTTAAATTTCAACTGTTACATTCGAATTTGAATCTTCGATGTAAATATCTAAGATCTAAATATCTAAGATCTAAACCTCTAAAATCTAAATATCTAAGATCTGAACATCTAATATTTAAACATCTGAGATCTAAATATCTAAGATCTAAATATGTACAATCTAAATATCTAAGATCTAAATATCTAAGATCTGAACATCTAATATCTAAACCTCTAAAATCTAAATGTCTAAGATCTGAACATCTAATATTTAAACATCTGAGATCTAAATATCTAAAATCTAAATATGTACAATCTAAATATCTAAGATCTAAACATCTAAGATCTGAACATCTAATATCTAAACCTCTAAAATCTAAATATCTAAAATCTGAACATCTAATATTTAAACATCTGAGATCTAAACATCTAAGATCTAAATATCTAAGCTCATACTTACGGTTAAATTTGAATTTTCGAATTTCAATTTTAATGGTAACATCGAGTATCAATTCCTTACGGTTACGCCTGAACGCGAAATACGCGATGAAGGTCTTTCTAACACGCGACTGTGCGTATTTATGAAATTTCCGACGGAAAAGTAATACTCAGCCCAAAAGAATGGCGCGGTTTCGCTCGAGAAAGCACGAAGGATGCCCTAGTGACGCACGCTGGAGCACAGGAATGCGAGGTGCGTGCACGGTGAAGGTGCGAGGCCGCTTATGGCGAAATGCAGGGACCAGTCGACGCGCGTTTTTCCCTTCGATCGAGGGATCGTGATTCACGGCGCGACTCGCTCGCCGCCTGATTAGATAAGGAAACTGGCCGACGACGGAGCCCTGGGACGCTTGCGGGGAACGGGGATCATTTGTTTCGCGAATATTTACGACCGCGTCTCGCGATCACTGATAAAGCTCTCGCGAGGCTCGCGGATAAGATCGATCGTCGAGGCGGCTCGGCGGGAAATCATCGACCATGGCGAGATGATTACGCGCACGGTACCAATTTCTATGGTTATGTCTGTTGGTGTGCTCGGAGTTGCTAAATAACGGAGAAAAATTGAGCTCGTCGGTAGATGTACATACACAGAATTGTGCAAAATTCTTGGATCATCAGCGATATTAACACATTGTATGTCGGTGGCATCTGAGGCATTTAAAACTGTAGGTGAAGAAAATATTTAAAATTTTATACATTATTGTAAAACACTAAAATTGGTTTGCATATTCATTATATGCAATTTAACGATAACGAAAAGTAGAAACAAACAAATCGCCAAACAAAAGAATGTTGTATTATCGCAAACCCGGCGCTAAAGCAACAGACTTCCAAACCCGCGTTTTCGCGGGGCCGGCATGCAATGTGTTAACACTTAACCAATCGAATGGATAGATCTCCTATTTATTCTGTTTACTTCTGTTGTTAGTTAGTCCTGAATTGGTGTTGTATTTATTAAAAATTGCACTTTGCAAAAATAGAAAATGCGTTTGATCGACTGTGAACAATACTGGTTCAAGATTAACTAATGACAAATGGCGACGATTCAATGAGGAGAAAGATCTGCCCATTGGGCTCTCGATAAATATTCATCGAACAATAAGGCGAAATCAGATATTGTTACAAATTTAAGGTGATCGGATTAGAAGTTTGTTTTTGGTGTGATCCCTCTAATAGTTAGCGCAAAAGACCCGACAAAATGGCTATCCTCGAAACCATTTCAACAATACTGAAACACTTTCTTGTTGAATCCATTTATTATGCCCCTTGACTTTCGCACAACTCGCTATTTTGCATATTTTTAAAAATTCAATTTTTTAAGCCTCTGTGGTCAGATTTCCCTTTTAAGGGGTCATCATAAATCGAGCAGGCTACTGGACTACCCTTACTCAGCGGACATCAGACTTTAGCCATCAGATTGCAATGTTTTTCCGATCAATACTTTAAAACACCGTTTTTGGTGCATATCTTTTTACATCCCTCTACTTTCGAACATTCAACATTCGCGCACGCTTTCATGAACCAATTGTGTGCGAAAGTAAAGGGCATCTGTACTTCTACGCGTGGCTAGGAACTGCGACAGAGTCCACAGAATATCCTCCACTCAGAGTTCCCGAAGTAAATGCATACCACCGAGCATAATTATCGCCAGCAACGGCATACGTATTGATCTTTCGGTCGCGTCGCCCGATACCCAGAAGGGGCCGAAACCGCGTAAGGGAGCCACCCGTGGACACCGGCGATCTAGATACACCAATTGGCCAGATTACCCGTCCAGAAGACGGAGGATCCGGATTCAAGTCCCATCGCGGCAGACCAATCGCTCGTCCGCCTCCCTAGATCCCCGGTCCCGCCTAGTCTATCGCTGTCCCGGAAGGGCAAAAAACACGTCTCTCCCCGGAACAGCTGAGCGACCCTAATCTTTATTAACCTCTTGACATAAAATGAGGAGTTAGGGTCGTCATTCATTTCATATGCCACCGTAGACTCATTGACGAGTTTGACTCGTCAGGAGCTGTTTTCAGTGAACATAATTACAATTATTTCAATGTCAAATTCAGCCGTGTAGTATACAATTAGATTACTTAGTTGCTCCACTCGTACATTTATGCTCGTTTGTTTATAACATTCGAAATCCCATCCTCTCACCTTCTCAACAATTCCAATAACGAAAAAGCATCGACACATATCAGAAAAAGTACATTGAAAGTAATTATTATTTTCTAATGATATTCAGTTGCTCTTCGTTAACATTATGTATAAATCTAATTAAATGTTACATAAGAATCCAAATTTAAAAATAGAATGTACTGGTTTTGAGCTTCCATATAACTGTTCAGTCGAGTCAAAATTAGTATTTTTCGATCGCATCAAGTTTCGATCTATTTCTATGTCAAGGGGTTAACGGATGCTGAACGTTTCCGATCGCACAACCATAATACCTCCACCTAGAGGGTTCCTGGATGTTTTGCGTCCAGGCACGAGATGAAGAGAATCGGAGCTGGTTCTCCGCCAACCAGCCACGTCCGAGGTAAATAGTTCGAGTAATCGCGTGACGGTCGGCGCATTCGGCGAGGGAATCATCGTTGGTCGTATTTCTTGTCGCGGAACGGTGCGCACGGGGTCGTCGACACGCGGGCGGGAAACGTTGCACCGGGTTGCAAGCGGCTGCGTTCGCGATCGTCGAGACGAGAGAGAACGAGCACAGCCCGTAGGACAGCGACGGTTGATTACGGGCCTCGCGTGGGTCGTGGCTTCTTTCACGGTGCCGCTGTTGCTGTTGTTGTTGCTGCTGCTGCCTCTCCAGCGTCGAAGAATAATGGCCGACGAGACAGCCGCGACGACGGCGATGATTACGACCCATCGCTGAGACGATCGCCAACAACGGTGTCTCGATTGCAGGTCCAAGTATCCGAGCTCTAGAGAGGTGGACGTGGGCGCTGCTTCCTGTCGCGCTGCACGAGCTTCGGTTTTCCGTTGATTCTCAATGGAACGGATTCAACTTTGTCGTCGTTGCCAAACCAAACCCAATATCTCCTATGTGCACTTTTTGGAGATTTTGATATTTTGACTGTTATGACTAGTTTATCAACCGAATATTCGTATAAAAAGACTGTTATGTGACTAGATCTATTTCAAATCTGTAGGTGTACACAGAAAACGTATATTTATTCTGAAAAAGTTACAATATAATGACGCAGCAAGGCCTAACAAAAACGGATTGAAGCTGGAAACTTGAAATTTGGACAATGGGTTACTTTTATGACATAGGCACCCACTGAGAAAGGATTTTTTGATATTCCACCTCTAAGACGGTTAAATAGGGGTTGAAAGGTTGTTTGAAACTTCGCCGATTTTGAAGCAAGCACTATGAAAACTGATATTTAGCTTTTCGAATAGAAATAAAGAAATACGTGTTCCAACGTCTTTGAAAAATTAACCCCCAAGAAGGTAAAATAAGGGATGAAAATTTGTTTGAAAATCTTCAAGTAAGCACTATAAAAAAAAATGTGGGCAGCAGCTAGTGAAACATTTGACGGTATCAACCATGCCCTCCCTCCATGATGTGATTTCTCTGGCCCACATTTGCCTAAATCGTTGCATTCCAACAGAATCTATTCAAATGTACGTCGAGTCTAACTGACACCTTTCACAACGAAATAAAACGAATCCGACAATTTTAACGCCTCTGTGTGACCCGACGCCAAACGCTATTTATTACTGGACAAGTTTCGCGAACAGCGGCTTGGCAGACGTCGGCGAAGTTTTTCCCCGTTCGCCGAATAATCGTATAGCGATTAACGCGTCGGGAGTCAGGGTGCTTGGAAAGGCCCTCCGGGGGCCGGTGGCAGTGGCTGGAAAACACGCGACGCGTCTGGCGGCCACGCGGGGACACCTTTTTCTCGGAGGAGAGGAGGTCTGACCATCTGCCGCCACGGCTCCGCGAGAACGAACAGCGGGAGAAAGAGACGGGTATGGCAGTGCGATGTGTAGAAATGCGGGTTACTGATTTGAATATCGGTAGAGAGTGAGAGAGAGAGGGGAGGTTGAGGGGGAGGGATAGAGAGAAAGAGTGAGAGAGAGAAGGAGAGAAGGACAGCCGTGGCTTTAATTAAAACCGCTGTTTCGCTCGAAATGCCGCTACGTGTCATGTCTAAACGAAAATCGAAATATCGTCGTCGGGAGCGTGTCAGGTTCTGCCTGTGACCATCTCCCTTTTTCTCTCTCCAACTGCGCCTGTTTCCTCCTCGTAGACGACTACCACCCTCTTTTTTCCCCGTATCCTATGCTCGCTGGGTGTACACCGCCGCGTGTCAAAACAGACCCGACCGATCGACGGTGATGGAGTCAACCGAGAGTTATTCGTCATTCGCGAAATTGGAAAGCTCTCCGCGAGCGGATATTGGATCAGAGAGCAGACCTTGATTTCAGCGGAAGAAGCTGGCACGGCGGTCATATCGGATGAGCAGCGACGTTAGAAAGGGGTTGTTGGGCTATTGTGACGCGAAGGGTTGATTGAAATGCATTCGTGCTTCGTGTACAGTAAATTTCTTGGGTAGTTGAAATTTCTTCGATAGGGATTAATCGTAAATCGTAACAGAACTTCGTAATTTTTTGAAATAAATCTATAGTTCTCACTCGATGCATTCGGTCATGTTCACTCAAAATTCCTCAATCCCGACATTTTCTCAAGTGCTTATCTTTCGCACCTCAGAAACACTCTACTCCAAACGTTCTACGTTTACACGACTGTCGCTCAACTCAAGCACTCTTCACATTTTACTAAACTCGAATCCATTCAATCGCATCCACTCGATCACATTCCTACGTTTATGCACGCGTTTTTTGCTTCAGTAGTTTACCTGTTCGTGATGAAAAGAAATATACGACTGGCTGGACCGGCTGGCGGCCCCTTGCCCAGCCAGAGAATATTCGTAGAGGACTTAATTACGTCCGAACGAGCTCGTCCGTTCGCAGGAGCGCGGAGATGGGCGGGGAGGATAACAGGTACGAGTTACTGGGAAGAAAGGACTGATCGACCGCGAATTCGCGGAAACGAAAGGCGGAGAGGGACGATCTAGCAGAAATTTATCGGGCGTCGTTAATCGCGCGGGACACGACCGGGGCGGGTCTGAAAAGTTCGAAGACATCGGTCTACCGACCGTTATTGGCTTCCTCCTGGAATTCTCGCGTGCGTCATACTTCTCCAGGAATAACCCTTCTTGTCCCTTGCTCGCTTCTTCGCGTCCTCTTTACCTTCTTCCCAAGACTTCCTTCCCCCGGGGACGAATTTGGCGTTGTTTGATCGATAAACCGAGAACTGTAGTTGGGTAGGTCAGAATTCGAGGAGTTTGAGTTAACTCTCGTCTTCAGTCGAAGGAGTTCAGGATAAATAGTACGTGTGCTATCGTCGAGAAGTATCTCGCTTAGCAGATTTTTCTCTATTAGGGATCGATAATTATTTGTATGTATTATGGAAACCGGCTGTGGTTTATTACCACAGGGTCTAGGCCTGATCATCGTATATCTCCTGAGTCAGAGCCTAATCCACCCCGGCTGACCACCACCCTTCTGCCAGTGAATTCTTTTTCCCAAATATTTTCCTCCACCTTACAATTGTCCACTTCCCTCTCCCATTTCCCATTTTCGAAACCCTTAAAAGACGCTCGGCCTTCAGCCACAGGTAGAAACAAAAAGAAGCAGAACGGAGAAAAACGAAGAAGCATACTAGTAATTGACAAATCGCGTCACCCGGGAAGAAAAAGGCAAAGTGATCGTCAAGAAAGGGACACCATCGCAAGAGCCGGGACAATACGTCACCTTAGAAATTAAGAAACGATGTTGCAGTCGATAACACTCTCCTCTGTTCGATATATTACAAGTTTGAAAGGATGTACCCGTAAAAGTGTATACGTATCCAACGTTTCCCAGTGAATAACGTATTCGTTTCACCTCGATGCGTTGTTATCGTTTGAACTCGTTCCCCGCCACGGTACAGCAGACGCTTCGTCAATAGACAAAAAGCAGCAGCGGAGCTGAGTAAGTTTCGCAAAACCTCTCGCGCAGCAAAGTTCCAAGCGGCGCCCGCCGCTCCAAATCGATGTTTACCCCCGATGCTGACCAGAAGAAAGTTCCGCAAGTTGCTGGGCATGTCACCCGACAAAGTGGCTCCTTTCTTTCTCAGGGCGCTGTGGAGCGATGAAAAATACTTTCGTGCAGCGGGCAAACAATGATCCAGCAGCGGACGTCGCGTCGCTGCTGCTCACGCGATAGATTCATCATCCTAGTTGTTCGTTTCCAGCTCACGTGTCGGCCACATGTTCGTTCTCCTATTTCTTCCTTCCTGTTCCCTTTCTTCTGCACAGGCCTCGGTGAGCATCGCCAAGCGCGCGGAGCCCAGCACGACCAAAAGCGGACTGATGGGACCTCGTTCGTCCTCGATAAATGATCGCGCGCTTCTTCAGCGATTTTCATCCGGCCCAACGAACCCCATCCTCTTCCTCCCCCTTCTCCCTGTCTTTCTCTCGTTTTGTCTCTCACTCTCTTTGTCTCTCTCTCTCCCTCTCTCGCTCACTCTCTTTATCTCTCTCCCTCACTCACTCACTCTGTCTCTTCTTCTCTCTCACTCCCTCTCTCTCTGTCACTCACTCACGCACCCTCTCTCTTACGCTCTTCCTTTCTTTTTCTCTGCCTGTCTCTCTCTTGCGCTCTTTCTTTCTTTTTCTCTGCCTCTCTCTCTCTCTTACGCTCTTTATTTTTCCCTGCGTCTCTCTCTCTTTTTCTCTCTGTTTCTCCTCCATTCGCCGAAAGAATCCTTGATAAATGACCGTGGCTAGCCGCCGTACGCTTTTCCCGGCCCGATTCGATCTGTCCGTGTGCGAGGCCACCACCGGTTCTACTGCCCTTTGCAAGTAAATTAGTGCTGCTCTCTCTCCGTTCCACGGTTTATCGATCGCTCCTCTCCTTACCCTGCGAACGCTTCTGGTGTGCAGGTGTCGAAACGATTGATTTCGCTCGGTTAGTTCGATTAACCGTGCACGGGCCCGATAAATTATCGTTTGGATTTAGAAAAAAGAAATGAGAGCGGAACGATGAGGCGTTCGCGTTCCGAGGGAGCTGGGTAATGGAGGAACAACGAGGCTGTATTTTTAATGGCCGCTGCCTCTTGCAGCGGGTTCGATGGCCTGCGGCTCAAGGTCGCTCAAGGTTGCGCGATGTATAGCAGAGGGAACCGCGCGAAATGGGTTATACGGGGTGATCCTTACAACTGGGTTAAACTGTCACTCTGTTCAAGTTCGAAAAAAAAAAATATAAAATGATATTCCATAACTGAATAAACAGTAAATTTACAATTGCTTTCATGAAAAATTTCGTATAAATTGCATTTAATCTTGTGCAACCGCCGTAACACTTATAAAACTCTAGAATAAATCTTCTTTCCGTTACCTCTTCGTTGAAATTACTTCATCGTCCTATAACCTAACCACGTTTCAAAACAGAATTATTCCACCTACATCGTAGAATATTGCACGACTCGTATAAACGGCGTGAAATTTATCTCAACATTTTTATTTCGCTAATTTCCGCTTAAAACACACAGCCTGGTTCAGTCGTCGGAGCCACTCTGTATAATTCCGCGCGGATCCCCGAAAATCCGCGCAACAACAAATGGACTGCGGACTGGATTTAAAGTCCCCATTCCGGGCTATCCGGCGGCGCTCGGCAAAGGCCAGGGCTAATCCCGTGAAACGCCGGGCCCCTTTTTCGCGCACGCTATCGAGACGTTGCCTCTGAAGAAGGTGCTCGACCCTAATTACGGCCACTGGCCAGCGTGTTTCCCCTCCCTGTTGGTCGTTTCACCGTCCGACAGGCATACGTCCAGGTTCAAGAGACGCAGGGAACCACGTCTGGAACCTACTTAGGGATAGATTTTTGAAAGCTCTGTCCGCAGACCAATTAGTCATCGACCTGGACCAATGCACGCTCTTTCCCTCCCTTTTTTCTGCGGTTCCCTTAATATTAACACGTTCAATGCCATGCCAGTTTTAAAAGGTTTGCCCGTGGCGTCATGATGAATTTTGTATTATACAATATATATATTGTTGAAATATTACCTACAACAAATAAGTTATAGTGTGTAACTATTTTCAAGCGACTATTATTCACCAAATGATAGTCTCGCAAATTTTCAGACTTTAGATAGTTTGTTTATTATTCATACTCAGAGGTTAAATAGTCATGAATGTAAATTTTAATATATCACTCAATTAAACTAAATGACGTTTAATGTAGGAGAACCTTAGTAAATATTTCGAATTTGAAAATTTTTGAGGTTAGTATCATTAGACGACTAACAGTCACCTCTCGAGAGCAAAGGATTAATTTCTTTATACCGTTGCATTAACGATGGTAATAATGAAAAATTGTTAAGTATTGACATTTGTTCAAATTATGTATTTCTATTAATCTGAGCGCGGCGGTCACCGGTGACCTCCACAGCGCCACCGCCAAATTGAGTGCCGCTCACCTGTGACCCCAGTGGCATTCAACGTGTTAAGCCCGCCTGAACCCTCGCGCGGCTCCTCAGAATCCCGTGTTATCTGCGCGAAACGGAAATAGGGTGAGGCCTTTCCCGTCTCGGCGGTGTGTCGGCTAAAAATAACCAACCGGAGGAACCGAATGCAGACGAGCCAATCGACCGATCGCGCGGAGGGAAGGAGAAACCACCGGTGCGCGGCCACGTAGGGAAGATTTTTCTGCCAAAGCCAGACTCGAGACCCCGGACCGAGTTCCATTCTCCTCTTGTTTCGTCTGTCTCTCGGCTCGCCGTTCCCCGCTGCCTTTCTCTTTTCACCCGGTGGATTCCTTGGCACAGCCGGGGGAAAGAGGAGATTCCACGGGATTTGAAAAAGGAGGCGAGCGCTTTGCTCTCGCTGGCTGATCTTGAGGGAACGGCAGGCAAATCTGGCGGACGGAAATCGCTGAACCGACTCGGGATCTGTCAATTGGGAACCGGTCCAAATTAATTGGCCCCTCGAACTCCTTCTGTTGCCGCCACGGTTTACTGAGAGTAAACGCGTGCGGTTCTTGAGAAGAAGTGATTTGAAAATTTCATGATAATTTGATCAGATGGAATCGTAGTTTTTTTGGGGTTTAGACGGGGTGATAGGGATGATAGGGAGGGTAAACCTCACTCTTTTAGGGTAGACGATGTTCCAGAATTTATTGGAGATGTATGGATCAGAAGGTCGTCAGTTTTTAACCTTCTTTTCTTCAAGGACTTAGAAATTGCCGTTCCAAGCAGCTGCCTAAGAAAACGCTACCCTTCAAGCGTTTAGAATGTCACTAGAGTACTACGAGGGGGAAAACGGCAGACTTTATAGAGCAGGCTTCGTCATAAATTTCTAATAGGTTATCCCGACAGGTTAGGTCATAAATCACATTGTTCGAGCGCCTCGAGAACCTTCCTAGTTGGAGAGCGAATTGTTTCGCAACTTTGGCTGGAATATTCGTTAACAGCGCCTATTCTGACCCAAAAATGTCCCAGCTCCATTTTCCCCGACGACAATCACCCAGTTTAAAAAAGTTTCTCCCACAAACCTCTCGTACCTCCCCCCACCTCTAGATACCATTAATTCCCAGGCGACACCGTAACGAGTCGCAACTTTGAATGAATGCGAAAGTCTGCGTCGAGAGAGCGGGCGATCGCGAGCGGAAAAAAAGGAGCGCGCGGTCCGCGTCAAGAATGGTCCCTTTGTTGGCGGCCGTGGGTGACCGAGCTTCCGCCACCACCGAAGAAGAAGAGACTTCCCTTCTTCTGCTCCCCTCGGCGTCTTTCAGGGTTCAGCGCAGCCAGCCGCATTATAATAGAACCTGAAGGGGGAGGGATAGGGTGTGCATGAATGCGTAACGAGGCGACCGCGCGCGACCGGTTCGATTTCGCGCGGAATAATTCCGTCGATAAATAATTCCTCGGCGTGCCCTAGGCCTCTCTCCGTAACGGAGCGTCTTTTTCCCGAAGAACACAAGAGACGGTGAGGAGAAAGAGGGGGACACAGAGGGGGGGAGAAGTCGTCGCTTAAGCCGGATTCAGGCCTAATGGGCCGAGCAGTTACTCCAACGGCGAAACGAGCGAGCGGGCAGGCCAGCTTGAAGCTTTCATCCTCGCCAGACGCTTCTGAGACGCTAATGGCAGCCGAACTCGGCCGCGAGCAGACAGACGCGCTCACTTTTGTGCATCTGCACGCACGCAGCTGGACGTTAATCCCGTTTCCCGATGTCCGGGTGCCGTTTCGTTCGCCGGGGACATCGCGATTAGAACGAGAACGTCCCGGCCTTGTCCTTCCTGCCTGTGGGGGGGACCACCGTGCTCGAATTCCGCGCGAGATCTCGTCACGCGGAGATACGATCGGTCGTCGCTGAAATCCGGCCGTAAAGCGAGGCTTAAGCGATTCCTCCGCCGATTCGCGTTCTTCGTTCTCGACTCGTTCAACGGCTCGAGCACGGACGGACAGGCCATCGGGACCTCGGAGATTCTCATTGCGATAAGATGTATCTTGGACTGGTCAGGTTTAGAATCAACGGGTAACTGGAAACCAGTTCAGTTACATTGTCGCCTTTTCTGAAATCACGCCAATGTCGGGACGACTTGCTTTAATGAACTTGTCACGCAGACAAAAAGTATGAAAGTATACACAGTTTAAAACACGGTGGTCAGATATAACATTCTTCTTCGTAACATTTTTTAATTCTTTACTTCTTTAATTCCTAAGTTCTATAATTAACTAGTTCTTAATTAAGGTCACTTTAACACTAGATTTACGGACGTTTCTTGTATACCTATTTCTAATGTACATATATTAAGAAATAGGTGTGCGTCGTACAGAATTTGAAATTGCACAGCTAAGAGGGAAATAGATTTGGATATGTATACGTATCACTCCATCGATAAAAGACAACAAAAATTGGAATAACAATAATCTTTATTTAATAGGCAAGTAGTCCATTTTATACACAAGTATACATAAAAGAATTTTCAAATGTTGGACATAGCTATGTGTGTTAGTTTAGGTAGGCTTAAGCAGAGTGTAGCTACAATTATATTGTATTAATGTTTATATAATGGTAATTATTTTTGCAAATTTTGCTCATGAAGCTTAAAACCCGTTAAATTGACGGGTCCCGTAAACCTACTGTTAAATTAGCTTGTTTGATTAGATCGTCGCAGATTAACTCATTTGTAAAATCTTTATCATAACTCCTAACCCTAATGACACCTTTCCTCGTTCACTAATAGTCTTCGCCCGTTTGCACATCAAATAAATTGAAATTAATTTAAACAATTCGAATAACAAGGACGCGTTTGTAACGATGAATCGCACGCGAGTTTTTATCTCGTCGATCCGTTTATGGCTCGTTTGTCAGCTCTCTAACTGCACCCTCGTGCGTGTTATGCGACTACTCGGGGGCGGCGCAGATCGAAACGTGGCCGGCGTTTTGTCATCGCCGTTACTTGGTTTATCGCAAGCCTTGTTGATGCGTTTCTTGTAGACGAGATCCACGCGCGATGTCTCTGCGAACCAGGCGGATGCATCGCACCCTTTGTGCACGGGCCACTGACACAGTGGTCTGGCAGTCGATCAGAAGGTTGTTTGTGATCGATTCAATGGCGCGCGCTGTGCTGGCCGCGCGTCTGGCCCTCGATAGATTAATTCGCACGTTTTTTTCTTATTATCCCTTCTTTCTTTCTTTCTTATTGTCGGGGCAACGCGTTAGGGTCGTTCAACGTGTTCCTTTTCAAGCGATAAACTTAGAATATCAATCTGGATACTTTTCTTCCACTAAGATATAAAAGTTCTTGTGTTAATTCCGATCATTTTTCTCGAATCTGTTACTCTGCGACCAAGTACTACTCTGTCATAAATCTTTATCCTAATTCTTCGAGAAACCTTAAAACTGAATTATTAAAAATCTTGTGAAACTCTAATGTATATACTGTTTTCCGTATTAGTCAAAATTTTATACACCAACGAGCCTGTCCCGTTTAATAATAAAAATTAGAAAACAAAGTTAAAATTAAATTACTTGAAGCTTGAATGAAAAATGCAAAAGCTAATTTTTATTAGCATAGAATAAGTTAATGTCTAGAAATCATAGATCGCAATTGCATATATGCATCTTTGTTGATCATTACATACCCCAAAGATCATAGGTGAATGAACGCTACCAACACGCGTCCCCGACTATTTTACGAGCTCTTTAGCTTACTTCGAAAATTCCAGCAATTCTAAGAGACGGTTGCGAAAAATGTCAGACCTATCCCGAGAAATGTTGCAAACGGCTAGGAGCCCTCTGCATTGTATCACTCGCCGGTTTATGATTCCGATTATTTTTCTCGAATCTGTTACTCTGCGACCAAGTACTACTCTGTCAAAAATCTTTATCCTAATTTTTCGAAAAAGCTTAAAACTGAATTATTAAAAATCTTGTGAAACTCTAATGCATATACTGTTTTCCGTATTGGTCAAAATTTTATACACCAATAGAAATTAATAATAAAAATTAAAAAACAAAATTAAAATTAAACTACAAGCTTGAATGAAAAATACAGAAATTAATCTTTATTAGCATAGAATAAGTTAATATTTAGGAATCATTGATCGCAATTGCATATGTGCATCTTTGTTGATCATTACATATCCCAAAGATCATAGGTGAATGAACGCTACCAACACGCGTCCCCGGCTATTTTACGAGCTCTTTAGCTTACCTCGAAAATTCCAGCAATTCTAAGAGACGGTTGCGAAAAATGTCAGACCTATCCCGAGAAATGTTGCAAACGGCTAGGAGCCCTCTGCATTGTATCACTCGCCGGTTTATGATTCCGTCGTCGTTCGGCGAGAGGCGTTGCGAGACAATCCGAGTGGCTTCGGTTGAAGGCGGCAAGCAATGAGAGCCGCAAAAAAAGGCTTGAAAAGCCGCGGTCCACGGACTCCGACCTCCCGTGTCGGTTTTATCGCTCGTAAAGCCTCGAGCTCTCGCGGTCGTCGCGGCTCCTATAAACTCCTTTCTCCTTCCTCCCTCAGGATATGGCTTTCTCGCTGGTCCTGGCAAACTCCTCTCGCTGGGATCGAGCGCTGCTCTACTCTTCGACCGTGTTAACCCTTTGACAAGCTAAATACACCCGGTCGAAGTGCCTCGTGTGGACAGCACTCTATTAGCAATTGTGTTGGTTTAAATGGGAGCGAGGAAAAATCGAGAAACGCATATGTGCGTTCACAATCCACGCGAGTAGCTTTCAACAGACGCATATACGTGCCTGTAGCAGTCAAAGGGTTAACCTTCTGAATGTAGGATAATTGACGATCGAATTTAGAAAAATTCAGATGCAAATTTAACCCTTTGTATACGTTTAATTTCTATCACAAGAGAATCTTTTAAGCCACGGTGGTCATTGGTGACAGGAGCGCTTCAACTGCTTGCAATTGTAAGAGTTGAATAAAAATTGACAGTTAGTGGATTTTGAAAGTTACCGCTAAGATAACCAAGGGGATACTAAAAATTGCCCCATTGAATGATTAACCCTTTAATCACCAAATAATAGTTTCGCAAATTTTCACACTTTAGTCAGTTTGTTTATTAGCCACATTCAGAGGTTAAATAGTCATACATGTAAATTTTAGTGTATTACTTAATTAAACTGAACGACATTTAATATAGGTGAATTTTAGTAAACATTTCGAATTTAAAAATTTTTGAAGTTAGTATCATCCGAGACATCTCGAGTGCAAAGGGCTAAAAATTTTTATTCGAACATCGAAAATAGAAGATTAATTTCTACGAAATATTGCATCTAACGGGTGTACGTTCTCAACGAAACATGTGATTTCGGCGTGGCAGTCAAAGGGTTAGCCACCTGGCCAACGCGAGAGGAGCGTTGACATATTGCGGGCCAAGCGGCGACTATCTAACTCGAAATGCAGGCAGAGAAGAAGAACTTGTCCTGCGACTTGTCTTTGCCGCGAGCGCGTGGAAGGGCGGCAATAAAAGAGGCGAAGGCTGTAAACGCGGCGCGGTAAACGCACGCGGGGAAGATCGCTGCCGATAGCGAGCGTTAAACGCGGCAAGCTGTTGGGGAACTTGTTAGACTCGGTTACGATGGCTGTCGGGGAGTTTACAAGGAGCATGTTTCGCCGGTACGTCGTAAAGCTGTGCCTTTTCGCGTTGCATCCCCGTTTTCTCTTCACTTTGTTGCGAATCGCTGCGGTTCCGTTGATTAGGAGAACCTAGTCGACTGCTCTGAGGACACTATGTCTACGTGCAATTGTTTTGAAATTCTATTTGATGGAATTATCGGGGAAAGTCGATTTTAATACGCAGCAAATAGATAATAAGAGGTGTAAAAATTATAGAAAGTACTGTAGCGGATAAAAGTTTAAGACCAAAGAGTCAACGAGAATGGATTAATTGATTTATAAGAAATAGCATAATAAACAAAATTTGTATTTTATGCTAAATTCGATAAATGGTGTCATATCATAATAACAATAAAAATAAATAGATAAGTTATATTTGCAAACCATAAAGCTATGCTTCTCATTATACTCTCGTCTCAAACTTTTGTCTGCTACTGTACTTTCTGTCATTCGTATACCTATCATTTATTTACTACATATTGAAATCGACTTTCCCCGATAATTTCATAAAATAAAATTCCAAAACAATTGCACGCACGCGTAGTGTCCTCAGAGCCTAAGTGACGATGCCTTAATCAAAGTGATGATGCTTCGAGTGTGCGCTGAACGTTTCTTCCGCTGTTTGCGAAATATAAAATTTGTTGTTCGTGTTTCGTCGATTGACTAATCGAATTATTGGATACAAGCGCATACGATGGAGCAATTTATGGGTGAAGCTGCTCAAGAGGTAATTGTGAATTGTATTCGAAACCGATGAAAGGAACCCTTTGCGTCGTACGACTCGAATCATTTCTTCCGATCGATTCGAGTGGCAGCGACGCCAGCAGCAAAAACGCGTCTCGCAACGAGCGCCGCGTATTAATTAGACAACGATCTCGCGGGGCTGAAAAAAGAGCTTGGCCTCTTGAACCTTCGGGTCGTAAGCGTGGTCTGCTTTTTCCGCAACTTTTACACGCGGCGAGAGACGTTTATGCGATTGGAAACAGCACGCGCTGAGTGGGTTTCCTGGCAAAGAATTCTAAGCAACTTGCGAATAAAATTCTTTTGCGCTGCGCTCTTAAAAAGGAAACTAGCGGCTATTTAACTATTTATCTTTTTGTACATTTACTGCATTATACAGAGGAAGAAGAATTTTTTAATTTGCGCATTGATGAAATATTTTCTTTTATTCGATATATTATGTGCCAGATGATTTTTATACTTCGGTTTCTAGAGGTGTGTGATTTTTTTAACTTTTTGGTTTAACCCTTTGCGCTCGAAAGGTGACTCGTAGACGTCCAGTAGTAGAATGGGATGAATAACGTCTCTTGTTGATTTTGCAGTTTAACCTTTTAGGCCCGACTGAATTGTGCGCGAGACCTATTCCCTGGACGACGGAGTTTGACACGAATTACGCATAAACGGCACAGCACTGCAATTTGTGACGGATAACGCCGTTCTCTACTCGAGTACATTAGAATAAAATATTTAACGATTAAATTATAATTTTCTTCGAAATATATTACGCAACTTTTACAATTCACTATTTAATAATTAATAATACAATTGGGTATGATATATAAAGAGATGATATCCGCGGAAACCACTATAGTGGCGCGTCGATTCTAAGAGGTTAAGACCAAACAATATATATTTAATCTGAAGATATTTTTGGTTCTTACAATCAATTTCTCTTACTCTCTTTCTCTCTTGTCTTACTTAATCTCTCCTCCTATTATCTATGACTCGCTCTTTTTGCTGTGCTCTTTTCAACTCGCTCTTCTGATTCTCTCATTTCAACTCCAGACACTCCCAACACAAAACATACTAAATACAACACTCACTTTAGAACATATACACCATAAACCATCTAACGACACACTAGACAAAGGACTCGCACACATCAAATCCATTCTTCCTCCCTAAAACCAACACTTACATCTGCGTATTTCAATAAACTCTGATCGCTTTCCCCAGCTTCGAAGCAATCGTTAACAAACGATCCTAAGACACTTCAAGCGATAGAAGCATGGAATTACATCGTCGATTAAACCGTTCGCAGATGGAGCTAAACCGTTCGATCGAACGCGGACGATTTGCCGTGGCGAAAACTTGGTGTTCGAGCGCTTAACTGAAAATCGGCTTCCGGTCTATCAATGGCACGCGTGCATTTTGGTTTTGCGGCCTAGCATGGCGGACTAATGGCCATTTATCGACGCTATCGCCTCGGTAAATGGTGTCGGGTGTGCGCTGGTCGGACGCTGAATGCAGCTTCCGTACACAGTTCGAACGTCAAAGAGCTTCCTTCGCCCCTGATTCGAACTACGTCGGTCTTGCGGATTTGCGGTCTCGGTCCATCCTCGCTTGGGCCAGAATTCGATTGACAGTTTTCCAAGTATCGATCCGGTTCGCATAGTTTCGCTTCCGAAGAAAGCTCTGGTCGGTGAAACGCTCGGTTCTCGAGCGCAATCTGTTCTGGCGAGTGCTTTCTGTGGGTTGAAATAGGTTGAGAATTTGATGGAAAATGGTGGTGTATGGAAAAAAGTGACAATTTATTTATTTATTTATTTGCATCTATACATATAAAAATATATATCCTGACTGACTGATTGATCGACTAAGCACAGAACGCTAGCCGAGCAACGGAGCCACGGTGAACGCGAACTATGCGCGTTCGCGCCGTTAATCCACCCTCTCTTCGTCGTTAATTAATTTTCATTTTCCACCCCGGTGTCCCAGTCGCCTCTCTGCTTCGATTCATAGGCGGCTGGCAGCCAGAGATCTTGGATGGGGAAGAAAAAAAAAAGGGGGGAAGGCAAGGAGAAAAGAGAAACGGAAATCAGCTTTCATCCGCGAGAGCAAAAGGACAACGTTTGTCGTCGCTGGTAGTCTGCCACGCGACGACCCCTCGCGCGCCTCGATATAATTCCAGAAACACAGGGTGAGGGGTCGCGCTTTCGAACCCAGACACCCTTTCCTCCTTTTTTTCTTTTTCAAAGCCTCTCTCGAGACCGTTCGAGCCGGGTCGCAGTCTTCTTTCCCCGTTCGCCTCTCGCCACCGATGCTTCGCCCCTGTTTTTCCTGCTGTTCCCGCTCTCTTTCACCCCGCTTCGCCCTCGTGCCGCGAATCCTTTCCAGGTGTTAGCTGCTTAAACGTTGTGTCGCGCGTAAAAGGAGCTCGGCTAGAGGGCAAGGGGCAGGAAAGGAAGGAAGGAAGGAAGGAAGGAAGGAAATGAATGGTGCGATGCACCCGAGGGGCCTGCTGATTGTTTGCTGGTTCCACGAGTGGTTATCTGCAAATGAAGGGCCACAAATGCGGAACAGTAGAGAAGTCTGCTTGGGAGTGGTGGCCAGGAGAAATTGTGGGGACGCTGGAGAATTCGTGAGGGAAGAAAGGGGAGACGGGCGGGGGTAGGGTTAGTTTGGCCGAGCCAGAAGGATGGGGATGGTGTGTGACGATGGTCCGCGAAGGAATGACACACAGCGAGCGTACGTTCGCGTATAATTCGATCATCGGCGGCGAGTTATTGTCCTAACAGACTTCTACCGCAGGATTGGCGGGACTGCTTTCCCTCTGTTGCCCCAGAAAGGCGCTGGATAAGGATCCCACGAAGCGGGGAGAAGTTTTCTACCGTTCCGATGGACCTATCCGTTCCTTCGTATCATCTCAACGAGAAGGGACCAGAAGCTCCGTTTGGAAACGTAACGCGAGTCAAGAACGGAACTGATCGGCGGATCGAACGGTGTTCTTGCTATAAAAAAATTGACGACACCCTTTGGACTCGGATTTACGACCGGCTATACCGTCGGCAGCAGGAAGCTTTACGACGGCGTTTTTAGATTCGAGCGAAATTTCATAGGAATTAAAATACAACGAGAGACGTTATCCGCAAAAAAAAAGGATTGCAAACGCAAGAACGCGCGATACGTTGCGTGAAAAGCAGCAAGAGCTGAACTTATAAGGAATATCACGATAAACAATATTTGCATTTTGTGCTAATCGATAAATAGTGTTCTACCATAATAACAATAAAACTGAATGCGCATATAATATTTGCAGGTTCTACATTGTCCTGTCGTCTTAAATTTTTGTCCTCTACTGTACGTGGAAACAGAGGTATTAAATTGCCCCGCGAATCCCTTTCCCCTGTGTCCCTTCGATAGGAAGAAGGCAGCTAAGACAAGGAGGATTCAATGCTCGAGATTGAATATTCGATTTCCGAGCAACCGTTCGCGCGGAGTCGAAACAAATTTCCGAGTCGACAGGGTGGCGCGGCGGACGGAAGATTTTTCTCGGAGATTGAACGACACGGTGGAATCGTTATGCTCGAAACTTCGGATCCCTCCGGATACCATCTTAGATACGGTCCTGTCGGATAAATGTCCGCGAAACTGCGGGCATTCTTCACGATCGTTTATTCCGAGTATCGCGCATTCGTTGCACACGATACATTTCTCACGGCGTCTCTGCAAGAAACAGACTTCCTCTCTCCCTCTCTCTCTCCCTCCTCTCACCTCTCTCCTTTCCTCTTCCTCTCCCTCTCCATCTCAATCACTTTGTCTTCCTCACTCTCTCTTTTTCTCTCTCTTTCTCTCTCAATCACTCTTTCTTTCTATTTCTCTCTTTCTCCCTCTCACTCTCTCTTGGGAAAGCTGAGCCCGTTGCCAGAAGTTCGTACGTCATATCCGTCAGCCCGTGATCCGAATCCTCTCTATTTTGCAGATCCCGAAGAGACGATTCGTCACTTCAATAACGCCGCGAATTTATCCGGGTAATCTCCGTTTCCACGGTGCTCGATCGACGAGGAGTTTCGCTGGGCAATTTGTACTTATTGTAGGATCAAGTGTGCACGTATAAAAGTGTAGGTGCCCGTGGATGGGTTACGTTAGGATTAAATTGGATCAAGCTTACAGTGGAAACCCTTTTTCCATTATATTTAATTCCGTAGATTTCTCGAATAATAGAAGAAACATCTATTTCCTTTTCTCTAATCGAAAAGCTAAATACCAGTTTTCATAGTGTTTACTTCAAAATCGATGGATTTTCAATCAACCTTACAACCCCTATTTAATCTTCTTAGAGGTGGAATATCAAAAAATTCTTCTTCAGTAGGTACCTACGTCATAAAAGGATCTATAGTACAAATTACATGTTTCCAGCGTCAGTAGCTTAGACTCTGCGATGATGAAACGGGGGATTTCGAAATATTAACCCTTTGCACTTGGAAGGTGACTATAAGTCGTCTAAAGATACTAACCTCAAAAATGTTCAAATTCGAAATATTTACTAAGATTCGCCTATAATAAAGGTCATTTAGTATAGTTAAGCGATATACCACAATTTACATATATGACTATTTAATCTCCGGGTCTGACTAATAAACAAACTAACGAATATCTAAAAATTTGTGAAACTATCATTTCTAATGATACTCTATCTGTCTAATAATACTAATTTCAAAAATCAAAAATTTCAAATTCGAAATATTTACTAAGATTCGCCTATATTAAAAGCAATGTAGTTTAGTTAGGTGGTACACTAAAATTTACATATGTGACTATTTAACTTCTGAGCCTGAGTAATAAACAAACTGACTAAACTCTAAAAATTTGCGAAACTATTATTTCTAATGATAGTCTAACTATCAGTCTAATGATACTAAGTTCAAAAATCAAAAATTTCAAATTCGAAATATTTGCTAAGATTCGCCTATATTAAAAGCAATTTAGTTTAGTTAGGTGATACACTAAAATTTACATATGTGACTATTTAATTTCTGAGCTTCACTAATAAACAAACTGACTGAAGTCTGAAAATTTGCGAAACTATCATTTGGCGACCAACAGTCACTTTTCGTGCGTAAAGGTGTTAAGTTCCCGAGCGATGTTACTGTATCGTAGTGCAGCCCATCCCGTCAGTCCATGCGCTGCACACCATTTCGCGCGCGCCGTTCGAGGAAATTTGATTTATAATGACAATCGCTTTATTGAAAACTGCGGCGGACGAGCGCGACACAATAAATATCGGGGACGGTATTGTGGGATTAATTAAATCCGCGGGTTGTTTATATGCGCGGCGAGCACTGTTAATGAATTAATTGAAATATCTATCCGCGGACCGGGGATAATCCGGCAATTATCGGATACCCGTCCAATTTTCATTACCGAGCGAAAAATACGTTGGATTAATCCGAGCGACGGAAAAAGAGCGGAACGGAAATCGAAAGGGATGAACGCGTTTTCCCTGAATTCGATGACCGGTTCTCGGTCAACTTTGATTTTTTTTCAAATTTAATCGGTAACCCTGAACCTTTCAGCTCGGTTGAAACGTACTGGCAGTATTTTCATCGTACAAAACAACCTCAAAAGTTGGGAGAAAATTTACATTTACGCTAATTTCGAAACAGTCAACGTTACCCCATCGTTCTTTCTCAAACGTAAAAATTGTGACCCAAGTCGTAACTGACAGCATGGATGAATTATTATTGGGTGATTGCAAAAGTTCGCGCCCGATTTTGATAGATGGCAAAACATATACACAGTTGACTGTTCAATTATTTATTTTATAATCATATTATTAATTGACAGTTATTTAAATGCTTCGTAATTCAACATAACCTTAAAAACGAGTACATTATTGATTAATAAATACTATTTTTTGTAAAAATGTGTTGTATTCATTTTTAGTCAAATCAGGCACGAACTTTTGCAATCACCCAATAGCTGAAAGAAATAGCTGTTGAGAGGATGACTATTACGAAAAGCAGGTTTGTTTGAATAGATGCAAGTATGATAGCCAAGCATACAACAGCAAACGAGAGCACATATTTTTCACACCACGCATTAACACCCCTAACGACAACACGAGCGAACAACCCTCTTTTCCACGCCCCTTCGTACGAGCAAAAATCGTCATGCTGCGATCAATTTTCCCGGGGATCCTTCCGCGGGAGAATGACACCAAAATCGATTCCCACCCTCGCCGTAGATTACAGGGGATGACGTTTCGGTTTCTCGCCCCATGGTCGAGCGACATCCAATACCAAACAGTCATCGTGGCCTGGTCGCTTTTTTTCTCTTCCGCCTCTCGTCGCCCCTACGCGAACAGTTCTTCAAACCGCTAAGTGGATCGATATTGTCGCGGCTAGGCTGGTGCTTTGAATATCAACCCTTACCGCTCGGGGCCTGTTTTGGACGAGACGACGATGGTTCCGCCGAAGCAAGTCGCTCTTCGTTATCTCCGTCGATGGCTGCTTGTAACCCTCCTGTTTGTTTTCCTTCTGGTCCCTTCTGTTTTTCCTCCATTAGCGACTTCGCCACCCTCCAGTGTACGTACGTGCGGCGAACCCTCCCCCCCCAGCCTGCACTCGTCTTGTGTCCCCCACCACTTCACGGGCCACCCTTCTGTTGTCGTTCGGTTATCCGCGTCAACAAACACCTGACAGTTTCTCACGACTATCTACCCGGGACGACTTGTCCCGGCTCTCGCCTTCGTCTTCGTGACACTTCTCGCGCAACCCTTTCGCGGGAGGCGACCAGCCGCCGACGAGCGCCGTTGAAAAGTTTGCGGGCGACACGGGGTGGAAGGGGGGGACGAAACTTAATAATACTGTTGTCGCGTGGAGCAGTGCGATCCAATTCGTGGACGTTATTGTTCTGGGTGATAATGAAAACACTTGTACTCTGCCTCTGTAATCGCGTTAGAAAGGGTGGATGAGGGCTGTAATCAATCGAAGTTCACGTTCCTCTTCTACCTTTATACGAACGTTTATTACCCGAAATAACGTAACCAGAAATTTTATTATTAGAACGTAGCGTCGTCTAACGATAGTTTTTTATTGTTAAAACTTAGTGAGGAATTTAGGAAACTTTAACGAGGAATACCCGTGGCGCCACGATGAATTTTCTATTATATATTTAGTATAACTATTTTTAGATGTTTTAAACTGCATTAATTTTTTCACACCATTTCATTAACGATGGTAATATTGAAAAATTGATAAGTATTGATGTTAGTCCAAATTACGTACAGTAGCGGACAAAAGTTGAAAACGGTAGGACAATGTAAAACATAGTTTTATGGCCTGTAAATATTGTATGTACATTTATTGTTATTAGGGTAGAACACTATTTATTGATTAACACAGAATGCAAATTTTGTTTATCGTGCCATTCCTTATGAATTAGTTAATTTAATTTCGTTCACTCTTTGTTCTTAAACTTTTCTTCGCTTGTGTATTTCTACCAATCTGGGTGTACCCTCACGGCGCCATTGCCAAGTTGAGTCCCAGTCATCGGTGACATTCAACGAATTAAGAAGAAAAAATGTAGGATACAGGAATATTTAAACAAACCATTGACCAACTTAGTATCGATTGAATCAAACAAAGTTTAGTGTAAAAAAACGTGATCGTTCTACTTTCTATAAATTCTATCATCCAAACGCATTTGTCCATCTGTTACTTCCGATAATCAAGATTCTACCGTTCATAGGCGCCCGTTGTCCGCGTTCTCCCATCGAGGAACGCCGTGAACCGATTCGTTTCATCGTCGGTTTCCTTGTTTTCGAGCTCCTCGAGCGTCTGTCAGCTTCCTCAAGGCCGACGGTTGTTCCCCGCCAGCGCGGTCCACGTCGATCTTTCCACGTCCATAGGCTGCTCGCCGATTATGCAACTGCATTCCTCGAACCAGTTACGTGAAGGACGCGCATTCCTCTCGGCTGCTTCCACGATCCGATCTGCGCGAACGATCGTGTAACGCGACGCGATCGAGAGGTGTCGCGATTAAGAGGAATCCCCGTTCGAGCGCGATTGGTAATTCGATTTCGAGTCCGGTCGAGTGGGTTCCCCCCTCGAGCGAAATTAAAGACAACTTCGATGAGCGATCGAACGTAGTGCAGAGGAAATAGGGGTGGCGCGAGGGTGGAGCAGTCGGGGCGAAGTTCGAACGAAGGAAGGGGTCACGAATTTCGTAGTCGTTGAACGTTTCTCCTCTCGTTCGCGGCTAATGAAAGTTCTCGCGATGGACGAGTTCCGGCACGCCTCCTCCTTGTCGCTGCACAGAACGGCAATTGCGAGATCGAGGCGAAGGACGAGGGCAGCGTTTCCACGGGAAAAGGAGCCGTGTTCGTGCGGCACGCGATAACTACCATCGCGCACGCGGCTCGTTTCGACCACCGATCGACCGATAACACGTACACGATGGCCACGTAGCCACGACCGGAACTCCGCTTTATCGGGACTACCAAAAGATCCTGACACTTTCAATTTCCAGCGTGTCTGCTGCATGGAGCGGCTAACTTAGATCCAACCTGGGCATAAGCAGGCGGCAATAGTTGTTCCTGGTATACGAACACCTTCCGCTGTGACGTGAATGGTGGAGATACCTTTGGTGGCCATCGGCGCCGTTCAGAAGCGTAATTGTGCTAGATGTAATCAGGAGAGGTTGAAGTGTAACTTGATTCCGCGAAACGGAGCAGCACGAGCTGCAAGTTGTGCAGCGGGACAACTTTCAATTCACG
Source organism: Tetrapedia diversipes (assembly GCA_033822845.1). NCBI lineage: Eukaryota > Metazoa > Arthropoda > Insecta > Hymenoptera > Apidae > Tetrapedia > Tetrapedia diversipes. The sequence goes on from JAOPTO010002329.1 coordinate 1,458,441, forward strand.
CGAAACGAATTCTATGCGAACTTATTTAGAACGAGAATCTTGTCAAAATGTAAGCGAGTAAATTTAGAAGGAACTTGGAATGAACTTGGTATAAACACTTGGAACCGCGTGAGGTATGAAGTCGAAGAACGGTAGAACATCGATTATTCAGATTAATCAGGAGACAGCGGACCGTTCGTATAATTGATCCGAAAGAATCGAATTTTTTATTGTGTCGTGAAGCAAATATTTCAAAATTTCAAATCTCAATATTTTCTGTGAGAGAACTTAAATACCTGACAAAGAGGAACTCAGTATACAAATGAACCAAAACATTGAAATACATACTAGTTTGTATTTATTTATTTCAATGGGGTAAACTATTTGTTACAATAGAAGGAAGAAAATGAAGAAGAACGCAGGAGTAAGATGATCACGTATAAAAAAAAAAAAATTTATAAGCTACAAGTTACGCACCGCTGTATTCCGACAATCGACAATTCTACCCTACATCGAGAACACGGTGTATTTCAATTTTCTCCTTGGCACACGATGAATTTTACACGAGGACGAAGAAAGACCGCCGCGTTTACCAAACCTAACTCAGGGTTGAAAGTGCTCGAGGAGAAAAATGTCTCCGTAACATGGTTTCCGTCGTGGAACTTCCCAAGAATGCCGTGCGAGAGGGCCACGTGTGCCGTATGAATTATTTCACCACGCTTCTCCTCCATCTACCGAGCAACCCTTCCGCTCTCTAATTGCCGTAATCGCTTTGGCGACGTAACGGAGTGGGATATTGAAAATTCTACGCGAGTCGCGGCGACGTTGCCCTTCGCGTTTCCCGTTGTTCGTCTTGAACTACGTCTACGCGTAAACTCTTACGGGTTAGCTAGGTTAAACCACCTTTTCGCTTAGCTTTTTATGCATGATGGGATATATATTTTGATCCATTTCGAAAAGTTGAAGTTACTCGGTCAAACAGTTTGGTATTGTAGTAATTGTAATAAGATGTCGCTAAATCTGAAATCACTGTACTATTTCCAACTTATCTTTTCTGTTTGAAATTATAAATTATTAAATTGACGGCAGGCAGGTTCACTCGCACTTTCATCCCAACGACCTACACTTCTCGTATCTCTCGACTTTTTCAATATATTCTACTCTAAATTTCATTGTCAGCTAAGCAATCTATTGTAATTTTTTTTTTAATTTACATACTATGTTTATTTTTCTTAAAAATCAATGAGTTTATTGATCCTAAAAAAATAAATAAATAATTGAAATTAATGTTCTTCTCCATTCTTTTATATTAAAATAAATTCTGAGCACCTTGAATTTTCATTTTCTTTAAAATCGAATGCTTAACTGAGACAGTTAAGATCTCGAAAAGGATGAGAACTTACGATCGTTGCATCTTCTTCATCGAAATCGACGCCGAATGCGCATCGATCTCGCTGAAACCGTGAAATCACTCGAATAAAAATGAAACGGTCGTTGCAATTTACTTTCCACGACTGTATTCGCTTTCAACTCCTTCTCGATCGTATTCATAAAGGCCTCTGTCGGCTGTAAGTTTGAAAAACGAATACGCGAATAAATGAATTCCAAGGCTGCTGACATTTTACGCGGCAGTTTTATATTCTCGTCGACGTTACCTCAGCGACCGACAGAGAGACAGGCAACCCTGTAATTGTCGCGATCGCCAGTTATTGCGGCTAATTAACGTCCGTTCGTTAGCTGCTCTTTTCCTCGAGCCCAGCCGCCTCTCCTTGGCTCGCTTTTAACGTCGTCCTTCTGTCGGTCTGCTTGTTCTTCGAGCACGGCCACCGCTGTCGAGAGAGCTGGAGAAGCGCAAGGATCGCCAAACGGAACATTCCGCGAGAGCGTGGCTTTTTGGAAAGCGTGTAAAATCATCGAGAAGCTCGATGAAAGCAACGAATCCACCAAAGTGGTCCTTTCACGTTGATATCGCAACCTAGCGCATGATCCTTCGCCTGATCGATGGACGTCGAGAGTATGAAGAGGTCGTTATCTTTTGACCATTGCCAATAGCTATCCGCCACTAACTCAAGAAACGTTCATAACCATCACGTTCGAAATAGTTTTGTCATTTTCCATTACTCACCTTTTCCAAAATCCAGAAAAACATCCTAGTCAAATTTCATGTTTCTAGCTTCAGTAGATTAGGCTTTGCGATGATGAATCAGACAGTCAGTCAGGACATGTCTTTTTCATCATGGATTAATTTATTCACACCTTTGCATTACCGATGGTAATAATGAAAAATTGATAATTATTGACATTTGTCCAAATTATGTATTTCTATCAATCTGATCGCGGCGGTCACCGGTGACCCCCATGGCGCCACCGTCAAGTTGAGTGCCGGTCACCAGTGACCCCCGTGGCATTCAACGTGTTAACAATACGCGTGCACTTGATTGGCTTGCTAATTAGCAACGATAGAATCACTCACGCTCGATGGTTAATAGCGTTTTCGGTCTGCAATCTCTGACGATGATAAATCGGCGAGACAAGAACAAATCGTCACGGCTACGGCGGATCGACAACCGGGTCGGTGCTCGAAGATCGATCGTTCCGGGATAAACAGGGACCGAACCGGGACCCTCGTGGATAGATAAATTGACAGGGGGTTGCAGGGAGGGGTGGGAAGGGGTGGCAGAGGTGGCGTGTAGTTTCGAAGTGAGAAATTCTCGCGGGTCGACGACGCTGCGAACTTCTCCCCGCACTTAACCACGTCTAGCGAAACTTTTCAATAAAGCCCGGCTCACTTTCCATACGTTTCGCCGGGGGACGAACTTTCCAGGCGGCCGTTCCTACGCAACATTTGCCGGATTCCCCGCTTGACACCCCCTTGTAACGTCGCGGATTATCATTCTCGATCTTCTTTTCCGGCGACGCAACTTTCTTCCTTCCCGCGGATGCTCGTTGTTAAAACAGATGATAATAAACTTAACTGCCAATCCCGAAAAATAACATCAGCGATGGTGACACTTCACGACAGGTCGAGTAATTAATTAATTAGACTAATAATTACGTCTTCTTTCTTCTATAATAAATTTGGAAAACTCTGCAGGTATTTTGAAAAACTAATTCATTACCCCTAACACTCGTGCTTAGAATCGCCGGGAAATAAAATTAGCGTAAGAAAGGGAGAAAGAGAAAGAGGGAACCTCTGAGCTGAATTTACATATATGACTATTTAACCTCCGAGTCTAACGAATAAACAAACTAACTAAAATCTAAAAATTTGCGGAACTATTATTTCTAATGATGTTCTAACTCTCTGTCTAATGGTACTAACTTTAAAAATCAAAAATTTCAAATTCGAAATATTTGCTAAGATTCGCCTATGTTAAACTTCATTTAGTTTAGTTAAGTGATACACCACAATTTACATATATGACTATTTAATCTCCGAGTCTGACTAATAAACAAACTAACTAAAATCTAAAAATTTGCGAAACTATTATTTCTAATGATGGTCTAACTCTCTGTCTAATGATACTAAGTTCAAAAATCAAAAATTTCAAATTCGAAATATTTGCTAAGATTCGCCTATATTAAACGTAATTTAGTTTAGTTAAGTGATATACCACAATTTACATATATGACTATTTAACCTCCGAGTCTGACTAATAAACAAACTACCTGAAATCCAAAAATTTGCGAAACTATCATTCGGTGACCAACAGTCTCCTCTCGAGCGCAAAGGGTTAACCTTTTCTCTCTCTTCCACGCAAACCACGCGATCAAGATAAATAATATCTTCAGCGCGCATCGTGGCTTCGCGGTAACTACCTCTCTCCGTTTCCCGTTCCGCGTTCCCCGCGAGCCGCGGCGCGATACCGTCTGCCGTCCACGGAGCTCTAACCGGCACCGCCGCTAATTGCCGTCCGTATAATTACCATATCGGGCAGATAAATATAGGGCTACTGCTGCTGCTGCTGCGTTCGTAGACAGCCAGCGTCGCGACGTCCGCGCATAAAGTCCTCCGCCGTCGCGCGGCGTGCGCTCGGGAGATACAAGGACGGCCGGCGGAGGCGCGTTTGTAATTCTGCGGTTCTTTTTGCTCCCGCTTTTATACCTCGAGGAATAAAGCTGTCGCCGTGGCGGGAGCAACCGGTCGCTGGATCGAGGTCTCAGTGGCGCGGAGATAAATTATTATCTAGAGGACGGGGAATATCGCGAGATCCAAAACAGCGTAAGACGCGGAGACCTGGAATAAAGAATAGAAATAATTTTTATAAAGTCTATATTCTAACATAGTCATTTTTATGTTGTCTATATTCGTATATAGTTATTTTTATATACTCTATATTCGTATATAGTTATTTTTATATAGTCTACATTTTTATATAGTTATTTTTATATAGTCTATATTTTTATATATTTATTTTTATATAGTCTATATTCTTATATAGTTATTATTATATAATTATATAATTCTTATACAGTTATTCTTATATAGTTATTCTTATATAGTTATATAATCTATATAATAATCTAAAGAATAGAATTTCTAAGGGATTCCACAACTTCCTTTGATCGATCCTACGATTGAATATGTATATACCACGTAACGTAATATGGTATTAATTATTCACTTTATTTATTTGTTATTAAACGGACACAATGCCCTTTATGTCCTAATGCCCTAAATATACATCAAATTTACAAGTAACATAATAGACTGAGTCGCACGCTGTCTCGTGAAGCGTCTATGATCGACGAAGATACGAGCTGCTTCGAGCGATCCCTCGTCGGTCACGATGCCTCGTACACTTTTAATAACTTGGAACCGTCCACGGTTTAACTACGCTCGCCCGCCAAGCGAAGACGGTTTCCCGCACAAAGGGTTAATGACTCCGCGGCCCTTTACGACCGTTCCTCCCCCTTTTTTCTCCGTTCGCAAATACGAACGATAAATAGCCGCGGTGACGGGATACAATTAAAAGAAGCTATTTCGACGAGTCCTTTGTCAGGATTAAGCCGCGCCTCGCTCCTCCGCGTTCCCCTCCCCCTCCCGCGTGCCCCTGCCCCTCTGATAATAGAATAGGTATATTTCATCGGGGCGGAGCGGCGAGGTAGGAGGAGTGAAGGGGCGAGCGGAGTCGTTCGCTTCGTCCTGCTCGGAATGGAAACCCTTCCCGGGGGGTGGGGGATCCATTATTACAAAAATAACCTTTATCTCTTCCGTGCTCCGACAATGGGTTATACTTTCGAGAGCTCGAAGGAAAGCCGCGCAATAATCCTCTTTGTCACGGAAAGACGTCGTCGTTCGCAAATTGCCCCACCCATCCGGGCTCACGACCTGCACACGCCAACGATACAACCGCCTTCCACCCCCCTCTGTTTGCCCTCCGCGAGTTCGATGATATTGGAAGGAGCATAAAAATGTTTGTGCCATACGCATTCAAGGGGTGAGTACACAAGGGGACAAACGCGGAATGGTAGAAGGCAATCGAAGAACGACGGTCGAGCGATGTGCCAATGCTTACCAACGGGTACAGTAGCCTGCAAACTGTACCTAGATGCGCGGCAATCTATTTATTGTATAGTATCTGATAAAGGGGGTGTAATACGGTCGCGGAATATACTGCATTCGACGACACGCACACGTTATACTATCATACATTCATATATAATAGTAAGTTTTGGGAGTAAAAAGAAGAAAGTCACTCATGTGTTCTTTTTAACCTTTTGAGTGCTATGGGCGCATATATGCGTCTGACAAAAATTGCTCGTAGGGACTACGGATGCATATATGCGTTTGTCAATTTTTGTTTCTTTCACCTTATAACTTTTTCCGTGGCCACACGTTTCGGCGTTAACCTTTTAGTGCTGACAGAAGCCCTTTATCGATGAATCCACTAGCAGACCCTCGAAGAAGCACCCCTTCCCTTTTTCTTCTTTTCCTTCATTCTTCCATCATAACCGTCGAATCGCAACGATCACAATGTACAAAACAATTCATAGAAAGACAAATGATACCACATATAGTATATAAAAATTCGAATTTACATAAACATCTGAACATACCCAACTATAAAAGGGTTGTGTTTGTCATTACGACGATGAAATGTTTGACCTGCTGGAGAACCTGATCCGCCATTAAAGCGCGTTAGTACGCGCCGAATACTTTTCGCAGCCAGTGTAGCAAGCAACAGTTCCCTAATTTTCTCCGCGGCAATATTTAATGCGTCCCGACTCCTTGCGTCCCGCCCCGTTTCCAACGGGACCCGGGGGCCAGCCAACCGAGGGGCTGGAAAATTATCGTGGCGCCGTTTCGACATCGAAACGAGACGCGAGAAACCACCACCACCATCCCCCCCACATTCCTCCCTCGCAACAAACTTTTGCTTCCGACCGGACGAGCAGCGACTAATCGCGCGCGACGACCACGGTGACGGCTAATTAGCGGCCGCCGGAAATGAGCCGTGCAGCGCCAGAAATTAATATCTCCTGGCTTCCTTTTGCCTCCTCCTCCCCTCACCATAGCCTCTCGCGAGAAGACACACCGCGAAACGAACCGTAGTGGCGCCCGCCATTGGGACGCTTCGCGATGTCGATGGCGCTCGGTTAATCGAGTGGACGATCAAGCGAGCGATCGCACGGAGCAATTAGCGAAAGAACATGATTCCGTCTGCGACTCGCTTGACGACGGATGCTGTCGCGAGTAAATTTGCGGCTGTCGCCGCTGGTCTGTGTTGGTTACGTTCCATTAACGAGCTTCGGGGTAATTAAGTTGCTCTGGTGGCCGATGGATGTCAAAGTCGGGCTCGGAATTGCTTCTAAACAAATGGGAACGCGTTTCGAGCTGGATCGTGTTAAGTGAAAATAGAGATCGAGGCAGGAACGATGTAGCGTGGTATGTAACGATTAATAATGGAACTTTCGACGCAATTTAGTGCTGTTTGATCCTTTGACTCGTTGACGTTTTTATTTTATTTCGGTCGTAGTATTTTAGGTGAAACGAAAATAAGTGTTGCGTTCGGAACGCTACGAGACTTATGTAGATGAAGAAGTTAATATTTATTCATCGATTATATTTATAATTAGCTGTTGTCCGCGTTCTTTTTTTTTTTATAGTTCTTGCTTCAAAATCGTCGGATTTTTAGACAAACTTTCATCCCTTATTTTACCCCCTTAGGGGTTGATTTTGTAAAAACATTGAAACACGTATTTCTTTATCTCTAATCAAGAAGTTTTCACAGTGCTTGCTTCAAAA